>JAZKJV010009925.1:0-355824 GCA_037367405.1 Ottelia alismoides
TACCTGATGAAACAGAAAATGTGCCTTTTTATAGTGTCGTATTATCGTAGTACAGGAGGGAAATTTGGATCAGCAAAATCCACCCCTTCAAATATGTGGAAGTTATTTTACTTGGTAAGTTTACAAGGGTCGAACACAGGGACACGGGCCTCTTCGTATATTTATCTAAAATTATTTTTAATTCAAAAGTGAGTATTTTCTAGTCCTAGATCTTCATGCAAATGCAAAATAGTATGCAGATGAAATAATGCAAGGAATGATGCATGTCTTTTTATTTGATTTTTAAATGCAATTAGAAGTGAGATGCCAAGCATGCAATTTAAATAATCCCTCAAAATATCAAATCCGTGAGTAATAGATTAAGGACTAATTTCATAGTCAAATCGAGCATCAAAATCAAGAACAATCAACTATAAATGGCAAAGATTTATAGAGCAAAAGACACTATATTTCATAAAAAATCATCACATTTAATTTATTGCCAAATCAAGAAATTAAACATGCCATTAGATAGAGAATCGAATAAGCTTTGGAATGAAACTGAAATCGTTCAATTTGGAACTAAAATTCTCAAGATTTGAAAGAAAAAATGAAAGGGAATAAATGTAATGAAATGCATGAAAATAAAATGACAAATATTACAAATAGGTCCCTATAGGGACCTATTTGTAAATAGAAAAAAGCTAGAGGGTTGGTCCCTGTGTAATTTTCGCTTTTGCATGGAGGGACCATTCTGCAAATAATGAAACCCGTCAAGACATTTGTACAAAAATCCCAGGCGCACACGTGATGCACACACCTGGGACCTTGATGTATTTTAGGAAAGGTCCGAGGGTTCAGCTGCAAAGTACCCAGCCCGCATGCACTGGGTACGTGCGGGGGCTAGGATCAGGAGTTGGCTAAGTCTCGGACCACGTAGATGCTTCTGGACACTTCAGTGCTTAGCTCGGGCCGTCGTAGCCTCGTCGCCTTGGAGGGGGAACGTGGCCTTCTCTAAGCCATTGGATGGACACTACAAGGGCATCACTAACAACACATATAACACCTTCTTATTCACTCAGAGGCAGCGTGTTCAGAGCTCCGACAAGGCTGCAAAGCTCCGTCGTGCCTCCTCGTGCAATTGAATGGTCGAGGGGGGTCACTGGGGCTTTAGCGTTGAAGTTCGGATGAAGACGGGCAATTGGCGAGGTCAGGATGGGTATGATGATGTGGGGCCTCGGAGGCGGAGCTGGTGAAGTGAGCTCCGACCAACTGCCGACCATTGAAGAGGATGCATCCTGCAGGTGTTAGTAATAGTTGAAGCTTCTGTATGTGCATGGAGAATGGAGTGATGGTCCATGCCAGCGGAGGGAATGGAGGACCTAAGCTCTCTCTCTCTCTCCGACGAGTCGAAGAGGAGGTGGAGCGGAGGTGATTGGGCATCTGGAGAAGGGAAGGGGCGAGCAGAGTGAGTGGCGAAGGTGAGGGATGAGTGGAAGGGCTCGTGAGGCGGTCAAGCAATGGTGGGGATGGCTATAGGTGGTGGGTAAAATTCAAGAAAATAAGGGAAAAACATACGCACGAACCTGGAGGATTCCAGAGAGTCACCGACGGGCAGAATTTTCTGGGTTGAGGGCCTGGGCAGTCCTCAGGGTCGTCACACATTCTGGACAGCCAGTCCAGCAAGCTCAACGGTGGCTGAGCACCGTGGCTTGGCCATGGCAACCAAGGATCACACTTGGAGTATTGACCATTATCGCCACTTCAATTCAACCTCCCCTGTTACGGGGAGGAGAAGAAGGGCTAGGTCAGGCTCCGTGGAATGGTGGATGAGGGTAACTTGCGACAACAGAGGTGAATTTATATGGAGGAGGTTGGCCGTTACAGGTGGTGATGATGATGAATGTAACGATATATCATAGGGAATGAATGCACGTGATGAGGGTTTTGATGGCTGCGTGTGGATGAAGGAAGATAGGGCTACAAAGGGGAGCGTTAGAGACATAAAAGGTGAGAGGAGGTTGGTACTAAAAATGGAAGGGGACGGAATGGCTGAGAGGCATAACGCCTGGGGTTGGAGGCGTTAGGAGGTAGATGACGAGGCAGAGACATTGGATCTTTCGATCCAACGACCCAAGAGGGGATGCAAATGTGCGGTGTAGATCAGATCTAGAGATCTGATCTGGCGGTTGTGAAGCGGAAGGTGACGAGCGGTGAGGATCTGATTTACGATCAGATCGGATGGCTGGGAGAAGGGCGCAGATGAAAGGTCAGGATGAAGGCGGGGAAGTGATCCGATGGGAGAGAGTGAATGGGTGACCTAGAGCGATAGGAGGCATTGGATGGGAGGAAGATTGGGTGGTTTGGAAGAGAGCGCGAGTGAGTGGCTAGGATTAGATCAGGGGGGTCTGATCAGACGATGGAGAGGCGAGGGGTGATAGGTGGTTAAGATGGAGGTAGACCAGTGAGATCTAACGGCCAGGTGGAAGGCTGGGCGGCAGAACAGGAAGTGATAGCGTGGCGGCTCCAAAGAGTGCCACGTGATCGCTCCAGAAAATTCAATAAATATGAAATTAAAGAAAAATTAAAAAGAAATAATTGGATGTTATATAAGAAAAAGTAAAAAGCATGAAAGTTGTAGACCTCGATGAGATATACAAGTTTCATGTTGAACAAAAAGTCAAACAAGGCCATTTGTACAAAAGTGTATTTTTTGGGAGAATTTTTTAATGGGTAAAAACACTGTTTTTGAGGTTTTGATACTTTTTTTGTATTTTTAAGTTCATTTAAAAGCCAAAATAAATATATACAATAATTAACTTTATTTTGAGGGGTTTAATAAAATAGAAAATAAAGAAAAAGGTTAGTAATTAAATACAATAAATCAGGGGTAGAAATTAAACATAGAATATTCACAATATAAGGATAGTTAATATTAGGGTATCAATAGAGGTTTTTATTGAATTGTTTAAGCTTGGGGATTAATACGTAGATTTTAGCATGATGAATATGAGATTCATCATACCCATATACTTAAATAATGCTCGTCCTCGAGAATCTAAAAAATGAAGGAGTCAGATTAATTCCTGACAGTGCATGTGACATTTTCAAGGCTCAATTCGTTGAAGACCCTTAATTTAAGTGATCATAAAATTCAGGGCTCAACAATGCTATAGTCAAAAGGAATCCATCTTCTCTAATTAGCATACTCTCTATGTACATAAAGTACAAGGATATGAAAATTAGTGTACTGCAATCATGAGAGTCGAGTCGAGACATCATCCAAAGTTCCAGTCCAAGAGACTCTCCCCTAGATTTGATACTCAACTCTAGAGAATAAGTCGATTCTTGCTTCAATAAACCGTCTCATTAGTTTGTCATACTTGAAAGTGTAGATGGACAGCTAGATGATGGAGGGTACAAGATTGTGTCAAGTTTTCTCTCCCTCACACTGGAACAACTGACCTATCGAGTGCCTTATTACTCAACACTTGTATATTTTTATTGTTGATATATGTGTCCTTCAAGAGAATTCAGAGTCGTCTGCACTTGTTTTTCTAGGAGTACACCGGGGTGTGTCTCTTTTGAGTATCTAAGATACCTTCGACACCCAGACTTGTATCACCAATGTAGAGCCTGTTTTTGGTGCGCTAGCCGACTCCTTGATCCTAATTGCATTTGGTCCAAGTGGACACTTTGAAAATGGATGGGAGCACTCGCTTTTAGTGGCGGCTCATTTGAATTTGACTTTGTAATGATAATGCTTTTCCTTGAATATTTTTCTTTCTTTTCTCTTTGGCTAGCTCCACTACTTTTACCAAGAGTTGGCATACATTGATAAACAATTATTTAGTTTCATCGCACCCTGGCACATAGGCCAATATCAAGAGATAGCATGCACACTTGTTCATATACTGGCTAGGGTTTTGCTGACACCCAGGTTTCTTGAAGCCTTCATTAACTTTATCCCATCCTCGAGCATCATTAAATCGGGTCTAGAGTCAAATCTCCAATCCTAGTTCCTCAAGTGATAACTCAACTCATCTCATCAATCATGTAGTTGTGGAAGTGTTGTGCTGATCATATTATTTAGAAGGTAGAGATAAAGAGTGCAATATAGCGCTCAAGTCTTTCAAACTAGGGAAGTGTGGATATTTAAGTCTCAAAAACCCTAATGACTAAGGCTGGCTAACTCATACTCTCAAGATCGTAGAAACCAAGTGTCCTCAAAATCCTTAAGCCTTGAGTGCTAGTGAATGTGTCAGGAATACACCAAGTCCTTGGTTAGTGATTTTTGGTGATTTTTATCTTTTGCAAAATTTTATGAATTTTAAATTTTTTTAATTTTTTTAATTCTTCAAAGAGATAATGACTGGCCCAGGCTCATATGAAAAGTTGCACTACTTCCAGCCAGTATGGTTGTAAGTATGGACTGTTAGACAGCTACCCGTGTTACTTGAGGACGGAGCCATAGACAGTGTCCTCTAAACCACCCACTTTGTTAAGGGAGACCGAAGTTCCCTTATTGAAGAGTATCTACTCCTTTTTTAGCCTAGTAGTCATAGCCTCTACAAAAGAAAACTTTTAATTTTTCAGATTTTTATGGAGTTTTGGAAAAAAGAGTTAATTTTATTTACAAAAAAGTTAATCCCTCAATTTTTTAAACAGGTTTTACAACAATTTTACAAATTAGTTCACAAGTAAACTAAAACCAAGGCCAAAAAGTTATCAAAAAATTTTAAAACACGAGTTTTGGCTAAAGTATATATACAATAATATACATTTTCCCCCTTATACTTAACTTTTGCTATGCCCTCATAGCACAAGTGATATGAAGCCATAGCTTCGGTTAAATATTAGAAGATATAGCAGAAAATGATTAGGAGGGTCCCCCTATACTTAGGTCAAGAATGACCCTAAGTATAAGAAGATAGATAGAGGGAACAATGATTTAGTCGGGTCCCCCATATACGTAGGCTGAAAATAGCCCAAGTAAAGGATCTGGAATTTGGGTTAGGGAGACTGAGCCTGTTAGGGTTAGGGGGTAATTTATACATATGTAAAGTCAGACGGGGGGTGGGTGGTGGTGGTGGTGATGGTGAATTTTACAGATGAATATCCTGGAGATGGGGGAGGGTGTATTTGTGAATATAGGGAGATGGTGAGGGGAGGGAAGGTGAGTGCATATACAGATATGGATGTGTGCGCGCGCGTGTAAGTGTGGGGGTAGATCATCTAATGATCTAATTTTTTTTACACATGCGAGCCCTCAAACAAGGATCGCTAAAATGCACATGATACAATTTTTTTTTACAACAGAATGCATGAAAGAAATGCTGATTAAAGTTCCTTGAATCCTTCTTTGATTTGCTTTGGTGACTCCTCGTAGTGGGAGCTCCCAACTCCATACCTCCATGTAGATCGAGCATCCTCGGTCTCCATGGGCCCAATCATGAAAGAAATAGTCAGAGAAAATATCAAGAAAACAACATGATGAGAAGACCTGAAAATTTTGAAAATATTCACATAAAAAAATACAACAACAAAGCCTTTTCCCACAATTAAGTAGGGTCGGCTACATAGATTCTTCGCCTCCATTCAGATCTATCTTGGGTCAATCCCAGGATTATATCCAAAAAACTAAGATCCATTCGTATAGTCTCTTTCCAACACTTCTTGGTCCGTTCTCAACCTCTCTTAGCCGGCTCAACATCCCAATACTCGCATCTCTTAACTAGTGCATCTGTTGATCTTCTTTACAAATGACCAAACCATCTTAAGCGATTTTCTTGCATCTTATCCTCGATCGGAGCTACACCAACTTTCTTTCTGATTGCATCATTCCAAATCCGATCTTTATGTGTGTGTCTACACATCACCTTAGCATTTTCATTTATCAACCATTCTATGCACATGTCTATGGTTCATAGGCCAACATTCAGATCCATAGAGCATAGCAGGTCTCTCGGCTGCTTTGTAAAACTTTCCTTTAATTTTAAAGGAATTTTCTTATCACAGAGAACAATAGAGGCTCCTCTCCACTTTAGGCAACCTGCATTTATTCTATTAGTAACATCTCCATCAATTTCCCCATCCTGTTGCAAATTAGGTCCTAGCAAATATTCACATAAAAAATAATTCAACAAAATTTGACAAACTGATAAAGGTGGATCGTGTCCCCAACAATGATGCCATTTGATGAACCATAAATTTTCCTATTTAATAGTATCGTATTATTGTAGTACATGAGGCAAATTTGGATCAGTAAAATCCACACCTTCGAATATGTGGAAGTTATTTTACTCGGTAAGTTTACCAATATCGAAAATAGGGACACGAGCCTCTTTGTATATTTATTGAAAATTATTGTTTAATTCAAGAGTGGGTATTTTCTAGTCCTAGCTCTTCATGCAGATGCAAAATAATAAGCAGATGAAATAATATAAGGAATGTTGTATGTATTTTTTATTTGATTTTTAAATACAATTGAAAGTGAGACGCCATGCATGCAATTTGAGTAAGCCCTAAAAAATTATCAAACCCAAGAGCAATAGATTAAGGGCTGATTTCAAGCATCAAATTCAAGAACAAGCATCTATGAATGGCAAAGATTTATAGAGCAAGGGACACTATATTTCATAAAAAATCATCACATTTAATTTAGTTTCAAATCAAGAAATTAAACATGCCATTAGATAGAGAATCGAATAAGCTTCAAAATGAAAATGAAATCATTCAATTTGGATCTAAAATTCTTAAGATATGAAAGAAACAATGCAAGGGTATAAATGTAATAAAATGCATGAAAATAAAATGACAAATATTGTAAATCGGTCCCTGAAGGGACCTATTTACAAATAGCAAAAACTGAGGGGGGTCCCGGTGTAATTTTCCCTTTTGCACAAAGGGACCATTCTACAAATAATGAAACTCGTCAAGACATTGTGTAAAATCCCAGGCACGCACGTGAGGCACATGCTTGGGACCTTGATGTAATCCTGGAAAGGTTTGGGGGTTCAACTGTAAATTACCTAGCCCTCTTATGCTGGCCACGTGCGGGGGCTAGGCTCGGGGGTTGGCTGAGGGTTGGGCTACGTGGATGCTTCTGGTCGCTTCAGTGCTTGGCTCGGGTTGCCTGAGCCTCATTGCCTCAGAGGGGGTGTCGTGACCTTCTTTGAGCTGTTGGATGGCCACCGCAAGGGCACCATCCAACAACACCTGTAGCTCCTTCTTCTTCACTCGGAGGTGACACGTTCATAGCTCCAATGAGCACACCAGAGCTTCGTCGTGTCTCCCTATTCATTCTAATGGTCGAGGAGGGGTCATTAGGGCTTTGACGAGGAAGTTCGGACAAAGGCAAGCAACCGCGAGGTCAGAGGATGGGTCTGATGATGTGGGGCCATCGGAGGCGGAACTGGTGAAGTGAGCTCTGACCAACTCCTAACCATTGAAGAGGATGCATCCTGCATGCATTAGTAATAGATGAAGCTTCTGTGTATGTGCGTGGAGAATGGAGTGATGGTCCATGCAAGCGGAGGGAATGGAGGGCCTAATCCCCTCTCTCTCTCTCTCTCTCTCTCTCTTCGATGAGTCGAAGAGGAGGAGGAGCGGAGGTGATCGGGGGTCTGAAGAAGGGAAGGGGGTGAGCAGAGTGAGTGGCGAAGGTTAGGGATGAGTGGCGAAGCTCGTGAGGCGGTCATGCGATGGTAGGATGGCTATAGGTGGTGGGTAAAATTCGAGAAAACAAGGGAAACAACATAGGCACAAACCTGGAGGATTCGAGAGAGTCACCGATAGGTGGAGTTGGCTTGGGATGAGGTCCTAGGCAGTCCTCGAGGTCGTCGCACATGCTGGGCAACCGGTCCAGCAAACTCAACAGTGGTGAGCACCGTCACTTGGACATGGTGGCCAAGGATCACACCTGGAGTATTGACTATAATCACCACTTCAATTCAACCACCCCCTGTCACGGGGAGGAGAAGAAGGGCTAGGTCAGGCTCCGTGGAACGGTGGATGAGGGTGACTTGCGGCAGCGGAGGTGAATTTATAGGGAGGAGGTTGGCCGTTATAGGTGGTGGTGATGATGAATGTAACGGTAGATCGTAGGGAATGAGGGCACGTGATGAGTGTTTTGATGAATGTGCATGGATGAAGGAAGATAGGGCTACAGAGGGGGAGCATTAGGGAGATAAAAGGTGAGAGTAGGTTGGTGCTAAAATTGGAAGGGAGCAGAGTGGTAGCAAGGTGTAACACCTGGGGGCGGAGGCGTTAGGAGGTAGATGATAAGGCAGAGCCATTGGATCTTTCGATCCAACGGCCCAGGAGGGGGCGTGAATGTGCGACACATATTAGATCTAGAGATCTGATTTGGCGGTTGTGAAGTGGAAGGTGGTGAGCAGTGAGGATATGATCTAAGATCTGATCGGATGGCTGGGAGAAGGGCACGGATGAAAGGTCAAGATGAAGGCAGGGAAGTGATCCAATGGAGAGTGTTAAGGGTGACGTGGAGTGATAGGCTGCGTTGGATGGGAGGAAGATCAGGGGGTTCAGAAGAGATCGCGAGTGAGTGGCTAGGATTAGATCAGGGGGTCGGATCAGAAGGTAGAGAGACAAGGGGCGATAGGCGGTTGAGATGGAGGCAGGCCAGGGAGATCTAACAGCTAGGGGGAAGGCCGTGTGGTAGAAGAGGAAGCGGTCGTGTGGCAACTCCACAGAGCGCCACGTGGCCGCTCCAGAAATTTAATAAATACGAAAATAAAGAAAAATAAAAAAGAAATATTTAGAGGCTTAAATAGAAAAAGTCAAAACATGAAAGTTGTAGATCTAGATGAGATCTGCAAGTTTCATGTTGAACAAAAAGTCAAACGACGTCATTTGTACAAAAGTATATAATTAGGGATAATTTTTAATGGGTAAAATAGTGTTTTTGAGGTTTTGATAATTTTTGTATATTTACTTTCTTTTAAAAGCTGAAATAAATATATAAAATAATTAACCTAATTTTAAGGGTTCTTAATAAATAGAAAATAAAGGAAAAAGGTTAGTAATTAAATACAATAAATTAGGGCTAGAAGATATGTTAATTAAACACAGAATATTCACAATATAAGGAAAGTTAATATTAGAGAATTAATAGATATTTTTTTATTGAATTGTTTATGTTTGGGGACTAATATGTAGATTTTAGCATGAGGAATCTAAGATTCATCATACCCCTATACTTAAACAATGCTCGTCCTCAAGCATCTAAAAAATGAAGGAGTCGAATTAATTCCTGACAGTGCATGTGAAATTTTCAAGGCTCAATCATCGAAGACCCTTAATTTAAGTGATCCCAAAATTCAAGGCTCAACCATGCTCTAGTTAAAAGGAATCCTTCTTATCTAATTAGTAGACTCTTTGTTTGTTACATAAAATATAAGGATATGAAAATTAATGTACTGCAATCATGAGAGTTGAGTCGAGACATCACCCAAAGTTCCAGTCCAGGAGCTCTCCTCTAGACCTAATCCTCAACTCTAGGGAATAAGTCAGTTCTTGCTTCAATCAACCATCTCATTAGTTTGTCAGACTTGAAAATGTAGATGGACAACCAGATGATGGAGGGCATATGATTGTGTCAAATTTTCCCTCCCTCACATTGGAAAAGGGGCCTCTCGAGTGCCTTATTACTCAACACTTGTATATTTTTGTTGTTGATAAATGTGTCCTTCAAGAGAATTCAGAGTCGTCTACACTTGTTTTTCTGGGAGTACACCGGGGTGTTTCTCTTTTGAGTATCTAATATATCTTCGACACCCAAACTCTTATCACTATACAATGGACAACCCTCTTTTGGTGCTAGCCCAACTCCTTGGTCCTAATAGTGTTTGGTCCATGTGAACGTTTTGAAAATGGTTGGGAGCGCTCGCCTTTAGTGGAAGCTCATTTGAATTTGACTTTGTAATAGTAGGGCTTTTATTTGAATATTTCTTTCTTTTCTTTTCTTTTTGGCTAGCTGCACTGCTTTTACCAAGAGTTGGCGCACACTGATCAACAATTATTTAGTTCATCACACCCTACCACATAGGTCGATATCAAGTTGTTCACATACTGGCTAGGGTTTTGCTGACACTCAGGTTTCTTGAAGCCTTCATTAACTTTATCCCATCCTCGAGCATCATTAAATTGGGTCTAGACTCAAATCTCCAATCCTAGTTCTTCAAGTGATAACTCAACTCATCTCATCAATCATGCATTTGTGAAAGTGTTGTGCTTGTCATATTCTTTAGAAGGTAGAGATAAAGAGTGCAATATAATTCTCAAATCTTTCAAACTAGGGAAGTGTGGATATTTAGGTCTCAAAAATCCTAATGACTAAAGTTGGCTAACTCAGACTCTCAAGATCTCAGAAATCTTATGTCCTAAAAAATCCTTAAGCCTTGAGTGCTAGTGAATCTGTCAGGAATACTCCAACTCCTTGGTTAGTGATTTTTGTGATTTTTATCTTTTGCAAATTTTTTATGAATTTTATTTTTTTTCATTTTTTAATTCTTCAAAGAGATAATGACTAGCCCAGGCTCATATGAATAGTTGCATCTACTTCCAGCCAGTATGGGTGTAAATATGGCCGGTTAGACGGCTACCTGTGTTACGTGAGGACGAAGTTATAAACATTGTCCTCTAAACAACCCACTCTACTAAGGAAGACCGAAGTTCCTCACTGAAGTGTAGCTACTCATTTTTAAGCCAAGTCAGAGCCTTTACAAAAGAAAAGTTTCAATTTTTTAGATTTTTACAAAGTTTTGAAAAAGAGTTAATTTTATTTACAAAAAGTTAATCACTCAATTTTTAAATAGGTTTTTACAGTAATTTTTACAAAAATTAGTTCACATGTAAACTTAAACCAAACCCAAAAAGTTTTCAAAAATTTTAAAATACGAGTTATGGCTAAAGTATATATACAATAATATATGGTTTACCCCCTATACTTAACTTTTTCTATTCCCACATATCACAAGTGATATGAAGCCATAGATCTGGTTAAATACTAGAAGATATAGCGGAAAATGAGTAGGAGGGTCCCCCTATACTTAGGTCAAAAATGACCTAAGTATAAGAAGATAAATAGAGGGAAGAATGGTTTTGTCAGGTCCCCCTATACTTAGGCTCGAACCTGGAGGATTCGAGAGAGTCTTTGGTGGGAGGAGATGGCTTGGGCTGAGGGCCTGATCAGTCCTCGAGGTCGTCGCACACGCTGGGAAGCTAGTCTATCGAGCTCAACGGTGGCTGAGCACTGTGTCTTGGCCATGGTGGCCAATGATCACACCTGGAATATTGACCATAATCGCCACTTCAATTCAACCTCCTCCTTTCATGGGGAGGATAAGAAGGGCTAGGTCAGGCTCCGTGGAATGGTGGATGAGGGTGACTTGCGGCGGCAGAGGTGAATTTATAGGGAGGAGGTTGGCCGTTACAGGTGGTGGTGATGATGAATGTTACAGTAGATCGTAGGGAATGAAGGTGCGGGATGAGGGTTTTAATGGCTGTGCGTGGATGAAGGAATATATGGCTACGGAGGGGGAGCGTTAGGGAGATGAAAGATGAGAGAAGGATGGTGCTAAATATGGAAAGGGGGCGGAGTGGCTACGAGGCATAACACCTGGGGGCGGAGGCATTAGGAGGTAGACGACGAGGCAGAGCTGTTGGATCTTTCGATCCAACGACCCAGGAGGGGGCACGAATGTGCGATGCAGATCAGATCTAGATCAGATCAGATGGCTGGGAGAAGGGCGCGAATAAAAGGTGATGAATCTCCATTTCATCACCTTTATTCTATCATTTTGGCCTTAAAAACCCTAACTAATGCATATAAATACCCCTTATTTGCACAAATTAACATTCATCATTTATTATATAAATACTATATAAAATACTATTTTTAATATAAAAATTATAGAATAAAGAAAAAAAGAATAAAATGTAGAGGTATTTTATGACCCTAAACACCGAGACCTAGGCATCTTGATGACTAGGTCGACAAGGAATAAAGTTAGGGGAGATAAGAGCCAATAATACAATAAAAATCTCATTTTTTATTCATTATTTACTCATTTTTAGGATCCATTTTATTTTCTTATTTTTATACCTCAAATAAAGAAATTTTCTACATGAAAGTTATAGATAATAATATATAGAAAAATATAAATTTTATTTCATACAAAATAATATACAGTGTAAAAGTAACACTCAGAATAGTTTCCAAAATCCCAACTTCCCAAACCCGTATCTCTAAAAAAACTCAAAATGTATCAAATCACCTTTAATTGTATATAACTTTTAATAAGCTATTTAATGAAGGTGGTTCCATATTTTTGGAGTTAAGGTGTGAAAGTTAGGTTTTAGAACCCTATTGTATAATATACCTGAATAAAATATTCATTTTATTTATAATTTTTTATTTTTATAATATTATATTTTAATAATTTTGAAAATATTATTTATAATACTTATACATATTAAAACTAAAGGAAACATTAAAAATAAAATATGTCTGTAAAATATATAGATGAAATACCAATAACTATACATATACAATAAATACACCTATCTATTTAAGTGTAAATATTACTTCAGAAAAATATAATAAAAAATATTTAAGTATATAAAAATAAGTTATACATTTATAAAGTATTTAGAAAATAATAAAATATACAAAATAAAATTAAAATACCCTACAACAGAGGTAAATGTACTTATAAATAAAATCCTAAAAATTAACTTGTAAATAAAAAGCTCTAAAAAATAAATAAAAATCATAATAAAATATTATGGAAAATAATAAACAATTTTTATTTTAGAACCTAAAAAAATAAAATAATTTATTCTTTATTTTAGAATTTACAAATCATTTCTGGCATGGCTTTTCCTGGTTGGTCCACGTGGACCAATAAGGTATCTGCACCAGTTGACCTTGGTCAACTCTCTGATCGAGGTGCTAGGTTTTGTTAGACCTCGTTTGACGTTAATTACCCCTTTTTCCCTGATCGATACATTCATCGATCATTTGACCTCTGCATCACCTTTTGCATCTTGATCTTTGGAGCATCTCGGCCAACCTGTACAAAGACCACACCCGACTTCCTTCTCCATTTCGAACTCTTTTTGCCTGTTTTGGCTTTCCCCTATGAGCTCTGGATTGATGTCGGTGATATAGATATCTCCAACTCCTCGGGAGCAGTCTAAGGTGGGCGTTTCGCCATTCCACCCACCCCCGGCAGAGCTCTACCATCGAGGTCTTGCTTCATGGTCCCCATGTCACTGAGGTACCTTTTCTTGTATTTTCTAGTGTAGTTTAATCCCTAGGTTTGTTTTATGCTTTGTTTTATACTTCAATCGCGTGTATTAGCCGTAACCACCCCCATTGAAGTTCACCGGAGCCCAGCTCCGGCGAACTCCATTCATTGTGCCCCGCCTATACTCGGCCTTGCTAGACCACCTCACTCCTTCCCCTACGCTTCTTTAACACCCCACAAACCTCCACACACCCAGATCCACTGTGGCTCTAGAGATCGGCTTCCTAAGTCCGCCTCCTCGTCAAGAAGCCTCTGCCACCCTTCACCTTGCACCTCCCTTCACCCATAAGCCCCCAAAGCCCCTTTTTCTTGTTGTGCATAAATCCTGCAGGACCTGGTGGCCAAAGGATCCCTTTGGGGGGTCGATTTTGTGGTCGATTGAAGCACCTAGAGCCCCAACTTTCTCCGACTATGTCCAACCTCACTGGCACTCCAGGAGGTCTTTGGAGGCCATCCTTTAGAGCGGAGGATCCCAAGCTCCATTCTTTAGAGCAAAGGAGCCCAAGCTCCATTTTGCCCCAGCTTAGACACTTCCAAGTGGTCGGAGAGACGAGGGAGGGATGTTCAAAACTCGACCCATCCAAGTTCTTGAGATGTTCGCCCAACCCCTCCCTCCGCCGTCTGATCTTCTAGCTGCTCCAAGACATACAACGATCGTCGGATCAAGCATCACCAGCACCGTCCGATCATTGATGAAGATCTAATACTGACTGTCAGTGGCAGACCTTTATCGTCTCCCCATGTTCCGCCACGTTTATTGGTGAAGGAAGGAGCATCGTCGGATCACGCCTTGATTTGGGTATTTTGCACTTTTACTTGAAGCATTTTTGTATTTAAATATTAAAACTCAAACTTTCTTCTATCATTTAAATACTTTTGTAATATTTGCGATTAAGCCCCCCAACTTTCTTTATTTACATCCAAGTCTACGCCAACTCATCTCATGTGTCGTCCACGAGAGGTGGGCATTTTGTAGGCATGCCCTTAGGATTTTATGTATTTCAATTTGGTCTCAAGAATTTTTATGGATGTTGTATAATTTTGTGAAAATTGTAAATTGGCCCCTGTCTTTTATTTTAATTACAGATATGTCCTTACTAGTTTAGGATTTTTTGTTCAATTCCTCTATTTATTAAATATAGCTACTATGCTTCAATAATTACCAAAAATTACGTGTAGGTTCCTAGATGCTTGTATTTTCACACCCTTATTTTATTGTGCATTTTAGGACCTTTAACTATTTTATAAAAATCAAAAAGAGAATTGAAATTCCCTATCTACAATATAAAATACCTAAAAATATAAAATCTTTTTTGAAAAATTACAAAAAATATATTTTATGTTTATTCATTTATTTTCTAACTCCAGGACTTGAAAAACCTAATTTTTTTTTAAAAAAAGAAAATACCTAAAAATTCGAAAGCCCAAAAAACCTTGTTAAATATATATAAATTCTTGAAAACTCAAAATATATATTTTCTATTTTACATTTTTCTCTATATTATTATTTATGTATTATTTTGAAAAAATTTAGTCTTAATTTTCAATTTTTAATTTCCATTTTAATTTTAGCTATTTAATTAATCCTTGATTTAGAGCATTTTTACTTTAAAATTTTATAAAAATGAGTAAAATTCACTAAAAATCACAAAAATAGTAAAAAATTATTTAAAACCCAAAAATATTTAATTATGCAATTTTTTATTATTTTTAGTTATATTTATATTTCTCTAATCTATTGTTCTATATATACTCCTATATATCTTTATTATATTAAACAAAAGGAAATACAAAATATAAATATATAAAAATATGAAATTAAAAACAAAATACAAAATATTAAACAAAAATTAAAAAAATACAAAATTAAAAACCCACACAAAAAAATAGACAAAGAACACACAATCACTTTTGTTCATTCTATTGCCCGATCTATCTAGTTTGCTCCCTGTGTTCGACACTCTACATACTTGCACAATATACAAATATATTGTACAGTTATAATGAATTTTAACTCCATACTTTTATTTCCATTGCTTTATATATTTGTGGGTTAATTGTTGATTAATTGAGGTTTCATGAGCGATCGCTTCAACGACATTGTAGCCTCGCCTTGTGTAGACTACTCTAGACCCTCACAAAATCTCAGTTATCAAAAGATCAGGATGAAGGCGGGGAAGTGATCCGATGGGAGAGAATGAAGGGCTGACATGGAGCGATAGGAGGCATTGGATAGGAGGCGTTTAGAAGAGAGCGTGAGTGGGTGGTTAGGATTAGATTAGAGGGGCCTGATCAGATAGTAGAGAGGCGAGGGGAGATGGGCGGTTGAGATGGAGGCGGGACAGAGAGATCTAACATCCGGGGGAAGGTCGGGTGGAAAAAGATGAATTGGTCGCATGGCAGCTCCAGAGAGCGCCAAGTGATCGCTCCAAAAAATTCAATAAATACGAAAAAAGAAAAATAAAAAAATTAGAGGACTAATTAGGAAAAATTAAAAATATGAAAGTTGTAGATCTTAATGAGATCTACAAGTTTTATGTTAAATAAAAAGTCAAACGAGATCATTTGTACAAAAGTCTATTTTTTAGGAGCATTTTTATGGCTAAAAACACTATTTTTGATGTTTTGATACTTTTTTGTATTTTAATTTCTTCTAAAAGCTAATATATATACAGTAATTAACCCAATTTTTAGGGTTTTTTAATAAAATCAAAAATAAAGAAAAAGGTTAGTAATTAAATACAGTAAATTAGGGTTAGAAGATAGGCTAATTAAACACAGAATATTCACAATATAAGGATAGTTAATATTAGGGAATTAATAGAGGTTTTTATTGAATTGTTTAATCTTGGGGATTAATATGTAACATTTAGCATGATGAATATGAGATTCATCATACCCCTATACTAAAACAATGCTCGTCCTTGAGCATCTAAAGAATGAAGGAGTCGGATTAATTCATGACAGTGCATGTAAAATTTTGAAGGCTCAATTCATCGAAGACCCTTAATTTAAGTGATCTTAAAATTCAGGGCTCAACCATGCTCTAGTCAAAAGGAATCCATCTTCTCTAATTAGTTACTCTCTGTTTGTACATAAAGTATTATGATATGAAAATTAGTGCACTGCAATCATGAGAGTCGAGTTGAGACATCACCCGAAGTTCCAGTCCAGGAGACTCTCCTTTAGACCTAATCCTCAACTCTAGGGACTCAGTTGGTTCTTGCTTCAATCAATCATCTCATTAGTTTGTCAGACTTGAAAGTGTAGATGAACGAGCAGATGATGGAGGGCATTTGATTGTGTCAATTTTTCTCTCCTTCGCATTGGAACAAGGGGCCTCTCGAGTGCCTTATTACTCAACACTTGTATATTTTTGTTGTTGGTAAATGTGTCCTTCAAGAGAATTCAGAGTCGTATGTACTTGTTTTTCTGGGAGTACACCGGGGTGTGTCTCTTTTGAGTATCTAAGATACCTTCGACACCTAGACTTGTATCACTATATGATGCAGAGCCCTTTTTTGGTGCTAGCCTGACTCTTTGGTCCTAATAGTGTTTGGTCCAAGTGGACACTTTGAAAATGGTTGGGAGCGCTTGCCTTTAGTGAAAGCTTATTTGAATTTGACTTTGTAATGATAAGGCTTTTCTTTAAATATTTCTTTCTTTTCTTTTCTTTTTGGCTAGCTTGACTGCTTTTACCAAGAGTTGGTAGACACTGATAAATAATTATTTTGTTTCATCACACCCTACCACAAAGGTCAATATCAAGAGATAGCATACGAAATTGTTCACATACTGGCTAGGGTTTTCTGACACTTAGGTTTCTTGAAGCCTTCATTAATTTTATCCCATCCTCGAGCATCATTAAATCAGGTCTAGACTCAAATATCCAATCCCAGTTCCTCAAGCGATAACTCAACTCATTTCATTAATCTTGCATTTGTGAAAGAGTTGTGCTGATCATATTCTTTAGAAGGTAGAGATAAAGAGTGCAATATATCGCTCAAAATTTTTAACTAGGGAAGTGTAAATATTTAATCCTCAAAAACCCTAATGACTAAGGCTGGCTAACTCAGACTCTCAAGATCTCAGAAATCAAATGTCCACAAAAATCCTTAAGACTTGAATGTTAGTTAATCTGCCAGGAATACTCCAACTTCATGTTAGTGATTTTTATGATTTTTATATTTTGTAAATTTTTATTAATATTATTTTTTTTAATTCTTCAAAGAGATAATGGCTATCCCAGGCTCATATAAATAGTTTCATCTACTTCCAGCCAGTATGGGTGTAAGTACAGATTGTTAGACAGCTACCCATGTTACTTGAGGACAAAGCCATAGATTGTGTCCTCTAAACCACCCACTCTGCTAAGGAAGACTGAAGTTCCTCCCTGAAGAGTAGCTATTCATTTTTAAGCCTAATAGTCAAAGCCTTTACAAAAGAAAATTTTTATTTTTTCAAAATTTTAAGGAGATTTGAAAAAGAGTTAATTTTATTTACAAAAAGTTAATCCCTCAATTTTTTAAACAGGTTTTTACAAGAATATTTACAAAAATTAGTTCATAGGTAAACTTAGACCAAGCCCAAAAATTTTTCAAAAATTTTAAAACACAAGTTATGGCTAAAGTATATATACAATAATATACAGTTTACCCCCCATACTTAACTTTTGCTATGCCCTCATAGCACAAGTGATATGAAGCCATAGCCCCGGTTAAACACTAGAAGATATAATATAAAGGAAAATGAGTAGAAGGGTCCCCCTATACTTAGGTCAAAAATGACCAAAGTATAAAAAGGCAGATAGAGGGAATAATGATTTAGTCGGGTCCCCCCTATACTTAGGCACGAACCTAGAGGATTCGAGAGAGTCATCAATGGGTGAAGTTGGCCTGGGCTGTTGTCGGGGTCGTCACACATGCTGGGCAGCCAGTCCAACGAGCTCAACGCTTGCTGAGCACCGTGTCTTGGCCATGGCGGCCAAGGATCACACCTGGAATATTGACCATAATCACCACTTCAATTCAACCTCCCCCTTTAATGGGGAGGAGAAGAAGGGTTAGGTCAGGCTCCATGGAATGGTTGATGAGGGTGACTTGCGATGACGGAGGTGAATTTATAGGGGGGAGGTTAGTCGTTACTAGTGGTGGTGATGATGAATGTAACGGTAGATTGTAGGGAATGAAGGTGTGGGATGAGGGTTTTGATGGCTGCGCGTGGATGAAGGAAGATAGGGCTATGGAGGGGAAGCATTAGGAAGATGAAAGGTGAGAGGAGGGCGGTGCTAAAAATGGAAGGGGGCGGAGTGGCTGGGAGGCATAACACATGGGGGCGAAGGCTTTAGGAGGTAGAGCCGTTGGATCTTTCGATCCAACGACCCAGGAGGGGGTACGAATGTGCGATGCAGATCAGATCTAGAGACATGATCTGGCGGTTGTGAAGTGAAATTTGACAAGAGGTGAGGATCTGATATAAGATCAGATCAGATGGCTGGGAGAAGGGCACAGATGAAAGGTGATGAAACTCTATTTCATCACCTTTATTCTATCATTTTGGCCTTAAAACCCTAATTAATGCATGTAATACCCCTTGTTTGCACAAATTAGCATTCATCCTTTATTGGATAAAAAATTTATAAAACAGTATTTTTAATAACAAAATTATAGAATAAAGAAAAGTAAATAAAAATAATAAAATGCCAGAGGTATTTTATGACCCTAAACCCGAGACCTAGGCATCTTGATGACTAGGTCGACAAGGAATAAAGTAGGGGAGATAAGGGCCAATAATACAATAAAAATCTCATTTTTTATTCAATATTTATTGATTTTTGGGATCCATTTTATTTTCTTCTTTTTATACCTCAAATAAAGAAATTTTGTACATGAAAGATAATAATAAATAGAAAAATATTAAATTGATTTCATACACAAATAATATACAGTGTAAAAGTTATACTCATAGTAAGTTTCCAAAATCCCAATTCCCAGACCCGTCTATCCCAAATAAAAACTTAAAATGTATCATATCACCTTTAATTGAATATAACTTTTAATAAGCTATTTAATGAAGGTAGTTCCATATTTTTTGGAGTTAAGGTGTGAAAGTTAGGTTTTGGACCCCTATTGTATAATATACTCGAATAAAATATTCATTTTATTTATTATTTTTATAATTTATATTTTTATAAATTTTTAAATACTATTTATAATACTTGTACATATTAAAACTAAAACAAAACATAAAAATATTAAAATAAAATATGTCTATAAAATACATAGATGAAATACCAATAACTATATTCCTATTTATTTAAGTGTAAATATTACTTCAGAAAAATATAATAAAATACATAGATGACCTCTGCATCAACTTTTGCATCTCGATCATTGGAGCATCTCGTCCAACCTGTACAAAGACCACGCCTGACTTCCTTCTCCATTTCGAACCCTTTTGCCTTGTTTTGTCTTCTCCCCTGTGAGCTTTGGATTGATATCGGTGACAAAGATATCTCCAGCTCCTCGGGAGCAGTCTAAGGCAGGCGTTTGGCCATTCCATCCACCTCCGGCAGAGCTCCACCGTCGAGGTCTTGCTTCATGGTCCCCAGGCCACTGAGGTACCTTTCCTTGTATCTTCTAGCATAGTTTAGTCCCTAGGTTTGTTTTATGCTTTTGTTTTATACTTCAATCGCGTGTATTAGCCGTAACCACCCCCATCGATGTTCGCCAGAGCCCAGCTCCGGTGAACTCCATTCACTGTGCCCCGCCTGCACTCCACCGTGCTAGACCACCTCACTCCTTCCCCTTCACTTCTTGAACACCCCACATACCTTCACACACCCAGATCCACTGTGGATCTGGAGATCGGATTCCCAAGTCCGCTGCCTCGTCAGGGAAGCCTCCATCACCATCCACCTTGCACCTCCCTTTGCCCATAAGCCTCCAAAGCCCCTTTCTTGTTGTGCATAACTCCTGTAGGACCTGGTGGCTGAAGGACTCCTTTGGGGGGTCGATTTTGTGGTCGAATAAAGCACCTAGAGCCCCCAACCTTCTCTGACTCCATCTAACCTCACCGGTGCTCCAGGAGCTCTTTGGAGGCCATCACTGGAGCGGAGAAACCCAAGCTCCATTTTGCCATAGCTTAGACACTTCCAGGTGGCTGGAGAGACGAGGGAGGGACGTTCAAAACTCGACCCAACCGAGTTGTTGAGATGTTCTTCCAGCCCCTCTCTCCGCCGTCTGATCTTGTAGCTGCTCCAGGACGTACAACAACTGTAGGATCAAGCATCACCATCATCATACGATCATTGACGAAGATCTAATCCTGATCGTCACTGGCAAACTGTCATCGTCACCCCACATACTGCCATGTGTATTAGTGAAGGAAGGAGCACCGTCGGATCACGCCTTGCTTTGGGTATTTTACACTTTTAACCGAAGCATTTTTTATTTAAATATTAAAACTCAAACTTTACTCTATCATTTAAATACTTTTGTAATATTTGCGATTAAGCCCCTGAACTTTCTTTATTTACATCCAAGTCCACGCCAGCTCAACTCACGTGGTTGCCCACGTGAGGTGGGCATTTTGCAGGCGGGCCCTTAGGATGTTATGTATTTCAATTTGGCCAAGAGAATTTTTATGCACGTTGTATAATTTTGTAAAAATTTCAATTTGGCCCATGGCTTTTATTTTAATTATAGATATGCCCCTACTAGTTTAGGTTTTTTTGTTCAATTCCTCTATTTATTAAATATAGCTACTATGCTCCAAAAATTACCAAAAAATACCTATAGGTTCCTAGATGCTTGTGTTTTCATACCCTAATTTTATTTATGCATTTTAGGACTTTAATTATTTTATAAAAAAAAAGAGCACTAAAAATCCTAAATATTTTTATTTATTTATTTATTTATTTTTTACTACAAGACTTGAAAAACCTAAAAATAGAAAAAGAAAATACCTAAAAAATAAAATATTTTTAAAAAAATAAAAAAATATATTTTATGTTTATTTATTTTCTAACTACAGGATTTGAAAAACCTAAAAATGGAAAAGGAAAATACCTAAAAATTAGAAAGCCCCAAAAACCTTTCTAAAAATATATAAAATTCCTAAAAATTTCAAAAATGTATTTTTTCTATTTTATAATTTTCTCTATATTATTATCTATGTATTAAAATTGATTTGGAAAGTTTTGGACTTAATTTTCTATTTTCAATTTCCTTTTCAAATTTATCTATTTAATTAATCCTTTATTTAGGGCATTTTTTACTTTAAAAATAATTAAAAAATTAGCAAAATTCACTAAGAATCAGAAAAATAGTAAAAAATCATTTAAAACCCAAAATGCTTAATTATGCATTTTTTGGTTATTTTTAGTTATATTTATCTTATCTATTGTTGTATATATACTCCTATATATATCTTATATTATATATTAAAAAAGAAAACACAAAATATAAAAATATAGAAATATGAAATAAAAACAAAATACAAAAATATAAAACAAAATGCAAAAATGCAAAATTTAAAAACAACATAATAAATAGACAGAGAACACACAATCACTTTTGTGCACTTTATTGCCTGATCTATCTAGTTTGCTCCCTGTGTTCGACACTCTACATACTTACGTACTATACAAATCTATTATAGAGTTTTAATAAATTTTAACTCTATACTTTTATTTCCATTGCTTTATATATTTGTGGGTTAATTGCTGATTATATGAGTTTTCACGAGCGATCGCTTCAACAACAATGTAGCCTCTCCTTTTGTAGACTACTCTAGACCCTCACAAAATCTCAGTCATCAAAAGATCAGGATGAAGGCGGGAAGTGATTTGATGGGAGAGAATGAAAGGCTGACATGGAGCGATAGGAGGCATTGGATTGGAGTAAGATCGGGTGGTTTAGAAGAGAGCATGAGTGGGTGGCTAGGATTAGATTAGGGGGGCCTGATCAGACAATAGAGAGGCAAGGGGAGATGGGCGATTGAGATGGAGGCGGGGTAGGGAGATCTAATGGCCGGGGGAAGGCCGGGTGGCAGAAGATGAATTGGCCACGTGGCAGCTCCAGAGAGCACCAAGTGGCTGCTCCAAAAATTCAATAGATACAAAAATAAAGACAAATAAAAAAAATAATTAGAGGATTAATTAGAAAAAAGTCAAAATACGAAAGTTGTAGATCTCGATGAGATCTACAAGTTTTATGTTAAACAAAAGTCAAACAAGGTTATTTGTACAAAAGTGTATTTTTAGGAGCATTTTTTATGGCTAAAAACACTATTTTTGATGTTTTGATACTTTTTGTATTTTAATTTCTTCTAAAATCTATAATAAATATATACAATAATTAACCCAATTTTTAGGGGTTTTTAATAAAATATAAAATAAAGAAAAAAGGTTAGTAATTAAATACATTAAATTAGGGTTAGAAGATAGGCTAATTAAACACATAATATTCACAATATAAGGATAGTTAATATTAGGGAATTAATAGAGGTTTTTATTGAATTATTTAAGCTTGGGGATTAATATGTAGATTTTAGCATGATGAATATGAGATTCATCATACCCCTATACTAAAACAATGCTCGTCCGCAAGCATCTAAAGAATGAAGGACTCAGATTAATTCCTGACAGTGCATGTGAAATTTTCAAGGCTCAATTCATCGAAGACCCTTAATTTAAGTGATCCTAAAATTCAGGGCTCAACAATGCTCTAGTCAAAAGGAATCCATCTTCTCTAATTAGCAGACTCTCTGTTTGTACATAAAGTATAAGGATATGAAAATTAGTGTACTGCAATCATGAGAGTCGACTTGAGACATCACCCAAAGTTCCAGTCCAGGAGACTCTCCTCTAGACCTAATCCTTAACTCTAGGGAATAAGTCGGTTCTTGCTTTAATCAACCGTCTCATTAGTTTGTCAGATGATGGAGGGTATATGATTGTGTCAATTTTTCTCTCCCTTACATTAGAACAAGGGGCCTCTCGAGTGGCTTATTACTCAACACTTATATATTTTTGTTGTTGATAAATGTGTCCTTCAAGAGAATTCAGAGTCGCCTGCACTTGTTATTCTAGTATTACATTGGGGTGTGCCTCTTTTGAGTATATAAGATACCTTCGACACCCAAACTTGTATCACTATACGATGCAGAGCTCATTTTTGGTGCTAGACCAACTCCTTGGTCCTAATAGAATTTGGTTCAAGTGGACACTTTGAAAATGGTTGGGAGCACTCGCCTTTAGTGGAAGCTCATTTGAATTTTACTTTGTAATGATAGATCCTTTCTTTGAATATTTCTTTCTTTTCTTTTTGTCTAGCTCCACTGCTTTTACCAAGATTTGGCGTACACTGATCAACAATTTTTTAGTTTCATCACACCCTCCAATATAGGTCAATATCAAGAGATAGCATACGAACTTGTTCACATACTGGCTAGGGTCACTGACACTCAGGTTTCTTAAAGCCTTCATTAACTTTATCCCATCCTCGAGCATCATTAAATCAGGTCTAGACTCAAATCTCCGATTCTAGTTCCTCATGTGATAACTCAACTCATCCCATCAATCACGCATTTGTGAAAGTGTTGTGCTGGTCATATTCTTTAAAAGGTAGAGATAAAGATTACAATATAGCGCTCAAATCTTTCAAACTAGGGAAGTGTGGATATTTAAGTCTCAAAAACTCTAATGACTAAGGCTGGCTAACTCAGACTCTCAAGATCTTAGAAATCAAGTGTCCTAAAAAATCCTTAAGCCTTGAATGCTAGTGAATCTATCAAGAATACTCCAACTCCTTAGTTAGTGCTTTTTGTGATTTTTATCTTTTGAAAATTTTTATAAATTTTAATTTTTAAAATTTTTTTATTTCTTCAAAGATATAATGACTAGCCTAGGCTCATATGAATAATTGCATCTACTTCTTGCCAGTATGGTTGTAAGTACGGACCGTTAGACGACTACCCGTGTTATTTGTGGACGAAGCAATAGACAATGTCCTCTAAACCACCCACTCTACTAAGGAAGACCAAAGTTTCTCACTAAGGAGTAGCTTCTCATTTTTAAGCCTGGTAGTCATAGCCTCAAAAAAGAAATTTTTTAATTTTTCAGATTTTTGTGGAGTTTTGAAAAAGAGTTAATTTTATTTACAAAAAGTTATTCCCTCAATTTTTTAAATAGGTTTTTACAACATTTTTTTACAAAAATAAGTTCATAGGTAAACTTAAACTAAGCCCAAAAAGTTTTCAAAAATTTTAAAACACGAGTCATGGCAAAAGTAAATATACAATAATTACGGTTTAGGCCCATATACTTAACTTTTGCTATACCCTCATAACACAAGTGATATAAAGCCATAGCTCTGATTAAATACTAGAATATATAACAGAAAATGAGTAGGAGGGTCCCCCTATACTTAGGTAAAAAATGACCTAAGTATAAGAAGATAGATAGAGGGAAGAATGATTTAGTCAGGTCCCTCCTATACTTAGGCATGAACCTGGAGGATTCGAGAGAGTCAATGACGGGAGGTGTTGGCTTGGACTGAGGGCCTGGGCGGTCGTCGGGGTCGTCGCACATGCTGGGCAGCTTGTCCAATGAGCTCAATGGTGGTTGAGCACCATGTCTTGGCCATGGTTGCCAAGGATCACACCTAGAATATTGACCATAATCGCTACTTCAATTCAACCTCCCCCTTTCATGGGGAGGAGAAAAAGGGCTAGGTCGGGCTCCGTGGAATGGTGGATGAGGTTGACTTGTGACGACGGTGGTGAATTTATAGGGAGGAGGTTGGCCATTACAGGTGGTGGTGGTGGTGATGAATGTAACAGTAAATCGTAGGGAATGAAGGTGTGGGACGAGGGTTTTGATGGCTGCACGTGGATGAAGGAAGACAGGTCTACGGAGGGGAGTGTTAGGAAGATGAAAGGTGAGAGGAGGGCGGTGCTAAAAATGGAAGGGAGCGGATTAGCTGCGAGGCGTAACGCCTGGGGGCAGAGGCGTTAGGAGGTAGACGACGAGACAGAGTCGTTGGATATTTCGATCCAACTGTTGGACATGCGAGCCCACGGCGAGCCATTATGCAATAAATGTTATTGCAATTCACTCCTTGATCTGAAATAAAGAGTATATAATTTGCATAATAGGTCCCTTAGTACAATTAGGGTTGTGTACCATGGCCATCTTGATGATCATACAGCTGTTGATTCAATTATTGAATCATAGAGGCTGGTGCTTGGATGAATATCTAAAGAGTTAGATTGAGGACTCATCAAGCACCATCAAATGATTATTAAGAGATGATCTCTAGCCAGAGAAGGAGATGGCAGTCCTTTCTCTAAAGGCTGATATCTGACCGACCTCTTGATGCAGGTCCTCTGCATAGGAATAGGGATTCGGAGGTGTCAGATTAGTTAAGTCAAAGAGTTGACTTAACGAGATCGAGATAACCAAAGTCCTATATTGTATGCTGTCACGATACATGCACGCATCCTCTGACCGGAGACAGATGTGTTACTATATGTTTGAGTATGTACATTTGGCAGACCAATAGGTTGATGACCTAATCGAGGTCTATACACCGGCGCGCTGGTGTGCATATAAGGGCATATGAGTAATACGATCTCTCAAAGGGATCATACATGTTCAGTTACTGAACAGGAAGACATGAGCTCACTCATGAGATATTGGGAAGAATCAAATTCCATGCGCATGGTCGTCTTGCTTTGGAAGCTTGACTGAATTTGTAGGTTTGATATATACTTTTGGAAAGTATATGATCAAGACCTAGGTATGATATATGCTTTTGGAAAGTATATGATCGATACCGACTCCCAATGATCGAATGAGAAACTTACTGATAAAACCCTAAAGTAGACAGTGTAAAGTTGATCTAATACTTCGGGTTTACGCAGAGTCTTCCAGTATGCAGGATGTACAGGTATTAGGAATACCTGAGGGTGATGTGATCATAAACGATTGTATAACCATGACGCTTCCATTCCTAGGGAGTGATGAAACGGGTCTGGATTTTAGTGACTCCTCTCAGTAGAGAAGTAATCTGATCTTAGTCCAAATGTTGGACATTGATCTAAATGTGATTCAGATTCAATGAGAAGATTAGATTTACGGTCTTGATTTAATCAAGCATCTATGGGAGGCCCGAGATCTGGATTTGAGATGTGATCTCAACATCCATGTCACTATACGTGGAACAATACAATCGCCATGTCCTTATCTCCAAGTATTCGCGGAGAAAGCGCATTATCCTTGAAAGAGTTCATGGATAATTCTATTGTTGATATATGTATCCGAGCATTGAGAAAATGGATAATTAAATGTGATTTAATTATCATGAATAATATGAATTTGATTCATATTATAAGGAGAGTTATCTTAGATAATTAAATGTGATTTGATTATCAAAGATGTAAATAATATGAATGTGATTCATATTATTTGAGCACATGAGAATAAGTTATCCAATATAATTAAATGTGATTTACTTATTATGGATAAGAATAATGTGGATAGTAATATCCAATTATTCATAATATATTATAAATATGATTTATAATGTATTGGAGAGAGTTAGATATAATTTATATTTGTAGATTAATTATTAATGTGTATTGGATACACATTGTCTAATTAATTGAAAATGTAAATTACATTTTGTTTTGGGTTGTGAATGTGATTCACAATTTTCCAATGGCATGGTTGCAATGTTCACAAAATAAATTGGATTTATTTTTGTGAAATAATATTCAACAAAAGTTGTTGAGAGATATTAGAGAGAATTATGGGATAATACAATCTCATATAATAGGAGAGGCATCCACCTTCCATATAGGAAGAGTGGACGGCCACAATTCCCACAAGGAATGTGGTGGCCGTCCACCCTTCTTATGGAAGGAGGCTTGCCTCCTTTCCTATTTCTCTAATTGAGATTGATTTAATATAAATCAAATTATATTCTACATATATTTGATTTTTATTAAATTAATTGTTGTTGGTTTTTACCAACATAAATCTTAGCCATTGAAAGAAACACAATCAATGAGAACCATTGGATTTGTGTTGTCCCATGGATTGAGATCCATGGATCCCAAAACCCTATAAATAGAGAGGCATACCCATGCTCTCTCTTTACACAACATGTGCTATTGTAGCACATCTCTCTCTCTCTTTCTCTCTAGAGGTCAGCCCCCTCTCTTCCTCTCATGGCTGTCCACCATGGATGCCATGGAGAAGTTCTCCATCGCCGTAGCATCGTCGTTATGCTGCCCGTTCGTCTGCTCGTGGATCTCCGTCTCCTTCGGTGCGCCTCGCTCGTGAAGAAGACGTCGGATCTCGTGTGTCGAGATCAGGAGATCCGCCGCTTGGATCATCAACATGGATTGCGAGAAACACGCGGTTCATCCCCGCGCTCGCAAGCGTCTCCTCTGTCGGATCAGACTTGAGAAAGGAGGTCTCTTCGTTTAGAGACTTGATCGCAACCACGCTTCAAGAGGTAATCCTATTACTTGTTTGTGGTTTAGACGAGATGATCCGAGAAGTGTTCTTGGATCATGTGGTCTCGTCGTAATAAAAATTTTTAAATTCCGCTGCATCGAGCAACTAGTGCGACTAGTCGCTCCTCGTCGTATTCGATACGACGCTCACGCTTTCGTGATGCGCTTGAGGATCTAACCATATCCTTCAAGTGGTATCAGAGCCTTAGGTCGACGGTTTCGAATATGATTCGCTAACCGAGGACGATTTGGGTTCGTTAAGGTCACGAAATTTTTTATCGCATTTGATTTCGCAGATCTGTTTGGTGTAATTTTTCGGCCATGTTTAAATTATTTAAACACGAAAATAGCACTTGGATTTTGTTCCTCATTAAATAAGGAAACCATAGGATCTGAGTTTGCGTAAATCGGATTTCGTATGCTCTAGATATAGTAGTTTTAATGAACATGTATTCACTGTTACGGGAACTGCGAATCTTAACGTAATTAAAGAGTTAATTACTGTTTAGAGACGCCTCGAAATGCGTGAAACATCACTTGGTTTCTGTTCTAAATCAAATTAGCAAACTTTAGAAATTGACTTTGCTTAATTTGGATTTAAATTGATTGAGATATGCTAATTTTAGTAAGTAGGGGTCACTGCTGAAATTACTTTCCTAATCAAGACCATGTGATTGTCAATTAATGAAATTAATTGTTAATTTCGAGAAATAATTATGGAAAATATTTGTGAAATATTAGAGAATGATTATTTCCTTAATTGACTTGGCCCCAATCAATTAATTGATTAGATTCGATCTAAATCATAATTGAAATCACAATCATCAAACTCTTGCTTGAGTAGGATTGGGAATTTGTCTAGCAAATTTCCTTATAATCAAAATTGTTTTGATTACTATATGGTATAATTTCGGTTGAAAAACCGATGATCATCTCAAGTACAAATTAATCAATTTGGCATTATCCTTTCCCGAGGTGGATATGGTGTCTAGTCGGGGATCGCTGGGGTAGCGGGTTGCAACGTATGCGGTCCGTCCCACTCCCGCCGGTACTGGCCATGACAGCGGGTAGGGCCGGGATAATGTCCGAGGGATTAAGATGTATTTTTCTAATTATTAAAATACGAATTAATACGTACTTTGAGACTAATACCATATATATTCAAGCATAAAATTAAGTTTGATTGATTGAATTGGATTGATAATTAATTTAATATGATTAAGTTAATTATGTCCAATTAAAATACTCTAATATGATTGGAGTTAAGAATTCCCTTGGAAGAATTAATTATATGAATGTGATTCATAGTAATTAATTAAATTTGAATAAGAGATGGAGGATCACATAAGTGACATCCATGGTCTCCCGTCAAGGAGAAGGGTTTCGTCGCCAGATATTATATGTGGGAGACGCCTGTCCGAAGTGACAACTCCTGCATATGATCCATTTGGATCGGGCTCGTCGCTTCTCGAAAGAGTAAGGACGTATGCGTAGTGACCCCAATATCGGATCCTCATATTATTGGGGTGATATTGGATTGCGCATAGCGAGTTGTATTCCTGTTGACGGTTGGTTCAATTAATGACGGGTCAACATCACCTTAGGGGTGGTGGGCCCGGGTGTTAAATACCGAATTGGGAGATGCAAGTTGGACTTGCAAGGCGGAATGTGTTCCCGCTTCTTTTTATCCGAGTTGTAGGTTCTCATATTATTGGGATGCAACAAAGATAAGGAAGGAGATCCCAGATCTTGCTTGAGATATTATGGTAAGTATATCTCTTACATTGAAAGTGATTAAGGGAATGAACTTTCATTGTTGACATGGCAAGACAACTTTGATATAAAATTCCTAAATCAAAGTAAATTATATTTATATATATATATATATATTTATGCAAATTTCTTATTTCAGATAATCCTTCATTAAACCCACTCAATATTATACTCAATAATAACCAGTAAAATATCGTGGATTGGACCCTATGATCCAGATATTGTACTTGCAATTGGACACACAATGTATGTGGTTGCAATATGCAAGTTTCCTCATAATAATGAGAAGTGATAATTAAATAGACAATAGGACTAAAACCCTAGGGTTTGTATGTCTCTATAAGTCTTGATCTCATCGAATGTACTTTGGAAGTGACATGTCAATGATGATCGTAATTATCAAATAATCCTTATAAAATCAATAAAGATTTTCTGGCATACATATGTGCTCTTGACATTTAATCATGAATGATATGGTTCTCTACATCATGTAGAATAGTAGCTCTATAAGAGATGATGTATTCAAATTGTTTGAGTACCTACCTGAACCTATGTTTTAAGAGTTTTAAATGGATGTAGATGATGAGTGTCATCATTCTACTGTATATACTCTAGTCATTCATTAAGCTTCATAATATTCATATTGTATGAATAGGGTGAAGCATGTACAAATATCAAAATGCTCTTACACTAAATTCTTTTGAATTTAACATAAAAGATCCTTAGTCTTAAGCAATGGTTGCTTATAGATAAATGGAGCGCAGTGGAAGCATGGGTTGGACCCAAGTAAGAAGTATAATTAAAGAGTTGACTGTACTTCTGTGACTTCCATATGACATCCAAAGAGTTGGATGAATGCCAATACTACAATATGTTGATGTGTTGATAGTATGACTATCAAGTCTATCTAGAATTCTTAGAGAAGGAATTGGATAGTACATCAGAATAATCTACATATAATCATTAAAATTGGCTTACTTATTTGATAAGGTAAAGTCTAATAATTGTATCTCAATCTTCTAATAACACTTGCAATTTGTTGCATATGTATTAGAATATTAGAAGTTTGATCTTAATGTTTATTGGTCATCCATGTTGAAAGTGATGCAAGTGTTGCAACAATTTCCATGAGATCAATAGACTTCATATTTTCAGTGGGAGCCCTTAGTCTTAGAGAATGTCTCTATGACCTAGATATTAGAATACACTCATTGTTTATTTCTAATTGTTGGATATAAACATGAATTCTGTAATAAATCTATCATAAAGAGTTATGATGAAGATATTTCAGATAGTAATATAAAATCTAGTGGACTCTACATAATTAGAAAATTAATGAATGGTTCATTAAGATTTCTAATACTGAAAATTAAAGCTTTAAAGATCAATAGGAGGATATAGATCATTTAACAAAGATCTGGCATCAAGTTTTGGACACATGTCTGTTGATGAGATCAATGGACTAGTAAGACATGAAACTTTAGATTGTCTAAAGATTCTAATCTCACATACTTGTGAATATTGTATTCAAAGTAAAATGTCCACTACACCCTTCTTTGTGATAGGTGTAAGATGTTAAGGTATTCAAGATCTCATACATATTGATGTATGTAAATCATCTATATCAGAATAAACATTATGGATATGTGATATCTATTAGTGATTATTTGTGATATGAGATTTCTTCTCTTCACTTAGAAAACTTTGAAATGTTCAAAGATTTCACAATTTTGGTTTAGAACCAAAGTTTGAAGGAAGATGAAATGAATTTGATCTAACCAAGGTAGCCTGTACCTATTAGATGAATTCAAGAAATATCTTATGGAGATATGAATATCATTCCTATCTCAAACCTCCTAATGAACCTGAACTCAATGGAGTTGTAGGGAGATACAATTGATCATGTGTGACATGATTTAATCAATGATTAATCCTAGCATAATTTATCTCTTAGTTTCTAAGGTATATATATAGTAAAGACTGCATTATATACATAATAAGGTTCCATGCATATAAGCTGGAATCTAGCACTAGAGAGTGCTACTTCATTAGGAAAATAAAGGATGGTATTGTATACCTACTTTATGACCTTGAGATTCTTAAAGGATCTCATCTCTGAGAATGTGATTCTTAGAGGATGACTCTCTTAAGAATCAAGATAAAATAAAGTAAAGGAACTCATTTAATCTTAAGAAGATAATGAGGCTCCTGAAATCGGAAACTAAAAGAATAATTGAAGATGAAACACTAATACTTCTTCAAATAAGTTTGAGGATGTATTCCATGTGAAAATGATTGGACTTCATTTGATGAAGCTCCTGAGGATCATGACATGGATAAATGGATGTTAGCAATAAAAGTCTAATGTAGACTTCATATACAAGTGTTGTATATGGACCCTCGAGGATCCACCTATATGGGTAAGACCCATAAGGTCTAACTGGATCTTCAATAGAAAGAGGGAACCTGATGAGAAGGTAGAGACTTCAAAGCACGGTTCGTAGCCATGAGCTACACACCGAAGAGAAGACATCGCCTGCGATGAGACTTGCTCTCCAGTGACCTTGCTTTGACCCATCAGAATATTGCTAACTATAGCTACACAACTTGACTATGACATCTTCATGATGTGAGTCAAGATTGCATTCCTCTATGATTACCTCTCTTAGGATGTTCATATGAACTAGCCCCAGAGCTTCGTGGTTGAGGAAAGCAAGGTGTGCAAGCTAAAGAACTCCATCTTTGGACTCAAATAAGCTTCTTGTAGTTGGAACATAAGATTTTGATGAAATTATAAATGTTATGATTTCAGATAAAATCTTGATGAACCATGTGAAGCTTAGTGGGAGTTCCATTGTGTTCATCATGCTAAATGTAGATAATATCCTAATCATTTGGAATGATCTAAGGATGATACTAGTAAGTGTTTTATAATTTGGTTGTTCCATACCTTGAGATATGATCTCAAGGATACCTCTTAGATCCTAGTTCTGAGATGTTCAGAAGCAAAGAGAAGAGGATATTGGGACTGTCACATTCTTAGTACACCTTGGACATATTCTATTCTTAGAAATTCCAAGAAAGGCTTCCATCCCTTAAGATATGGTACTGATCTATCTAAAAGGATAGCACCTCAAAAGGTTGAGGAAGTGAATGCTAGAACTGCTTGCACTTGTGCATCAGTTACGAGAAGCTGAGTGTATGCTGGATGTGTACGAATACCGGATGTCTGCCATGTAGTGGGAGTAGTAAAATGTTACTGATCCTACTATGGAGATAAAACAACTTGATTGCAGTAATAACAAAATCTTCATAGATGATAAGATTTTTGAGATAGTGATCTTAAAGTCTTATCTTCAAATACTTAAGACTATATAGATAGTGATCTAAAAGGTCTTAACTTTGGATACCTTTAGAGATAGTGATCTCCAGAGATAAAGGTATTCTGATAAGGATTATGAAAGTACTGGTTATAACAAATTATTAAGCTATAGTGTCAATGACCCTATAATAGCTTTAACAAAATTGAGTATTGGTTGCATGAGATGCAACATTCGCATTAAATGTGAGCACTGTTACTGGGGATATGCAAGTACCATAAAAGGACTTGGTGTAGTCTCGCGGGAACAGAGTGACTGATCAACTTACCTAGCTATTTTCTAAATAGCCTATGATTGTCACATGAGTGTGTGTTTAAATGATTAGCCCATTAACGGCTCTTTGGGCTAGTGGGAGATTGTTGGACATGCGAGCCCACGGCGAGCCATTATGCAATAAATGTTATTGCAATTCACTCCTTGATCTGAAATAAATAGTATATAATTTGCATAATAGGTCCCTTAGTACAATTAGGGTTGTGTACCATGGCCATCTTGATGATCATACAGCTGTTGATTCAATTATTGAATCATAGAGGCTCGTGCTTGGATGAATATCTAAAAAGTTAGATTGAGGACTCATCAAGCATCATCAAATGATTATTAAGAGATGATCTCTAGACTGAGAAGGAGATGGCAATCCTTTCTCTAAAGGCTGATATCTGACCGACCTCTTGATGCAGGTCCTCTGCATAGGAATAGAGATTCGGAGGTGTCAGATTAGTTAAGTCAAAGAGTTGACTTAACGAGATCGAGATAACCAAAGTTCTATATTGTATGCTGTCACGATACAGGCACGCATCCTCTGACCGGAGACAGATGTGTTACTATATGTTTGAGTATGTACATTTGGCATACCAATAGGTTGATGACCTAATCAAGGTCTATACACCGGCGCGCTGGTGTGCATATAAGGGCATATGAGTAATACGATCTCTCAAAGGGATCATACAGGTTCAGTTACTGAACTGGAAGACATGAGCTCACTCATGAGATATTGGGAAGAATCAAATTCCATGCGCATGGTCGTCTTGCTTTGGAAGCTTGACTGAATTTGTAGGTTTGATATATACTTTTGGAAAGTATACGATCAAGACCTAGGTATGATATATGCTTTTGGAAAGTATATGATCGATACCGACTCCCAATGATCGAATGAGAAACTTACTGATAAAACCCTGAAGTAGACAGTGTAAAGTTGATCTAATACTTCGGGTTTACTCAGAGTCTTCCAGTATGCAGGATGTACAGGTATTAGGAATACCTGAGGGTGATGTGATCATAAACGATTGTATAACCATGACGCTTCCATTCCTAGGGAGTGATGAAACGGGTCTGGATTTTAGTGACTCCTCTCAGTAGAGAAGTAATCTGATCTTAGTCCAAATGTTGGACATTGATCTGAATGTGATTCAGATTCAATTAGAAGATTAGATTTACGGTCTTGATTTAATCAAGCATCTATGGGAGGCCCGAGATCTGGATTTGAGATGTGATCTCAACATCCATGTCACTATATGTGGAACAATACAATCGCCCTGTCCTTATCTCCAAGTATTCGCGGAGAAAGCGCATTATCCTTGAAAGAGTTCATGGATAATTCTATTGTTGATATATGTATCCGAGCATTGAGAAAATGGATAATTAAATGTGACTTTAATTATCATGAATAATATGAATTTGATTCATATTATAAGGAGAGTTATCTTAGATAATTAAATGTGATTTGATTATCAAAGATGTAAATAATATGAATGTGATTCATATTATTTGAGCACATGAGAATAAGTTATCCAATATAATTAAATGTGATTTACTTATTATGGATAAGAATAATGTGGATAGTAATATCCAATTATTCATAATATATTATAAATGTGATTTATAATGCATTGGAGAGAGATAAATATAATTTATATTAGTAGATTAATTATTAATGTGTATTGGATACACATTGTCTAATTAATTGAAAATGTAAATTACATTTTGTTTTGGGTTGTGAATGTGATTCACAATTTTCCAATGGCATGATTGCAATGTTCACAAAATAAATTGGATTTATTTTTGTGAAATAATATTCAACAAAAGTTGTTGAGAGATATTAGAGAGAATTATGAGATAATACAATCTCATATAATAGGAGAGGCATCCACCTTCCATATAGGAAGAGTGGACGGCCACAATTCCCACAAGGAATGTGGTGGCCGTCCACCCTTCTTATGGAAGGAGGCTTGCCTCCTTTCCTATTTCTCTAATTGAGATTGATTTAATATAAATCAAATTATATTCTACATATATTTGGTTTTTATTAAATTAATTGTTGTTGGTTTTTACCAACATAAATCTTAGCCATTGAAAGAAACACAATCAATGAGAACCATTGGATTTGTGTTGTCCCATGGATTGAGATCCATGGATCCCAAAACCCTATAAATAGAGAGGCATACCCATGCTCTCTCTTTACACAACATGTGCTATTGTAGCACATCTCTCTCTCTCTCTTTCTCTCTAGAGGTCAGCCCTCTCTCTTTCTCTCATGGCCGTCCACCATGGATGCCATGGAGAAGTTCTCCATCGCCGTAGCATCGTCGTTATGCTGCCCGTTCGTCTGCTCGTGGATCTCCGTATCCTTCGGTGCGCCTCGCTCGTGAAGAAGACGTCGGATCTCGTGTGTCGAGATCAGGAGATCCGCCGCTTGGATCATCAACATGGATTGCGAGAAACACGTGGTTCATCCCCGCGCTCGCAAGCGTCTCCTCTGACGGACCGGACTTGAGACAGGAGGTCTCTTCGTTTAGAGACTTGATCGCAACCACGCTTCAAGAGGTAATCCTATTACTTGTTTGTGGTTTAGACGAGACGATCCGAGAAGTGTTCTTGGATCATGTGGTCTCGTCGTAATAAAAATTTTTAAATTCCGCTGCATCGAGCAACTAGTGCGACTAATCGCTCCTCGTCGTATTCGATACGACGCTCACGCTTCCGTGATGCGCTTGAGGATCTAACCATATCCTTCACCAACGACCCAGGAGGGAGCACGAATGTACGTTGCAGATCAGATCTAGAGATCTGATCTGGTGGTTGTGAAGCGGAAGGTGATGAGCGGTGAGGGTATGATCTAAGATCAGATTGGGTGACTAGGGATCGATCTGCTAAGCGCATGATAATTTGCATTCGTTGTAATACAGGTACTTAGCGAACAAGTCAGAACCGAGAAACGATCTCTGCGAAGAGGTCTCGGCTATTAATTTATATCCCGGGAAAGTCCGGAGTCGAACACAGGGAGGCAAAGGAACTACATCGGGTTAATTCAGAAAACTTAGGTCTAGGTTTCCAATTCGTATTTTTTTATTTTTTTAATGCAAAAATAAAGAAAATGCAAAATGTTGGTGAATTAAGTTAATAAGAAAGCACACAACTTAGCCAAATTAATTTTAATAAAAAAATTATTTATTTATCCAAATTATATTTTTCCTACAAACCTAATCTAGTGATGAATGCAACACACATTTTTTAGAATTTTATGGATTAAAATGTAATAATGGAAAATACACACTTTTTTATGGGTTTTCTCCGCAATTTTTTACACAAACATAATGCAAAACTTATGAAAATTTTATCAAAATTAAAACATGATGCAATGAGGCTACATTAATTTTTTTGGAATTTTCTAACAATATATGAATTATTATGAATTTTTTTAATGAAAATAGAGAGTGACAGTAAGTAATTAATTTCTAATAAATCCACAATGTTATTTTCCAGAGATCAAATTATCTCAAAAAGGTATTTTAATGAGCAATACAGGAGAGTTGCAATTTCATAAAAATAATGTGTGCGGATTTAATTAAAAATCAATTACAAAAATTACTCTACAATTTATTTAAGGCACAAAACAACTCCAATTAAGATGAAATTTGGTTAATTAAATCATATTTCAAGACATCATTTCTGATTTTTGAGGAATATTTGGAGCAATCATGAGTCAATTATGAATTTAAAAGCCTAGATTGGGTAAAATGTGAACTTTTTCACTTAATAAATTTTAATTAATTACTCAAAATTCATAAAAATTCAAGTAAATATCAAGATGATAGGCAATTAGTTGATCAACATAATGACCATTTTCACTAAATAAAAAGATACAAAATTGATGTCCAAATTAACATATGAACAGAGAGGTATCCGTGCAAATTCGAAACTAAAAACTTACAAACAAAACATGTACATGGACTACTTTGCAAATAAAAAAAATGAAATTGAAAGTTGCAATTTTTACATAAATATTAAAAAAACGAAATGCACCTTCTCCCTCGTGGGTTAGGGCGTAGTTGGATCACCACGGAAGGGGGAGCGGCAGCGAGCCATGCACAAAGAGGTTGGCTGGCGGCGGTGGTCAGGCCACGCGGATGATGAACGTGGCGATGCAACGTGTAGTGGTTGGACGACGACCTGCACGGTGGTGGAGAAGCAGCCCTCGCGGCTGAACCTGGAGAAGAGGGGGTTTACGACATGGAGGTCGAGGGCCACGCGATGGAGGCTGGCAATGCTACGCATGGAGGCGGAGCACCTGGTGGGTGCAGGCGGTGGTGTGGAGGGCCTGGCAAAGGGCAACAGGCCGTGGAGGGCCGCTGACATGCTGTTTTGGGGGGGGGGCAGCGGGCCGACCACCACCTGTGGCTTTTTTTATTTTTTCTGCTATGAATTGATTTTTTTTATTTTTAAATTTTTAATTTTTTTGGGTTTTCTTAAATAGTGAACATAAACAAAAGATGAGAATGATGGTGTGGTGATGGTGATATGCTAACAAAAATAAACAAGGGAAGGTGTGTGGGTGGTGATGTCATGTGATAAGAAAAATGCAAAAATAAAAACGATATCGAACGATAAAAAGAGAAATTACCTACAATGGAAGCGGACGCCTATGATATGCTCACGAGAAGCACGATCTTCGCTCGAATCGTCGGCGAACGATGAGCTCGAGCAGCGCGCGGATGCGGCTGCGATGTTGGCCAAGAAGCCAACGAATCTCACCGGAGAGAGGGTTGTCATTGCTCTACTGTGGTTGTGTCGCTGTCACCGATTCAAATCGGAGAACTAGGCTCTTCTCACATAAAGATGGATCAAGTGCAAAATAGGAGGATGTGATGTATATAAAGAGAACAAATGAGAAGTTATGAAAGTGGTGGAGGGGAGGTTAATAAAATGATGGAGTTGAATTAGAAGTTAGAAAAAATGGTGGAATGTTGGAGTTGAATGGGTGGTTATTATAGAGAATAGAAATTAAATAAAAAATGAACAGTAGCCTACTTTAAATAAGAGAATAAAATAAAGAAGAAAATAAAATGAAAGATTTACAAAAATAGGTCCATAAAAACACTATGTACATGGATTTTTTTACTTTTCTAGTTTTAACTTTTTTTGTATTTTCAATAAAAGTATTTACGAAGTATTTACATAAATATAAATAAAATAAAATGCAACAAACAACAATATGTGCACAAAAATATCAAAAATCAAATTTATTATATTATGTACAATATACAGTGAGGTCCCAAAACTCAAATTTTGCAAATGAACTCTGATTTTAATGAAATCACTTTCATTGGATAGATATTTTTCTAAAATTTTAAAAGTGAGTTGGGTGAATTTGGAGTATATACGGAGCGTGAATTTGGCTGGGAAGTTAGACTATACGCCTTTTTTCTCTCTTTAGGATCTAGAAGCATTTATTTATGGTGAAATTTATTTTATATTTTTGTATTTTTATATACATTTTTATAAACAAGTTAGAGAAAGAATTAGCCGAAAAGAAGTTGAATGAATTTATTAAAAATACATGAAGTTTTAGGCTATTTACATGTGAAAACTCCTTTATTTTACAGCTTTTTATTATTAATTTATTTTGTACAATATAATATACTACAATTAGTGTATTTTATTTACAAGAGTCATTTTGTTAATATATTGATTTTATAGACATTTATTTGATATTTTACTTAGGGATTTTGCTAAGATCAGTAAATTGAGATGATGAATCGTAGATTCATCAGCTAGGAGAAGGGTGCAGATGAAAGGTGATGAATCTCCATTTAAATATTTTTATTCTATCATTTTGGCCGTAAAAACCCTAGCTAATGCATGTAAATACCCCTTGTTTGCACAAATTAACATCCATCCTTTATTGTATAAATATTGTATAAAATACTATTTTAATACAAAAATTATAGAATAAAAAAGAGAAAAGAAAAAGAATAAAATGCCAGAGATATTTTATGACCCTAAACCCCGAGACCTAGGCATCTTGCTGACTAGGTCGACAAGGAATAAAGTAGGGGGGGATAAGGGCCAATAATACATTAAAAATCTCATTTTTATTCATTTTCTTCTTCTTTTTATACATAAAATAAATAAACTTTGTACATGAAAGTTGTAGATAATAATATATAGAAAAATATAAAATTGATTTCATACAAAAATAATATACAGTGTAAACGTTATACTCAGAATAAGTTTCCAAAATCCCAACATCCAATACCCGTATCTCTCAAATAAAAACTCAAAGTGTATCAAAATCACCTTTAATTGTATATAACTTTTAATAGCCTATTTAATGAAGGTGGTTACATATTTTTTGGAGTTAAGTTGTGAAAGTTAGGTTTTAGACCCCAATTGTATAATATACCTGAATAAAATATTTATTTTATTTATTATTTATTTTTTATAATTTTATATTTTTTTAATTTTGTAAATTTTATTTATAATATTTGTACATATTAAAACTAAAACAAAAACATAAAGAAAATATTAAAATAAAATATATCTATAAAATACATAGATGAAACACCAATAACTATACATATACATGAAATATACCTATTTATTTAAGTGTAAATATTACTTATGAAAAGTATAATAAAAATATATTTAATTATATAAAAATAAGTTATAAATTTATAAAATATCAAAAAAATAATAAAATAAAATATATAAAAAAAATACCCTACAACAAAGGTAAATATTCCTATAAATAAAATTGTACTTCTAAATAAAAAGCTATAAAAAATAAATAAAACACATAATAAAATACTATGAAAAATAATAAACATTTTTTATTTTATAACCTAAAAATTGTATAAGCATTTATATTTATTTTAGAATTTACAAATCATTTCAGGCATAGTTTTTCCTAGTTGGTCCACGTGGACCAACCAGGTATCCGCACCAGTTGACCTCAGTCAACTCTCTGATCGAGGCGCTAGGTTTTGTCAGACCTCATTTAACTTCGATTACCCCCTTTTCCCCGATCGATACATTCACCGACTGTGCTTGATTCTTTAGCATTTTCTCTTCCTCGATCAATGTACATACACGCCATGACGTTTCATCAATCATTTGACCTCTGCATCACTGTTTGCATCTCGATCTTTGGAGCATCTCGGCCAACCTGTACAAAGACCATGCCTGACTTCCTTCTCCATTTAGAACCCCTTTGCCCTGTTTTGGCTTCTCCCCTGTGAGCTTTGGATTGATATCAGTGACAAAGATATCTCCAGCTCCTCGAGAGCAGTCTAAGGCAGGCGTTTGGCCATTCCACCCACCTCCAGTAGAGCTCCACTCGAGGTTTGCTTCGTGGTCCCCAGGCTACTAAGGTACCTTTTCTTGTATTTTCTAGCATAGTTTAGTCCCTAGGTTCGTGTTATGCTTTTGTTTTATACTTCAATCGTGTGTATTAGCCATAACCACTCCCATCGAAGTTTACCGGAGCCAAGATCAACTCCATTCACTGTGCCCTGCCTACACTCCGCCTCGCAAGACCACCACACTCCTTCCCCATTGCTTCTTGAACACCCCACGTACCTCCACACACCCAGATCCACTGTGGATCTGGAGATCGGCTTCCCAAGTCTGTCGCCTCGTCGTGAAGCCTCTGCCACCCTCCACCTTGCACCTCCCTTCGCCCATAAGCCCCCAAAGCCCCTTTTCTTGTTGTGAATAACTCCTGTAGGACCTGGTGGCCAAAGGACTCCTTTGGCAGGTCGATTTTGTGGTCAACTGAAGCACCTAGAGCCCCCAACCTTCTCGACTCCGTCCAACCTCACCGGCGCTCCAAGAGCTCTTTGGAGGCCATTCCCTGGAGCGGGGGAGCCCAAGCTCCATTTTGCCTCGGCTTAGAAACTTCCAGGTGGCCGGAGAGACGAGGGAGGGACGTTCAAAACTTGACCAACTGAGTTCTTGAGATGTTCTTCTAGCCTCTCTCTCTCTCCACCGTATGATCTTCTAGCTGCTCCCGGACGTACAATGACCATTGGATCAAGCATCACCATCACCGTTTGATTGTTGACGAAGATCTAATCCTGACCGTCAGTGGCGGACCGTCATCGTCTCCCCACGTGCCGCCACATGTATTAGTGAAGGAAGGAACACTGTCAGATCGCATCTTGCTTTAGGTATTTTGCACTTTTCTGAAGAATTTTTGTATTTAAATATTAATACTCAAACTTTCCTCTGTCATTTAAATAGTTTTTGTAATATTTGCGATTTAGCCCTCGAACTTTCTTTATTTACATCCAAGTCTATGCCAGTTCACCTCACGTGGCTGCCCACATGAGGTCGGCATTTTGCAGGCAGGTGACGGGTCGTGAATCACCCTAGTTAATTATAAGGAATTATCGAGCATTTAAATTAATGATGAATGTGTCGTTGTCAGGAAATCAGAATCAGTCAAGAAATAACCACAATAATTTATCAAATTTTAATCGGAGTGTTTTATGTTTATTTTACTTGGGCAAGTCCTAAGGTCAAACTCAAGGAGGCAAAGGAACAACCTAGAAATTTGTCTATCAAAGGTCGTGCACGGTTTTCGATGCGGTCTTTTTTTGTTATTTTTAATGGAATTTGGGATGCAAAATGCAAATGTGGCCAATTTTAGGGACTAAAATATGATTTTCAATCAAACGATGTTCGAAAAATACGAAACTTGGCCGAGCTGTCAATTATGATGAAATGAATGAACTATAATTTTTTTGGAATTTTTGGATGCAAGATAAATATTTTATGAATTTATGAATGCAAACACAATGAATTTCAATAACTAATTATATTAAATATTAAACCTAATTATTTCCAAGAGATAAAATTATCCAAGATCTATCTCTAGGTAATTGATCTCAGAAAAATCTTAAATCTTGGATTTAATAACTATTAAAAATTAGAGATTGAAATATCCAAGATTGCAATTTTTTTGGCATGATGTTAAACACAATTAATTCTTCAATCGGTGAAGTTTTGGCAATTTTTCGAGCAATGATTAATTTAATATGAATTTCCAAGCACAGAATGGGCAAAATATGCAAATTTTCGCAAGAACAATTATTTTTATTTCACCACAACCCACAAAATTGTCAAGCATATGCCATAAAGTGGATCAACGTGTAGAGACTTAGTTGAAGAACAAAGTACTATTTTTGTAAAAAAAATAAAATGATGCCATAAAGCGGTTCAAAGTGAAGGTGGAACATGAGGTTCTATTTGTAATTATAATAAACTAAATAAAATGTAGCATGGGGTTAAACTGAGATTACCTAGAATCAGGGGGTGTAAGTGCAAAATTACAAGAGCGGCACGTGCAACGCACGCACCATCTAGTTGGTAGGGGCTCTTCTGCGTATAAGGAGTCCTTTAGGGGTGTCTTCGCAATTAGCCCCCTTGCATGTGCTGCTCACGTGAGGAGGGGGAGATGTTATTCTCAGAAGGGTCGCTCAACGGTCGAAGGTGGGGGCCGGAGGAGGAGGACGGAGCCTACGGCTGGAGGGGCTCCAGCTACTGGTGGCATGCAGTCAAGTATGGCCGACATACGGTCGGCGACGCCACGAATGAGATAGAGTGGAAGAGATCCTGCCGTGGTGGAGTTGGTAGAAGAGGTGCGTTGGTGAAGTAGCCCTATCGTGGTGGAGTTGCGCTGCAGGAGGTGTAGCTGGCGAAGGCCTCCTATGAAGCTTGTGTAGGAACCCGATGAAGTCGATGCGGGTGTGTCGAAGTCTGAATGCGGCAGTCCTGGGGCTTGTTGATGTAGTCGACTCCTGGTCACTCCTCAAGGATGGTGATGAAGGGATGCTCGCGTAAGATTACGTCGGTAGAGATGGAGAGATGCGAGGGGGAGCAGGAGATGTATATACGATATATGGTGGACGAGCGGGTGGATGCTCAACGAGGAAGACCGGGAGGAGATGATCGATCGAAATGGCGGAGGAGATGAAGGAGAAGGGCGGAGTACATGGAAGATGGAGCTCTACGGTATGAAGATCGGAGCGGGGCAGTCTCGTCGGAGGTGAGCTATGACGAGGTGCGAAGCACCTCGGATCTCACTGTGTACTTGTGGGCGAAGACAGGGCTTGGCGCTGTCACCACCGACCGGACTTGAAGCCTGGATGTGTTTGTATCAGCGGATGTCAAATGAGGGGGGGCGCTCGGAGTTAAATAGGAACGGGAGTGGGAGGCTGGAGATAGAAAGGGAGATATGGGACGAGATTCACGATGATCTTGATTGGTGATGTTAGCGTTGATATGCCAGAAGAGGGAAGGCGATAGTGAGACGGCGGCCCAAGAAGGAAGGCGGTGGTCGTGTCGCAAGATTCGCGGAGGAGATTGGAGGCGACGCTGCCTCCCGATGGGGAAAGATGGGGGAGACGACGACACGTGCAACTTTTTTTAAAATTTAGTTTTTATTTTTATAAAAACGAATATATAAAGGGCTCAAAATGGGTGACACGTGGTAGCTCCAGGAGCGGCCACATGTCAGCCCCAGAAAATTCGGAAATAAAGGAAGAAAAAATAAAAAAGAAATAGTAAATGACCTTGGATCGAAACATTTTCTTCACAAAAGTTTCTCACCTCAATGAGATCTACTACTTTCATGAAGTGAACAAAACCAAAATTGATCATTTGCATAAAGTGATATTTTTGGGGTATCCCATGTACATAGAACACCTTATTTTTTGGGTTTTATACTTTTTTTATCATTTTAAAATCAGACAAATCCAGAAAAATATGATAAAATCAAAGATAAATATTTACACATTAATCTATTTTTTGGATTTTTAATAATTAAGAAAAAAAGAAATAAAATAAAACACGGAAAAGATAATTTTTGTACAAATAGTTAGTGAAGACTTGGATTCAGTTAGTTTCTTTGATTTCTAGCTCAGTTTGGATTTAGATTTTTATGCATTTTAATAAAACTTTCATAAAAGAAAATAAATTAAAAAGAAATAAAATAAAATGAGTTAATTATGTACAGAAAATAATAGGTCAAAAACCGCTAAAATACAAAATGTACAAAAGAGGCCCACAACCCAACTTTCACATATGAGCTCCGATTCACTTGAACTTGGTCTTGTTTTGAAGATAGTTGAATGTATACTAGTTCAAAAATTAGTAGGATCAAATCAGACATTAGATGAAGAATATATCGAGGTTTTAGTTCAGAAATCCTAGAACTAAGGTTTGGGTTTTTAGTCCACTTATTTAGGTTAGTGATTTTTTTTTATATTTTTCATTTATTCTTGTTAGTGATATGTACACAGTGGAGTGGTTTCAGATCATTTAGAGTTGGCATGAATTAGTTAAAAAACATGGAAGTTAAGCTATTTCACAGGTCAATTGGGCTGAAATTTTTGGCTTCTTATTTTGTGTAATAATGAGTGATAAAATACAATTCTTATCAAAACATGCACGAATGTAAATTATGCAGAATAAATAAATAAATGCCAATGAATTTTAAGGATTTGAGCTTAATTCATGATTTTTAGATTAATGAATCTGAGATTCATCATCCCCCTATACTTAAACCATGCTCGTCCCTGAGAATCAAAAGCAATGTAATGAGGTGAAATGAGATTTGATTCCATACCAAGACCATGAGCAAAAGGTGAAAATGAAACTAAACTTGATCTTTGGATTATTAGTGTGGCAGAACTTCTTTGAGACTTAGGATTTTAAAATCAACAGCCTTCAAGTTCTACACATCATTGTCACAGATTCAGCTCATAAGTCATCCTAGATCAATCCTCTTCCCAAAGCATACCCAATGAATTTTGAACAATCAACTCATGTGTGGGAAGGGTTTTAGCTCTTCCCATCCAGAATGTCGGACTACCATGCAAACCTCCTCTCCAGTAACTCGTCCTCGGGGAGTCAGGTATTTCCTTATAAGGTCTGTCGCACTGTGTTCACAATCGAATATACAGAGAAATTAGAAGAAGGAGAAAAGAACTGGAGGGTGTCCAGTGTAGTCACCTCTCCTTGTGAAGCCGACCAGTTTAGCAAAGTCTCCACCAAGATCTGTAGGTTTCTTGAAGCTTGGACCTTTTTAGTCAAATGTTATTTGGTAGTAGGCTTCTTTGTATTTGGATTTTTTGGTGGTTTTGCATGGATCTTGTTGTGCCCTTACGAATATGGAATCTTTTTTCCATACATTTTTGAGGTCTTAGAAAAAATTGTGCCCAGCCATCCATTCCTTTTCTGAAGCTTTATTTCAACCCGTACTCCAGTCTTTAGATGTCCACGCTACCAGAAAAGAAACTCACACAGTCTTTCAACACCCCGTCTAAGTTGAGCTAAGTGCATAGTGTGAGAGTACAAAGTAATTCCCTATTCCAGAGTCGTACTCATAATGAAGAGAGCAGGTTAGACATTAAGAGTCAAACGTTGCACATTGTCATGTGGAACTCTAAGAATTAAGTCAAAGACCTCAAGTTTCTAAAATCCTATTTCTCGATGAAGTTCTTCTAAAAATTAGGTGGATTAGGGTCAAGTCCAGACCACTCTCGATTTCTGCTCATAACTCGGTTCAGAACCCAATGACTTTTCACAAATGCAAATGCATGTAATGCTGGACGAAGTGGATGTGTGTGAAATGCATACACGATTTTTTTATTTTTTTTATTTTTTTGCAAAAATGAATAAGAAGCTAATTTTTCAAAAAAATTGGTTACACTCAGTCAGTATTAGTAGCAAATCTTTTTTTTGTTTTTTTGTTTTTGTTTTTTTGTTACCCACCCTGTAAATATATATAGACTTACGCAAAAGTATGAGCTATGGGTAAAATATATACACAATATATATACACTCCCCCCTATACTTAACGAGTGTTGTGTCCTCAGAGAACAAGAAGCATAGAGAAGACATAGCTTGGACTAAGCATAAGAGAGTAAAAAAGAAAAAGATAGATCAGCCCGCCCCCTATACTTAGGCTGTGAACAGTCTAAGTATAGAAGAAGAGCGAAAATGTTGCGAGTAGGATATGTGAATGATAAGAGTATATACAGATGGGCATCGGTTCCCCCTATACTTAGGGTCTGGTCAGCCTAAGTATAGAAGAAAGGTGAAAATGAGGCGATCGTGAGATGGGGAGAATGGTATATACATATGGCATCGGTCCCCCCTATACTTATGCCTTGGCATAAGTAGAGGAAGAAGATGTACAAGGAGATCGATGGGGTCGGGAGCAGGTGGGTAGCCGATGATTAAGGCGGTTTTCGACCGATCGTTTTGTGAGCATGTGGTGGGAGATCGTAATGATAAGAAGGAGATGAAGCATATGATTCCCAACCATTATCCGTGTTATCCTAAGAGAAATCATGCTGGATAGTAGATGACGCGTATGAGTCAGATGAAAGATAACCATCATCGGAGTTATCCTCAGAGGAATAGTATTTGAAAGTGGAGGCACTCCAGATATTCTTGTCTTTTAGTTTCTTTAGTTGTTTTGTCAGAATTCGTTCCTTCTTGGGATCAAGCGATTCATCCTCAGATGATGAATATTCTGAAGCATTGGTCTCAGTCAGCTCATATGAAATTATTCCAGTATAAATAATGAGACCAGGAGAATCGACTTTGGATGAATAATAATGCAGAATGGGAGTCATCCAACGGGAATCGAAGTTTGGATCCTTGCGAAGATAAGGTTTTAAGACTGCTGAACAGACCTCACTCATGTAGATTACCCTTTCTGTACCAGATGAGGGATCATCAGATGATTCCTCTTCCAGAAGGTCGAAGGCGACTTTCTTATTAGATGAAGGAGCAGCCATTTTGTTTCGTGTAGATGTTGGACCTAGGAGTGAGGTGTTGACATTTGAGTCTCCGGATGAATAACCACTGGAATGTTCTCCTTGGTCGATGTACGTCCCACGTATTTGTTCTTAGTTTTCTTAATGTTGGTGCACTCCTGGGTTGGATTGATTTCGTCAATGTAGTCAGAGAAGGTTGACTCAGGGTGAGCCCATGCATATGTCCCAAGATCATATAAGAAACACTTTTCTATGGTGGAGAAGCAGGCAATGGAACAGTAGGGAGAGTCTTTGCATATTCATTCTCAATTGACTTGATGTTGGTGCATTCCGGTGTCAGGTTGATTTGATTAATGTGGTCAGAGATCTCAGCCGACTTGGGATGCACCCATGCATAAGTCTCAGGATCATAATCAGAGTCATTTCCCATGGTGAGAGAAGTGGGAAATGGAATAGTGAGGAGAGTCTCTAAACCAATAGTCTCATCAACAACCGCTATCTCAGGTGTAGCAATGGGGTAGGGCTCTTCTACCGCTTGATGGTTACGACTGTCGAGGACTTTGTGGGTTGCCTCAGAAAATCATGGTTCCTCAAAGATTTGTTGAGATCGAAGTGCTCCCAATGTTGTAAAATTGATTTCCTGAGTCTCACACTCAATAATTGCCTTAACCAATGCCAAGAATGGCTTTCCAAGAATGATTGGAGGCTGGGTGAATTCTCCTTGACATTCAATATCAATGATTGTATGGTCCACTTTGAACGGAGCACCTTGGAATGTAACAATGACTGAAATTGTTCCTCTTGGCCGCTTTATCGATCGATCAGCTAATTGAACGATCTCTCTTATCTTCCTGATAGGTTCGAGTTTGAGTTTGTCAAATATAGAGGTCGGGAGGATATTGATTGGTGAGTCATCATCGATTCGAGCATGGGTAAAAAATGTGTCTTTGATTCCACAGTCAAATCTGGGCAACCGCTTCACTATGCGGCTCTTGATTGTTCTCTTCAATACCAAGGAGGTGGCCATTGACAAGATATGTCTTTCAATCTTTGTTCTTACCCTATCCGAGTTTTTCATCATTAATTTGTTCATTACAAATCCTTTAAGGTCGGGGAAGTATTCAATGACCTGTATAAAGGGAAGTTCAAAAATCAGTCTTTTCTCCAATGCTTCCCTTGGAGCAGGATCCAAATTCTTCAAATCTTCTTCAGTTTCAAGTTTTATGTATTTTTCCTAGATTTTCGATTTTTTGGGTGTTTTTGAATATTTCAATTTTTTTGGTATTTTCTGTGTGGTGTGGTGATGTGGTGTTTTCCATAGATGATGAGGGGCATTGATAAGTTGAGTCAGAATCAGAGTCGGAGTTATTCCTAGGGGAGTAATATGCAGAAGTGTCGCTATCAGAGTCATCCATAGGGTGTAATAATCCATGATTTTCTGAATATCCTCAGGTTTCTCAACATTAGATCCATTTATTTCATCCTCTTCTTTTATACCCGAGCTTCCGTAAAATGAAATTAGTGGGTTTTTGAATTTTTCCTCCATCAATTCATATCTCTTACTTATCCTCAAAATGTCATCCTCCAAAGAATTTTTAGGAATAGTCTGTGTGGTTTCTAGCTTTTGAATTTGACATCCAGTCATTGCATCTTCCTTTTTCATGTATGACCTGGGATAAGATCTTCTTGGAATATCTAATATATGATTTTTATCTTCTGAAAATTTATCCTCAAAAATCATGGAAGGAGTCTGCTTGATGTGAGGGCTACTATCGGTCTCATACTCAACATGGTGTAATTCAGGTATGTATAGTTGGTTTGAGTAGAGTCCATTCCTTTGGTCATGATTGCTCGGACCCTTATACTGTAGAGTGATCATACAAGCATTATGTGTATCAATATTATCAATCCATTCCTCTGTATGAGTGTCACATCTGAAGGTGGGATTGTCATGGTTAATCCAAGATGGAAGATTATTAGGTGCAGGCCAATCCTCTTGATATGTTCGGACCTCCATTTTATTCCTAATGGTCAAATCTAGTTGTGGATTTGTGAAATATTGACATGTTCTAACAATATGGTGAGGAGAAATTGAAGTCAGTTGGAATTGCTGTCTCGTCGGTCATTCGTCTCAAAAATGGTTTGATGTTCAAATGATTCATGAGTTCCAACGAATAATGGGTCAATACAAGATGGTAGTTGTTCATTTGTGTTCAAGGGTAGGGAAGGTGGAAGATGTGAAGAAGTGTTAAATTTGATCGGATTCATCATGTAGTTAGAATCTCCCATGAACAGTGGATTGACATTTAGAGAATATGAAAGATGGATTGTACGATCAGAATATAGAGGATTGACATACGAAAAAGTGGAGACCTCAATCGGTTGTTTGTTTGTATGATCCGAATACAAAGGATTATCATTCATGAAGTAGATCGGATTTATAGAGAGTGTTGGATCTTTTTGTGGGTGAGAGTCTCCAGTGGAAGTTGGATGATGTCTAGTTGGAAGAGGTTTTGAAGCTTTGGGTCTAATTAAGATGAATTCATTTTCATAGTATAGCTCTGATGGATACTCAGACAAATGTCCTGTCATTTTTGAAAGAGCTGACATAATGAATGACGATTTGGATTTGACCGAGACGAATTTATTTTCATAAAACGGATCTGGAGGGTTCTTGGACAAAAGTTCCATAATTTTTGAAGGAGGTTTATCGGTTGACATCATGGATCTTGATTAGAGATGTTCAAGTGCTTAGGATATTCAACAGAAGAAACCTTAACTGTTTCAGATCAAGAAAGGAGAGTGATGGCACAAGTGTTCGGTTTTTGATATTTGAGATCGGTTCACGCACACCAATACAAACACAAATCAAACCCCAAGTTCACCAACTCACACAATGAATCCACAAGAGTTCGGCAATTTATCTTTTCAATTTTAGTTGGTGATAAATTCAATCTTGGAAAAAATTTAGCGAGATGTTAGGTGCCGGCAATTTTCTTTATGACAGGCCCGAATTCTTACGACTAATTGCACCTACTTTTAGCCAGTATGGGTGTAAGTACAGACCGTAAAACGACTACCCGTGTTACTTAAGGACAGAGCCTTATGTAATATCCTTTAAACCACCCACTCTGCTAAGAAAATCCAGTCCGTTTATCTGCTACTCGTAGATCCTCACTGAGAAGTAGCTAATCATTTTTATAGAATCAGTAGTTAATATAAAAATTTGGATTTGGGATCTAACCTTAAGTGTCGTATCTCGCTCACTCAGAGAAATAAATGAATCCGAGGGTGGGGTTGCTCTCCCGCAAAAATTCTCGATTTTATGGTTTAATTGAAGTCGACTATATTTAGCAGTCTTAATTTTAATTAGGCGATCACTAAAAAATTAAGTAAGCACAAATACATGTCTACCATCCAGTTCCTATTTCCTTTAAAATTATGTGACAAAATAGGAAGGAGAAATTCAGGAAAAGCCGATGCACGTGAAACAATGATGTATGCTCAGATAGAAGACTTACATTGATTCCTTGCAATCTCCATGTGGGATGTAATACAAGAATAAAAAATTAATCTATATGGATGCAAGCTGATGAAAACCGCACCTTGCAGAAAGTTCTATTAGCTGTGAAGAATTTATTAGAATTTGACTAAGATGAACGATCTAATGTGCATCTCAATTAATGTGCAGTGTGGTCCTAGGTTCTACGAGCATAATAAAAAATTATAGAATCTCTAATAGTTGTATGTGTAGGTCTAACCTACGAGCCACTCAAGTCGGGCCCCACCCTCATCGGAGAGTGAAACAGGCCCCGACACACCATAGAAAAAATTTGAGTTCTTGTTACACATGCGAGAGTCCAAACGGACACCGCTATAAATGAGCAATTAATTATAAAAATTAAAATTACAGAAAATAAATCGTAGACTCTACGCTCTCTCATGACTTGACTCGATCTTAATTTTATTTGTGGTTTTTCAGGAGTCGGTGAAGATGCGTCGGTTTTTGTGAGAAATCGCTCCATGTACGTTAGGTACCTCACACGAAAAATAAGAGAGCGGATGTAAGAGAGTGACTCAAAAAATTATACAAAATAAAGATAGAAAAAATATGCGAAAAAATAAAATAAAAATAAATGCAGTGAAAAAAAATGGAATTTTTACAGTGAAGATTCGAGGGTCAGACTACCTGAATGCAGAAAACTGAAGAAATATTTTTTAGACAAAAAACTAAGTTGTTTGCCTCCCCGACAATGATGCCATCTAATGGGTTGCGAATCGCCCTAGTTAATTATGAGGAATTATCGAGCATTTAAATTAATGATGAATGTGTCGTTGTTGGGAAATCAGAATAGGTCAAGAAATAATCACAAGAATTTATCAATTTTTAATTGGAGTGGTTTTATGTTTATTTTACTTCGGCAAGTCCCAAGGTCGAACTCAAGGAGGCAAAGGAACAACCTAGAAATTTGTCTATCAAAGGTCATTCACAGTTTCTAAGGTGGTCTTTTTTATTATTTTTAATGCAATTAGGGATGCAAAATGCAAATGTGGCCAATTTTATGGATTAAAATACGATTTTCAATCAAACGATGTCCGAAAAATACGAAACTTGGCCGAGATGACAATAATGATGAAATGAATACAATGTAATTTTTTTTGGAATTTTTGGATGCAAGATAAATATTTTACAAATTTGTGAATGTAAACACAATGAATTTTAGTAATTAATTATAATAAATATTAAACCTAGTTATTTCCAAGAGATAAAATTATCCTAGATCTATCACTAAGTGATTGATCTCAGAGAAATTTTAAATCTTGAAAATCTTGGATTTAAGACCTATTAAATAATAAAGATTGAAATATGCAAAATGATTTTTATAGAGCAAACCATGTACGCAAATGCATTTTTTTGGACGATGTTAAACACAATTAATTCTCTAATGGTGAATTTTTGGTAATTTTTCGAGCAATGGTTAATTTGATATGAATTTCAATGATATAATGGGCAAAATATACAAATTTTCGCAAGAACAATTATTTTTAATTCACCACAGCCTACAAAAATGTCAAGCATATGTCTTAGTATAGAGAATTAGTTGAAGAACAAAGTGCTATTTTTATAAAAATAAAATGATGCAATAAAGCGGTTCAAAGTGAAGGTGGAACACGTGGTTCTGTTTGTAATTACAATAAATTAAATAAAATGCAGTACGTGGTTAAACTGAGATTACCTAGAACTAGGGGGTGTAAGTACAAAATTACCAGAGGGCACGTGCGTCGCACGTTCCCTCTGGTTGGCGGGGCTCTTCTGCGTATAGGGAGTCCTTCAGGCGTGTCTTCACAATTAGCCCCCCACCCACACGTGCTGCTCACGTGAGGAGGGGGAGGTGTTGTTCTCGGAAGGGCGAAGGTGGGGCCGGAGGAGGAGGATGGAGCCTACGGCTGTAGGGGCTCCAGCTACTAGTGGCGTGCAGTCAACGATGGCCGACACATGGCCGGCGATCGTTGGGGCAGTGTCTCCTGGCGTCGCGAGGAGAGCAGGCATGGCGGTGAAGCATTAGCCGACACATGGTCGGCGATGTTGATGGAGCTCGGGCACGGTGAGGGAATGAGCTGAAGTGCCAGAGATCCTTGCTCGGTGGCAGAGGTGCATTGGTGAAGTAGCCCTATCGTGGTGGAGTTGTGTTGTAGGAGGTGTAGCTGAAGGATATTGAGAATCCTAAAGCGCATCACGGAAGCGTGACGATCGCATCTTATGCGATCAGGACGACTAGTCGCACTAGTCGTAAAATGCAACGGAATTTAAATATTTAAAATATGTGATGAAACTACACGATCACAATAACATTTCTTGGATCGTTTCATCAAATCACAAAGTATTAGAAATACCTCTCGAAGCGTGGTTGCGATCACGGGATCTCTAAAGCAAGAGATCCTCTTGGCACAAGTCCGATCCACGAAGACAGCACTTGCGGACGAGATGATGAGATGCAGACTCCCGCAATCCTCGAGAAGATCCAAGCCTCGAGTCCCCTGATTTCGTCCAACGAAATCCGTCGTCTTCCTCTAGAGCAAGAAGCCCCAAAAGAAGATGGAGATCCTCGAGTAGTCGAAGGCAAAGGCGAGAAGGTCTCTCTCAACACATAAGATGGACGACCACCTTAGAGAGAGAGTTAGAGGATGTCAAGAATGAGAAGAGAGAGAGAGAGAGAGAGAGAGAGAGAGTAGATGTGTACTCTAGGTGTACCTTGAAGGGGCTAGGGTTTCCCTCCTTATATATTAGTTTGGGATCCAATGGATCTCAATCCATGGCATACATAGATCCAACGGTTAGATTGATCTATGTATCAATCAACGGCCATGATTGTTGTTGGTTAAAAACGAACAACATTAATTTATATCAAATCAAATATATGTTGTATTATCATTAACACAATTTAATTTAACATAAATCAATTATTAAGAGATAACAAGATAATAAAAGAGAGGATAATTAATCACCCCCAAAAATAGGGGGCGTCACCTATAGGTGATGTCACCTATTTTTGTGGTGATTATTTCCTCTTTATTTATCCCATTATTCCTTAATAAATTTCAGTAACTATTATTGCAAAATTATCCACCAAATTAATTCCAAATTAATTTGTGAATATTTCAATCATGCCATTGAAAAATATGTGAATCATATTCACAACCCAAACTAATTTGTAAATTACATTTCCAATTAATTAATTAATGTGAATCCAATAAACATTAACAATTAACAAATGCTATTTACAAAGTTTCTCTCTCTCTCTCTGATATATTATAAATCACATTTATAATATACACAAATATTATGGATAACACTATCCATGATCTGCTTTTCCTTTATAATTAAATCTCATTTAATTATCTTGGATAATAATTCTCACAATATGAATCTTATTCATATTATACTTGATAATTAAATCTCATTTAATCATCAAGACCTTCTTGCTTGGATACAAAATTCATCATCGGAATTATTCCTGAACTCCTTCAAGAATAATGTGCTTTCTCCGCAGATACTTGGAGATAAGGACAGGGTGATTGTATAGTTCCATGTATAGTGACTTGGATGTTAAGATCTCATCTCAAATCTAGATCTCATGGAGCTCCCATAGATGCTTGATTAAATCAAGTCCATATACTTAATCTTTTCATTGCATCTGAATCTCATTCAGATTAATGTCTGACACTTGGACTGAGATCAAGTTACTTCTCCACTGAGAGGAGTCACTAAAATCCAGACATGTTTCATCACTCCCTCGGACGGGAAGCGTAATGGTTATATAATCGTTTATGATCACATCACCCTCAGGTATTCCCAATACCTACACATCCTGTACACTGGAAGACCAATGATCAACCTGAAGATGAAGATCAATTTTACACTGTCTTCTTTAGGGTTTGATCACCAAGTTTCTCAATCTTGGTCATTGGGATTTGGTATCGATCATATGCTTTCCCAAAGCATATATCATACCTTCAAATTCGTATTATTCTTCCAAAGCACGACGACCATGCATGGAATTTGATCGGTCCCAATACCTCTTGAGTGAGCTCATGTCTTCCAGTTCATAAGTGAACTTGTATGATTCCTTTGAGAGATCGTATTACTTATATGCCCTTATATGCACACCAGCTCACCGGTGTATAGACCATGGTTAGGTCATCAACCTAATGGTCTGCCAAATGTACATACTCAGACATATAGTAATACATCTGTCTCCGGTCAGAGGATGCATGCCTATGCTGTGACAGCTTTCAACATAGGGCTTAGGTTATCTCGATCTCGCTAGGTCAACCCACTGACCTAACTAATCTGACACCTCTGAATCAATATTCCCATGCAGAGGACCTGCATCAAGAGGACCTCTAGGGTCCATACACCATTCTTGTGCATGGAGTCAATCTCTAACTTCATTGCTAGCATCCATCTATCCATGTCATGATCTGCGAGTGCTTCATCAAATGAAGTAGGATCATTGTAAGTTTCTCTTGACACGTGGAATTCATACCTTTCAGGTGGTGCAACCACCCTAGAACTCCTTCGAAGATGTATGGGTGTTTCATCTTCATTTATCTCCTTAGTTTCTGGTTCAGGAGTCTCAGAATCCTGAGGGGATTCAATGAGTTCCTCTACTTCATTTCTATCTTGACCTTTAAGGAAATCATCCTCCAGAAATTTCTCATCTCTAGAGACAAAAACCTTTTTGGTCTCAGGGTCATAAAGTTGATATCCAATACCATCTTTAACATACCTAATGAAGTAGCACTCACAAGTGTGAGATTCTATCTTACTTTCATCCACATTCTTTTCATGGACCAAGCAACCCCAAACCCTCAAGTGATTAACACTAGGTTTGGTTCCATACCAGAGCTCATGAGGAGTCTTAGGCACAGATTTGCTAGGAATCTTATTCAGGATATATATTGCAGTCTCAACTGCATATCCCCAGAAACTAAGAGGTAAATGTGCTTTGCTCATCATTGAACAAACCATGTCCATGATGGTCCTATTGTGTCTTTCAGCAACACCATTAAGTTGGGGAGTTCCAAGGGGAGTGAGATTGGAGACAATTCCATTCTCTTTAAGGTATCCCTTGAATTCATCTGAGAGGTACTCGCCACCTCAGTCAGATCAAATCTGTTTAATCTTCCTATCGGTTTGGTTCTCAACCAAAGCCTTAAACTCTTTGAACTTTTCAAAGGTTTCAGATTTATGACGTAGTTGGAAGATAAACCCGTATTGTGAGTGGTCATCAATAAACGTCAAATAATATCGATATCCATTCCGAGTCGCGGTACTGAAGGGATCACATACATTAGTATGTATTAGGTCAAGAATACCTTCGCATCTCGTAACCTTGTTACGGAAAGGCATTCTGGTCATTTTACCTTGAATGCAATGTTCACAGGTAGGTAAAGATAGGACCTGTAGAAAATCTAAGGGTCCATCCTTTATCAATCTATTGATCCTATCAATAGATAAATGACCAAGCCTTTAATGCCAAATAATATTCGAATGATTTCCATTCTCCCTGGATCTTTTAGGGTTTTTATTAGTGGTAGTGACATTCTTGACACATTCATCAATGCACAATTCATAGAGTCCTTCATAAGTCAAAACACCATCCACAATAAATTTATCGTATTGATTAATGACTAACGTATTACAGAAAAGGAAGGAATATCCATGTCTAACAATCTTAGATACAGATATCAAATTCCTCCTGACTTCAGGTACATAAAGACACTCTTTAAGTACTAAGACTCGACCACTAGATAACGATAGTCAGCAGGTCCCAATGACGACTGCTGCAACACTTGCATCAGATCCCATCTGGATGACTATCTCCCCTTGTTCCAGATTCCTAGTTTCCTGAAACAAATGCAATGAATTTCATACATGAACAGAAGCACAAGAATCTACAACCCGACTTCCTTCTCGTCCAACAAGAAAGCTAGTTTCAATGATTAAAGTAGATTTCATACCTGCTGGGGCTTTACCTTTGTCGGCAAACTTCAGGTATTCTGGGCAGTTACGCCGCCAGTGCCCCGGCTTCTTGCAGTGGTGACAGACATCGGTCTTCTTCGATGTCATTAACGTGGAAGCACTAGAAGATGAACCAACTCCTTGATTCTTCTTCTTTCTCTTCTGGGTCGGGCTCTTCCGAGAACCTTGCTTCTTCCCACGCTTTCCTTTTGCTTGTGAAACCATTGCACTGGCAGAGGGGCCGTCCTTCTTCATTACGTATTCTATAGACTTTAATGCAGCTAACAGCCCAGCGTTGGTGAAATCAACTTTGCTCATGTGATATGACACGATAAAGTTCTTGAAAGACTTAGGGAGCGATAGGAGAATGAAATCACCCTGCATATCAGCATCTGTGTAGGCTCCCAAGGTTTCCAATTCAGATAGGTACCCAAACACTTTGAGTACGTTTTCTCTGACAGAGGTCCCTTCCTGCATCTTGCAGCAAATAAGCTCTTTCATCACATTGTAACGTTGTGTGCGGTTTATATCACCGAACATATCCTTCAGATTCAACATGATTTCTTGGCAGTGGTTCATTTCCACATGCTGCTTCTGAAGCACATTGGATAATGAGCTGAGGATATAACATCTTTCCAAGTTATGATCTTCATCATATTTCTCATTAAATGATTTATCTTCCGGAGTCTGAGGGTCTGCAATCTTGTCCTTGGTCAGCCCATATGAGGTGCGCTCCGCGGATAGGACAAGATCCAAATTTTGGATCCAATCCGAATAATTTGGTCTGGTCAACTGATTGACCTCTAGGAGCCTGCTCAGTGGGTTCATGGACTTCATTTTCTGAAGATAAAGAATGCACTTTATTAGAATATATAAATAATTATATATCAAATTTTGAAACATTTTATTAAGGTATTTTAAATCAAATTTGTCTCGCTATGTCCACGATGAAATATTATTCCCTAATCGTCTTTCAAAGTAAGAGATATACTTACCGCTATATCTCAAACAAGATCTGGGATCTCCTCTCTATCTTTATCACATCCTAATAATATGAGAACCTGTGACTTGAATTAAGAGAAGTGGGAACACATTCCGCCTTGCAAGATCAACTTGCATTTCCCAATTTGGTCTTTAACACCTGGGCCCACCACCCCTAAGATGATGTTGACCCGAAGCTAATTGAACCAACTATCAACAGGCTTAATACTTGTTATACGCAATCCAATATCGCCCCAATAATATGAGGACCCGATATTGGGGTCACTACATATACGACCTTACTCTTTCAAGAGGCAAAGGACCCGATCTACATATCCATCGTCTTCCTCTAGAGCAAGCAGCCCCAAAAGAAGATGGAGATCCTCGAGTAGTCGAAGGCAAAGGCGAGAAGGTCTCTCTCAACACATAAGATGGGCGACCACCTTAGAGAGAGAGAGGACGGCAAGAATAAGAAGAGAGAGAGAGAGTAGACGTGTACTCTAGGTGTACCTTGAAGGGGATAGGGTTGCCCTCCTTATATATTAGTTTGGGATCCAATGGATCTCAATCCATGGCATACATAGATCCAACGGCTAGATTGATCTATGTATCAATCAACAGCCATGATTGTTGTTGGTTAAAAACCAACAACATTAATTTATATCAAATCAAATATATGTTGCATTATCATCAACACAATTTAATTTAACATAAATAAATTATAAAGAGATAACAAGATAACAAAAGAGAGGATAATTAACCACCCCCTAAAAATAGGGGGGGTCACCTATAGGTAACGTCACCTATTTTTGTGGTGATTATTTCCTCTTTATTTATCCTATTATTCCTTAATAAATTGCAATAACTATTATTGCAAAATTATCCACCAAATTAATTCCAAACTAATTTGTGAATATTTCAATCATGCCATTGAAAAATATGTGAATCATATTCACAACCCAAACTAATTAGTAAATTACATTTCCAATTAATTAATTAATGTGAATACAATCCACATTAAAAATTAACAAATGCTAATTACAAAGTTTCTCTCTCTCTCTCTGATATATTATAAATCACATTTATAATATACACATATATTATGGATAGCACTATCCATGATCTGCTTTTCCTTGATAATTAAATCTCATTTAATTATATTGGATAATCATTCTCACAATATGAATCTTATTCATATTATACTTGATAATTAAATCTCATTTAATCATCAAGACCTTCTTGCTTGGATACAAAATTCATCATAGGAATTATTCCTGAACTCCTTCAAGAATAATGTGCTTTCTCTGCACATACTTGGAGATAAGAACAGGGCGATTGTATTGTTCCACGTATAGTGACTTGGATGTTGAGATCTCATCTCAAATCCGGATCTCACGGACCTCCCATAGATGCTTGATTAAATCAAGTATGTATACTTAATCTTATCATTGCATCTGAATCTCATTCAGATCAATGTCCAACACTTGGACTAAGATCAAGTTACTTCTCCACTGAGAGGAGTCACTAAAATCCAGACCTGTTTCATCACTCCCTCGGACTGGAAGCGGCATGGTTATACAATCGTTTATGATCACATCAACCTCAGGTATTCCCAATACATGCACATCCTGCACACTGGAAGACTAATGACCAACCTGAAGATGAAGATCAATTTGACACTGTCTTCTTCAGGGTTTGATCACCAAGTTTCTCAATCTTGGTCATTGGGATTTGGTATCGATCATATGATTTCCCAAAGCATATATCATACCTTCAAATTCTTGTCATGCTTCCAAAGCACGACGACCATGCATGGAATTTGATCGGTCCCAATACCTCACGAGTGAGCTCATGTCTTCCGGTTCATAAGTGAACCTGTATGATCCCTTTGAGAGATCGTATTACTCATATGCCCTTATATGCACATTAACTTGCCGGTGTATAGACCTTGGTTAGGTCATCAACCTAATGGTCTGCCAAATGTACATACTCAGACATATAGTAACACATCTGTCTCCGGTCAGAGGATGCGTGCCTATGCTGTGATAGCTTTCAACATAGGGCTTAGGTTATCTCGATCTTGCTAAGTTAACCCATTGACCTAACTAATCTCACACCTCTGAGTCACTATTCCCATGCAGAGGACCTGCATCAAGAAGTCGGTCAGATATCAACCTATGTGAGAAAGGATTTCCATCTCCTACTCAGGCTGGAGATCATCTCTTAATAATCATTTGACAGTGCTTGATTAGTCTTCTATCTAACCCATTAGATATTCATCCAAGCACCAACCTCTATGATTCATCTAATGAATCAACAACTATATGATTATAAAGACGGCCATGGTACATAACATTAATTGTACTGAGGGACCTTATAGTGCATTCATTCACTTAATTTCAGAACGGGAGTGAACATTCAATAACTTTTAATGATAAAACATATTTATTACAATAATATTTATTGTAAGAATGGTTCACCTAGGGCTCACATGGCTAACAATCTCCCACTAACCCTCAGAACCATTCAGGAACGGTCCTTAAACACATGCTCATTACATGCTGGTCAAAAACCTTCTGCGTCAGAGGTTTGGTAAGAGAATCAGCAATGTTGTCGGCAGAGGCCACCTTGGTGATGATGATATCACCATGCTTTTGAATCTCCCGAATGATGTGGTATTTCCTTTCCACGTGCTTTCTCTTTTGATGCCACCTGGGTTCCTTTGCCTGGGCAATGGCTCCCGTGTTATCGTAGAGTAATGGGATGGGAGTACCAGAGGAAACTACGCCAAGCTCCAAGATGAACTTGCGCAACCACACCACCTCCTTTGCAGCATCCGATGCGGCAATGTATTTGGCTTCTGTTGTTGAATCTATCGTAGTGTCCTGCTTCTTGCTTCTCCAGCTCACAGCACCACCATTCAATAGGAATACAAACCCTGATGTCGACTTTCGATCATCAATATCCGACTAGAAGTCTGAATCTGTATATCCTAAGACTTGAAGATCACCATCTCCATAGACCAAGATGTAATCTTGCGTCCATCTTAGATATTTGAATATGTTCTTTACTGCATTCCAGTGTTGCTCTCCATAGCGGGATTGGTAACGACTTACCACTCCCATTGTATGGCAGATGTCTGGCCTAGTACACATCATGGCATACATCAAGCTTCCTACAGCTGATGCATAGGGGCATCCAGCCATGGCCTTCTTTTCCTCAACACTTTGAGGAGCCATCCCTTTAAAGAGATGGATACCATGTCTTAAGGGGAGGAATCCTTTCTTTGAACTATCCATAAGGAATCGTTCAAGAATCTTCTTAATGTATCCATGTTGTGACAATCCCAACATCCTCTTTTCTCGATTTCCGAACATCTTCAGGCCTAAGATGTAAGAGGCTTCTCCAAGTTCTTTCATCTCGAAGGTATGAAATATCCAAATCTTTACACTGGTCATCATTCATGTATCATTCCCAATGATAAGGATATCATCTACGTAAAGCACGATGAACACAATGGCGCTCCCACTAAGCTTCTTGTACACATAAGGTTCATCAGGATTCTACATAAAATCATAACTCTTTATGGTTTCGTCAAATCTGATGTTCTAGCTATGAGAAGCTTGTTTGAGCCCATAGATGGATTTCTTTATCTTGCATACTTTACCATCCTCAACTATGAAGCCCTGGGCTACTCCATATAGATGTCCTCCTTGATGTATCCATTGAGGAAAGCTGTCTTGACGTCCATCTGCCAGATGTTATAGTCAAGAGATGCAGCTATAGCTAGCAGTGTCCTGATGGACTTAAGCATAGCCACAGGAGAGAACGTCTCATCGTAGTCGATATCTTCTCTTTGTGTGTAGCCCTTGGCTATGAGCCGTGTTTTGAAAGTCTCTACTTTCCCATCAGGTCCCCTTTTTCTCTTGAAGACCCATTTACACCCAATGGGTTTCACCCCTTTTGGTGGATCCTCTAGGGTCCATACACCATTCTTATGCATGGAGTCAATCTCTGACTTTATTGCTAGCATCCATCTATCCATGTCATGATCCGCAAGTGCTTCATCAAATGAAGTAGGATCATTGTCAGTTTCTCTTGACACATGGAATCCATACCTTTCAGGTAGTGCAACCACCCTCGAACTCCTTTGAAGAGGTATGGGTGTTTCATCTTCATTTATCTCCTTAGTTTCTTGTTCAGGAATCTCATAATCCTCAGGGGATTCAATGAGTTCCTCTACTTCATTTATATCTTGACCTTTAAGGAAATCATCCTCCAAAAATTCCACATCTCTAGAGACAAAAACCTTTTGGGTCTCAGGGTCATAAAGTTGATATCCAATACCATATTTAACATACTCAATGAAGTAGCACTCACAAGTGTGAGATTCTATCTTACTTGTGTCCACATTCTTCGCATGGACCAAGCAACCCCAAACCATGAAGTGATTAACACTAGGTTTGGTTCCATACCAGAGCTCATGAGGAGTCTTAGGCACAGATTTTCTAGGAATCTTATTCAAGATATATATTGCGGTCTCTACTGCTAGGGTGGAGCATTGGGCTCGACCCGGCCCAACTCGAGAAAGCCCGGCCCGAGCCCATCAATTTTCCGTGGGCCTTGGACCAGGTCGAGGCCCTCTTTTTTTAGCAAATCAAGGATCTGGGCTCGACCCAAGGCCTGCTAGATCGGGCTCGGGTTCGGGTAGGGCTCGGGTTCGGGACGGGCTCAGCCCACACCTAATTTGATTCCATGAAGTTTCACTTTGATTCCAATTTATTGTTATGGATATAATTGATCCATAACACATGAATATTGGACGTATTGTTATGGTACAATGTTACTATTCATGGAAGAAGTAAATATTGGACGTATTGTGACTATAAATCCATTTCCCCTAATTTCGTTCAAATATGATACTTTGAAATATGAGGGCCCGGGCCCGGCCCATTTGTACTTCGGGTTCGGGCCCGGCCCAGCCCGAACATGAAATTTTTGAAATATGAGGGCCCGAGCCTGACCTATTTATATATCAGGTTCGGGCCAGGCCCGGGCTTTTGCGGGTCGGGTCAGGGTCGAGTCCGGGCCGGCCCGACCCAATGCTCCACCCTATCTACTGCACATACCCAAAAACTAAGAGGTAAACGTGCTTTGCTCATCATTGAACGGACCATGTCCATGATGGTCATGTTGCGTCTTTCAGCAACACCATTAAGTTGGGGAGTTCCAGGGGGAGTGAGATTGGAGACAATTCCATTCTCTTTAAGGTATCCCTTGAATTCATCTGAGAGGTACTCGCCACCTCGGTCAGATCGAATCTGTTTAATCTTCCTATCGGTTTAGTTCTCAACCAAAGCCTTAAACTCTTTGAACTTTTCAAAGGTTTCAGATTTATGACGTAGTAGGAAGATAAACCTGTATCGCGAATGGTCATCAATAAACATCAAATAATATCGATATCCATTTTGAGTCGCAGTACTGAAGGGACCACATACATCAGTATGTATTAGGTCAAGAATACCTTCGCATCTCGTAACCTTGTTACGAAAAGCATCCTAGTCATTTTACCTCGAATGCAATGTTCACAGGTAAGTAAAGATTGGACCTGTAGAAAATCTAAGGGCCCATCCTTTGTCAATCTATTGATCCTATCAGCAGACAAATGACCAAGCCTTTGTTGCCAAATCATATTTGAATGATTTCCATTCTCCCTGGATGTTTTAGGGTTTTTATTAGTGGTAGTGACATTTATGACACATTCATCAATGCACAATTCATAGAGTCCGCCAGAAGTTAAAACACCATCCGCAATAAATTTATCATATTGATTAATGACTAACTTATTATAGAAAAGGAAGGAATATCCATGTCTAACAAGCTTAGATACAAGTATCAAATTCCTCCTGACTTCAGGTACATAAAGACACTCTTTAAGTACTAAGACTTGACCACTATATAACGATAGTCGGAAGGTCCCAATAGCGACTGCTGCAACACTTGCATCAGATCCCATCTGGATGACTATCTCCCCTTGTTCCAGATTCCTAGTTTCCTGAAACAAATGCAACGAATTGCATACATGAATAGAAGCACCAGAATCTACAACCCAACTTCCTTCTCGTCCAACGAGAAAGCTAGTTTCAATGAAGAAAATAGATTTCAAACCTGTTGGGGCTTTACCTTTGTCAGCAGACTTCAGGTATTCTGGGCAGTTACGCCGCCAGTGCCCCGGCTTCTTCCAGTGGTGACAGACATCGGTCTTCTTCGATGTCATTAACGTGGAAGCACTAGAAGATGAACCAACTCCTTGATTCTTCTTATTTCTCTTCTGGGTCGGGCCCTTCCAAGAACCTAGCTTCCGCCCGTGCTTTCCTTTTGCGTGTGCAACCATTGCACTGGCAGAGGGGCCATCCTTCTTCATTATGTCTTCTGCAGACTTTAATGCAGCTAACAACCCAGCATTGGTGAAATCAACTTTGCTCATGTGATATGACACAACAAAGTTGTTGAAAGACTTAGGGAGCGATAGGAGAATGAAATCAGCCTGCATATCAGCATCCATGTAGGCTTCCAGGGTTTCCAATTCAAATAGTTACCCAAACACTTTGAGTACGTGTTCTCTGAAAGAGGTTCCTTCCTGCATCTTGCAGCGAATAAGCTCTTTCATCACATTGTAACGTTATGTGCGGTTTATGTCACCGAACATATCCTTCAGATTCGACATGATTTCTTGGCAGTGGTTCATTTCCACATGCTGCTTTTGAAGCACATTGGATAATGAGCCAAGGATATAACACCTTGCCAAGTTATGATCTTCATCATATTTCTCATTAAATGATTTATCTTCCGGAGTCTAAGGGTCTGCAATCTTGTCCTTGGTCAGCACATATGAGGTGCGCTCCGCGGATAGGGTAAGATCCAAATTTCGGATCCAATCCGAATAATTTGGTCTGGTCAACTGATTGACCTCTAGGAGCTTGCTCAGTGGGTTCATGGACTTCATTTTCTGAAATTAAGAATGCACTATATTAGAATATACAAATAATTATATATCCAATTTTGAAACATTTGATTAAGCATTTTAAATCAAATTTGTCTCTCTATGTCCACGATGAAAGATTATTCCCTAATCATCTTTCAAAGTAAGAGATATACTTACTGCTATATCTCAAGCAAGATCTGGGATCTCCTCTCTATCTTTATCACATCCCAATAATATGAGAACATGTGACTCGAATAAAGAGAAGCGGGAACACATTCCGCCTTACAAGTCCAACTTGCATTTCTCAATTCGGTCTTTAATACCCGGGCCCACCAACCTAAGATGATGTTGACCCGTTGCTAATTGAACCAATCGTCAACATGCTTAATACTCGCTATACGCAATCCAATATCGCCTCAATAATATGAGAATCCGATATTGGGGTCACTACGTATACGTCCTTACTCTTTCGAGAAGCAAAGAACCCGATCCAAATAATTATATATAGGATCTGTCACTTCGGACAGGCATCTCCTATATACAACTTTTGGCGACAAAATTCTTTGCCTTGACGGGAGACCATGGATGTCACTTATGTGATCCTCCACCTCTTATTCAAATTGAAATAATTAAATATCGTTAATCATATTCACATAATTATATCTTCCAAGGGAAATACACATCTATTCATAATTGAGTGTTTTAATAGGATATAATAAATTTAATCACATAAAATTAATTTTCAATCAACAAACTTTGAATTTTACTTGAATAGTAGGTATAATCTCAGAGTACGTATTATTTTGAATTTTAATAATTAGAAAAATACACTTTGATTTCTCCGACATTATCAAGTCCCTACCCGCTGTCATGGCCAGTATCGACGAGAGTGGGACGGACCACATACGTTGCAATCCGCTACCCCAATGCTCTCTAACTAGACACCGTATCTACCTCAGGAAAGGATAATACCAGATAGATCATCATGTATTTTGAGATCCTCATCGGTCTTTCAACCGAAATTATACCATATAATATACATCAAAACAATTTTGATTATGTTATAAGGAGATTTGCTAAACAAATCTCCAATCCTATTCAAGCAAGAGAGTTTTTCATGTAAAAGTTGTCCTACAACTTTTGTAGGATGACCTAGGGTTTTGTATGCAAACAATGTTTGTTGATGATTTCATATTAACCAATGATCAAGATCAACTATCTTATCATTATGGTTAGTGGGATGTCATTAAAGGAAATGATTATCATCTTTAAATATTTCACAAATACTTATCAATAACCAATTTCAGAAAATTAACAATTAATTTTCATCAATTTATTTGAATGACTATCACAAGGTTCATGATCAAGTTTGTCAATTTCCAGCAGTGACCCCTAATCACTAAAATTAACTTATCTTGATCATTTTAAATCCAAAATTCACAAAATTAGTTTCCTAAGATTTACAACTTGATTTACAACAGAACCTAAGTGATATTTCATGTATTTCGGGATGCATCAAAACAGTAATTAACTTATTAATCACGTTCAAATTTGCTGTACCTGCAACAGTGAATACATGCTTATTCAAAAGACCATATCTTGAGCAAATGAAATCAAAATTTCGTAAACTCAGATCCTATGATTTCTTTATTAAATGGGGAACAAAATCAATTGAATATTTCGTGTTTAAATGATTTAAACAGTGCCAAAAAAATCTAATTAGACAGAGGTGTGAAAATTGAAATGCGATAAAAACTTCCGCGACCCTTTCAAACCCAAGTCATCCTAGGTCTATGGATCATATCCAAAACCTTTTCCGACCTAAGGCTTTGATACCACTTGAAGGATATTGAGAATTCTCAAGCACATCACGGAAGCGTGACGATCGCATCTTATGCGATCGGAGCGACTAGTCGCACTAGTCGCAAGATGCAGTGGAATTTAAAAATTTAAAACATGCGATGAAACCACATGATCACAAGAACATTTCTTGGATCGTTTCATCAAACCACAAAGTATTAGAAATACCTCTCAAAGCGTGGTTGTGATCACGAGATCTCTAAAGCAAGAGATCCTCCTGGCTCAAGTCCGATCCACGAAGACAGCACTTGCAGGCGCGATGATGAGACGCGTGACTCCCGCAATCCTCGACGAAGATCCAAGCATTGAGTCCCCTAATTTCGTCCAACGAAATCCTTCGTCTTCCTCTAGAGCAAGCAGCCCCAAAAGAAGATGGAGATCCTCGAGTAGTCGAAGGCGAAGGCGAGAAGGTCTCTCTCAACACATAAGATGGACAGCCACCTTAAAGAGAGAGAGGACGACAAGAATGAGAAGAGAGAGAGAGTAGATGTGTACTCTAGGTGTACCTTGAAGGGGCTAGGGTTTCCCTCCTTATATATTAGTTTGTGATCCAATGGATCTCAATCCATGGCATACATAGATCCAACGGCTAGATTGATCTATGTATCAATCAACGGTCATGATTGTTGTTGGTTAAAAACCAACAACATTAATTTATATCAAATCAAATATGTGTTGCATTATCATCAACACAATTTAATTTAACATAAATCAATTATTAAGAGATAATAAGATAACAAATGAGAGGATAATTAATAACCCCCCAAAAATAGGGGGTGTCACCCATAGGTGACGTCACCTATTTTTGTGGTGATTATTTCCTCTTTATTTTATCCTATTATTCCTTAATAAATTACAATAACTATTATTGCAAAATTATCCACCAAATTAATTACAAATTAATTTGTGAATATTTCAATCATGCCATTGAAAAATATGTGAATCATATTCACAACCCAAACTAATTTGTAAATTACATTTCCAATTAATTAATTAATATGAATCCAATCAACATTAACAAATAAAAAATGCTATTTACAAAGTTTTTCTCTCTCTCTCTCTCTGTTATATTATAAATCACATTTATAATATACACAAATATTATGGATAGCACTATCCATGATATGCTTTTCCTTCATAATTAAATATAATTTAATTATTTTGGGTAATCATTCTCACAATATGAATCTTATTCATATTATACTTGATAATTAAATATCATTTAATTATCAAGACCTTCTTGCTTGGATACAAAATTCTTCGTAGGAATTATTCCTGAACTCCTTCTAGGATAATGTGCTTTCTCCGCAGATACTTGTAGATGAGGACATGGTGATTATATTGTTCCAGGTATAGTGACTTGGATGTTGAGATCTCATCTCAAATCCAGATCTCACGGACCTCCCATAGATGCTTGATTAAATCAAGTCCGTATACTTAATCTTATCATTGCATCTGAATCTCACTCAGATCAATGTCCAACACTTGGACTAAGATCAAGTTACTTCTCCACTGAGAGGAGTCACTAAAATCTACATCCTGCACACTGGAAGACCAATGATCAACCTGAAGATGAAGATCAATTTTACATTATCTTCTTTAGGGTTTGATCACCAAGTTTCTCAATCTTGGTCATTGTGATTTGGTATCGATCATATGCTTTCCCAAAGCATATATCGTACCTTCAAATTCTTGTCATGTTTCCAAAGCATGACGACCATGCATGGAATTTGATAGGTCCCAATACCTCATGAGTGAGCTCATGTCTTTCGGTTCAAAAGTGAACCTGTATGATCCCTTTGAGAGATCGTATTACTCATATGCCCTTATATGCACACTAGCTCGTCGGTGTATAGACCTTGGCTAGGTCATCAACCTAATGGTTTGCCAAATGTACATACTCAGACATATAGTAACACATCTGTCTCCGGTTTGAGGATGCGTGCCTATGTTATGACAGCTTTCAACATAGGGCTTAGGTTATCTCGATCTCGCTAAGTCAACCCATTGACCTAACTAATCTAACACCTCTGAATCACTATTCCCATGAAGAGGACCTGCATCAAGAGGTCAATCAGATATCAACCTATGTGAGAAAGGATTTCCATCTCCTACTCAGGCTGGAGATCATCTCTTAATAATCATTTGACGGTGCTTGATGAGTCCTCTATCTAACCCATTAAATATTCATCCAAGCACCAACCTCTATGATTCATCTAATGAATCAACAGCTATATGTATCAAGACGACCATGGTACATAACCCTAATTGTACAGAGGGACCTTATAGTGCATTCATTAACATAATTTCAGAAAGGGAGTGAACAATCAATTGAAGGATATGGTTAGATCCTCAAGCGCATCACGGAAGCATGAGCGTCATATCGAATACGACGAGGAGTGACTAGTTGCACTGGTTGCTCAATGCAGCGGAATTTAAAAAATTTTCATACGACGAAACAACATGATCCAAGAACACTTCTCGGATTGTTTCGTCTAAACCACAAACAAGTAATAGGATTACCTCTTGAAGCGTGGTTGCCATCGAGTCTCTAAACGAAGAGACCTCCTGTCTCAAGTCCGATCGGATGGAGGAGATGCTTGCGAGCGCGGGGATGAACCGTGTGCTTCTCGCAATCCATGTTGATGATCCACGACGGATCTCCTGATCTCAACACACGAGATCCGACATCTTTTTCACGAGCGAGGCGCACTGAAGTAGACGGAGATCCACGAGCAGACGATCGGGCAGCATAACGATGATGCTGCGGCGATGGAGACTTCTCTCTAGGTCATCCATGGTGGACGACCATGAGAGAGGGAGAGAGAGTAGACATGTAGAGAGGAATAGAGAGAGAGATATGTGCTTCTCAAGCATTATGTGTAAAGAGAGAACATGGTATGCCTCTCTATTTATAGGGTTTTGGGATCCATGGATCTCAATCCATGGGACATATAAAATCAATGGATGAGATTGATTTATGTCAATCCGATGATCAAGATTGTTGTTGGTAAAAGCCAACAACATGTAATTTAATTTAGATTAAAATATATTTGACAAAATCAAATACAAATCAATCCTAAATTAAACCAATAAATAAGGAGAGAATATACATGGAGATTACATCTCCATGTACATTCCATGTGGACGGCCACCCATTCCAATTAGGAATTGGGTGCTGCCCACCCTTTCCATATGGAGGGCAATCTCATGGAAATCCATGAGATTGCATGCCTCCTTGAAATTCTCCATTATTTATTTCCAACAACTATTTGTTGGGATTTTATTCATCAAAAATAATTCACAATTATATTTGAGAATATTAAAATCTTGACATTGGAAAATTGTGAATCACATTCACAACCCAAAACAACATATAATTTATTTTGTCAATTAGTTAAAAATGTGTATCCAATACACATTAATAATTAATCAACAAATATAAATTATAATTAGCTCTCTCTAATACATTATAAATCACATTTATAATATATTATGAATAATTAGATATTACTATCCACATTATTCTTATCCATAATAAATAAATCACATTTAATTATATTGGATAACTTATTCTCATGTGCTCAAATATTATGAATCACATTCACATTGTTTACATCTTTGATAATCAAATCACATTTAATTATCTAAGATAACTCTCCTTATAATATGAATCAAATTCATATTATTCATGATAATTAAATCACATTTAATTATCCATTTTCTCAATGCTCGGATACATATATCAACAATAGAATTATCCATGAACTCTTTCAAGGATAATGTGCTTTCTCCGCGAATACTTGGAGATAAGGATAGGGCGATTGTATTGTTCCATGTATAGTGACATGGATATTGAGATCATATCTTAAATCCAGATCGCGGGCCTCCCATAGATGCTTGATTAAATCAAGATCACAAATCTAATCTTCTCATTGCATCTGAATCACATTCAGATCAATGTCCAACATTTGGACTAAGATCAGAGTACTTCTCTATTGAGAGGAGTCACTAAAATCCAGACCCGTTTCATCACTCCCTAGGAATGGAAGCGTCATGGTTATACAATCGTTTATGATCACATCACCCTCATGTATTCTCAATACATGTACAACCTACATACTGGAAGACTCAGAATAAACCCGAAGTATTAGATCAACTTTACACTATCTACTTCAGGGTTCTATCAGTAAGTTTCTCATTCGATCATTGGAAGTCGGTATCGATCATATACTTTCCAAAAGCATATATCATACCTAGATCTTGATCATATACTTTCCAAAAGTATATATCAAACCTACAAACTCAGTCAAGCTTCCAAAGCAAGACAACCATGCGCATGGAATTTGATTCTTCCCAATATCTCATGAGTGAGCTCATGTCTTCCGGTTCAGTAACTGTGAACTTGTATGATCCCTTTGAGAGATCGTATTACTCATATACCCTTATATGCACACCAGCGCGCCGGTGCATAGACCTTGATTAGGTCATCAACCTATTGGTCTGCCAAATGTACATACTCAAACATATAGTAACACATCTGTCTCTGGTCAGAGGATGCATGCATGTATCGTGATAGCATACAATATAGGACTTTGGCTATCTCGATCTCGTTAAGTCAACTCTTTGACCTAACTAATCGGACACATCTGAATCTCTATTCCTATGCAGAGGACCTGCATCAAGAGGTCGGTCAGATATCAGCCTAACTGAGATAGGATTGCCATCTCCTACTTTGGCTGGAGATCATCTCTTAACAATCATTTGACGGTGCTTGATGAGTCCTCATTCTAACTCTTTAGATATGCATCCAAGCACCAGCCTCTATGATTCAATAATTGAATCAATAGCTGTATGATCATCAAGATGGCCTTGGTACATAACCCTAATTGTACTAAGGGGCCTATTATGCAAATTATGTATTCTTCATTTCAGATTAGGGAATGATATTCGCAATAATTTATTGCATAATGGCTCGACGTGGGCTCGCATGTCCAACAATTCCTACTAGCCCAAAGAGCCATTAATGGGCTAATCATTTAAACCCACACTCATGTGACAATCATAGGTTATTAAGAAAACAGCTAGGTAAGTTGATCAGTCACTTTGTTCCCACGAGGCTACGCCAAGTCCTTTTACGACACTTGCATATCCCCAGTAACAGTGCTCGCATCTAATGCGAATATTGCATCTCATGCAACCAATACTCAATTTTGTTAAAGCTATTATAGGGTCCTTGACATCATAGCTTAATAATTGTTATAACCAGTATTTCCATAATCCTTATCAAAATACCTTTATCCCTGGAGATCACTATCTCTAAAGGTATCCAAAGTTAAGACCTTTTAGATCACTATCTATAAAGTCTTAAGTAGTTGAAGATAAGACTTTGAGATCACTATCTCAAAAAACTTATCATATATGAAGATTTTGTTATTACTGCAATCAAGTGTTTATCTCCATAGTAGGTTTAGTAACAGTTTACTACTCCCACTACAAGGCAGACATCTGGTATTCGTACACATCCAGCATACACTCAGCTTCTCGTAACTGATGCACAAGTGCAAGCAGTTCTAGCATTCACTTCCTCAACTTTCTGAGGTGCTATCCCTTTAAATAGGTCAGTACCATATCTTAAGGAATGGAAGCCTTTCTTGGAATTTCTAAGAATAGAATATGTCCAAGGTGTACTACAAATGTGACAGTCCCAATATCCTCTTCTCCTTGCTTCTGAACAACTTCAGAACTAAGATCTAAGAGGTATCTTTGAAATCATATTTCAAGGTATGGAATAGCCAGTCCATAAAACACTTATTATCATCCTTATATCATTCCAAATGATTAGGATATTATCTATATTTAGTCGGAACATAAGATTTGATGAAATTATAAATGTTATGATTTCAGATAGAATCTTGATGAACCATATTATCTACATATGGTTCATCAAGATTCTATCTGAAATCATAACATTTATAATTTCATCAAATCTTATGTTCCAACTATGAGAAGCTTATTTGAGTGTAGCTATGGTTAGCAATATTCTGATGGGTTAAAGCAAGGTCACTGGAGAGCAAGTCTCATCGCAAGCGATGTCTTCTCTTCGGTGTGTAGCTCATAGCTACGAACCGTGCTTTGAAGGTCTCTACCTTCTCATCAGGTTCTCTCTTTCTATTGAAGATCCATTTGAACTTTAATGGGTCTTACCCATATAGGTGGATCCTCGAGGGTCCATATACAACACTTGTATATGAAGTCTACTTTAAACTTTATTGCTAACATTCATCTTTCCATGTTATGATCCTCAGGAATTTCATCACATGAAATCCGATCATTGTCAGATTTCTCTAACACATGGAATCCATCCTCAAACTCATTTGAAGAGGTATTAGTGTTTCATCTTTAATTGTCCTTTTAGTTTCCAATTTTAGGAGCCTCATTATCTTTTCAAGATTAAATGAGTTCCTACACTTCATTTTCATCTTGATTCTCAAGAGTCTCTACCTCTAAGAATCACATTCTCAGAGATGAGATGTTTTAAGAATCTCAAGGTCATAAAGTAGGTATCCAATACCATCCTTTATTCTCCTAATGAAGCAGCACTCTCTAGTGCTCAATTCCAGCTTACTTGCATGGAATCCTGTTAAGGATATATAGTGTAGTCTCTACTACACATATATACCTAGAAACTAAGGGATAATTATGCTAAAATTCATCATTGATTAAATCATGTCACACATGATCAATTGTATCTCCCTATAACTCTACTGAGTCAAGGTGTATTAGGAGGATTGAGATAGAAATGATATTCATATCTCCACAAGGTATTCTTTGAATTTATCTAGCAGGTACTTGCTACCTAGATTAGATCAAAATTCATTTTTATCTTCCCTCAAACTTTTGTTCCGAACCAGAATTAATGAAATCCTTGAACGTTTCAAAGGTTTCTTAGGTGAAGAGAAGAAATCTCATATCATACATAATCATCAATAAATATCACATATTGATAATGTTTACTATGGTATAGATGATCCGCATACATCAATATGTATGAGATCCTGAATACCTTGACATCTTACACCTTTCCCAAGGAAGGGTGTATTGGACATTTTTACTTTGAATACAATATTCACAAGTATGTGAGATTTGAATCTTTAGACAATCTAAAGTTTCATATCTTACTAGTCCATTGATCTCATCAACAGACATATGTCCAAAACTTGATGCCAGATCATTGTCAAATAATCTTCATCCTCCAATTGATCTTATAAAGGTTTTAATTTTCAGTATTAGAAATCTTAATGAACCATTCATTAATTTCTAACTTAGTAGAGTCCACTAGATTTTAGATTACTATCTGAAATATCTCCATCATAACTATTTATGATAGATTTATTACAGAATTCATGTTTATATCCAAAAACTAGAAATAAACAATGAATGTATTCTAATATCTAGGTCATAGAGACATTCTCTAAGACTAAGGGCTCCCACTGAAATTAACAAGTTTATCAATCCAATAGAGATTGTTGCAACAATTGCATCAATGTCCATGTGGATAACTATAAACCTTAAGATCAAATTTTCCAGTCTTTTAAAACATATGCAACCCATTGCAAGTGTTGTTGGAAGATCGAGATACAATTATTAGACCTTTTCTTATCAAATAAGAAAGTCAATTTTAATGATTGATGTAGATTATTCTGATGCTCTATCCGAGTCCTCTAAGGATTCTAGACAGACTTGATAGTCATACTATCAACACACCAACTTATTGCAGTATTGGCATTCATCCAACTCTTAGGATGTCATATGGAAGTCACAGAAGTAGAGTCAACTCTTTGACTTTCCTTCTTACTTGGGTCCAACCCATGCTTCCACTGCGCTCCCTTTATCTATAAACAACCACTGCTTAAGACTAAGGACCTCTTATGTTAAATTCAGAAGAATTTAATGTAAGAGTATTTCAACATTTATACATGTTTCACTTAATTATACAATATGAATATTATGAAGCTTCATGAATGACTAGAGTATAGACAGTAGAATGATGACACTCATCATCTACATCCATCTAAACTCTTAAAACATAGGTTCAGGTAGGTACTCAAACAATTTGAATACATCATCTCTTATAGAGCTACCATTCTACATGATGCAGAGAACCATGTCATTCATGATTAAATGTCAAGAGCACATATGTATGCCAGAATATCTTCATTGATTTTATAAGGATTATTTGACAATTGCGATCATCATCGACATGTCACTTCCAAAGTACATTCGATGAGAGATCAAGACTACAGAGACATACAAACCCTAGGGTTGTAGATCTATTGTCTATTTAATTGTCATTCCTCATTATTATGAGGAAACTTGCACATTGCAACCACATACATTATGTGTCCAACTGCAAGTGCAATATCTGGATCATGAGTCTAATCCATGATATTTTAGTGGTTATCATTGAGTATAACATTGAGTGGGTTTAATGAAGGATTATCTGAAATAAGAAATTTACACAAGTGTACATATTTATATATATATATATACATATTTTACTTTGATTTAGGAATTTTTTATATCAAAGTTGTCTTGCCATGTCAACACTGAAAGTTCATTCCCTTAATCACTTTCAATGTAAGAGATATACTTACCATTATATCTCAAGCAAGATCTAGGATCTCCTTCCTTATCTTTGTTGCATCCCAATAATATGAAAACCTACAACTCTGATAAAAAGAAGCGGGAATACATTCCGCCTTACAAGTCCAACTTGCATCTCCCAATTTGGTCTTTAACACCCGGGCCCACCACCCCTAAGGTGATGTTGACCCGTCATTAATTGAACCAACCGTCAACAGGAATACAACTCGCTATGCGCAATCCAATATCGCCCCAATAATATGAGGACCCGATATTGGGGTCACTACGCATACGTCCTTACTCTTTCGAGAAGCGATGAGCCCGATCCAAATGGATCGTATGCAGGAGCTGTCACTTCAGATAGGCGTCTCCCACATACAATACCTGGCGACGGAACCCTTCGCCTTGACGGGAGACCATGGATGTCACTTATGTGATCCTCCATATCATTATCAAATTCTAATTAATCATCATGAATCATATTCATTATGATTAATTCTTCCAAGGGAAATTACAACTCTATTTATAATAGAGTGTTTTTAATTGGATATAATTGACTTAATCATATTAAATTAATTTTCAATCCAATTCAATCAACAAACTTGATTTACTTGAATATATGGTATTATCTCAAAATACGTATTAATTCAAATTTCAATAATTAGAAAATACATCATGATCTCTCAGGCATCATTCGTTCCCTACCCGCTATCATGGCCAGTACTGGAGGGAGTGGGACGGACCGCATACGTTGCAACCTGCTACCCCAACGATCCCTGACTAGACACCATATCCGCCTCGGGAAAAAATAATGCTGAGTCAATCATTTTGTGCTTGAGATGATCATCAGTTCTTCAACCGAAATTATACCATATAGTAATCAAAACATTTTTGATTATAAGGAAATTTGCTAGACAAATTCTCAATCCTATTCAAGCAAGGAGTTTGATGATTGTGTTTCCAATTATGATCTAGATCAAATCTAATCAATTAATTGGTTGAGACCAAGTCAAGTAAGGAAATAATCATTTTCCAATATTTCTCAAATATTTTCCATAATTATTTCTTGAAATTCACAATTAATTTCATTAATTGACAATCACATGGTTCTTGATTAGGACTTTAATTTCAGCAGTGACCCCTACTTACTAAAATTAGCATATCTCAATCATATTAAATCCAAATTAGACAATTTCATAGATTGATAATTTGATTTAGGACAGAACCCAAGTGATGTTTCATGCATTTCGAGGCAAGTCTAAACAGTAATTAACTTTTTAATCATGTTCAGATCTACAGTTCCTGCAACAGTGCATACTTGTTCATTAAAACAACCATATCTCGAGCATACGAAATCCGATTTACGCAAACTCAGATCCTATGTTTTTCTTATTTAATGGGGAACAAAATCCAAGTAAATAATTCGTGCTTAAACATTTAAACATGGCCGAGATTATTTAATAAACAGATCTGCGAAATCAAATGCGATAAAAAACTTCCGCGACCTTAACGAACCCAAGTCGTCCTCGGTTTGCGAATCATATTCGAAACCGTCGACCTAAGGCTCTGATACCACTTGAAGGATATGGTTAGATCCTCAAGCGCATCACGGAAGCGTGAGCATCGTATCGAATACGACGAGGAGCGACTAGTCGCACTGGTTGCTCGATGCAGCGGAATTTAAAAAATTTTCATACGACGAAACCACATGATCCAAGAACACTTCTCGGATCATTTCATCTAAACCACAAACAAGTAATAGGATTACCTCTTGAAGCATGGTTGCGATCGAGTCTCTAGACAAAGAGACCTCTTGTCTCAAGTCCGTTCCGACGGAGGAGACGCTTGCGAGCGCGGGGAAGAACCGCGTGCTTCTCGCAATCCATGTTAATGATCCAAGCAGCGAATCTCCTGATCTCGACACACGAGATTCGACATCTTCTTCATGAGCGAGGTGCACTGAAGTAGACGGAGATCCACGAGCAAACGATCGGGCAGCATAACGACGATGCTGCGGCGATGGAGACTTCTCTCTAAGTCATCCATGGTGGACGGCCATGAGAGAGGGAGAAAGAGTAGACGTGTAGAGAGAAAGAGAGAGAGATGTGCTTCTCAAGCATTATGTGTAAAGAGAGAGCATGGTATGCCTCTCTATTTATAGGGTTTTGGGATCCATGGATCTCAATCTATGGGACATATAAAATCAATGGATGAGATTGATTTATGTCAATCCAATGGTCAAGATTGTTGTTGGTAAAAGCCAACAACATGTAATTGAATTTAGATTAAAATATATTTGACAAAATCAAATACAAATCAATCCTAAATTAAACCAATAAATAAGGAGAGAATATACATGGAGATTACATCTTCATGTACATTCCATGTGGACGGCCACCCATTCCAATTAGGAATTGGGTGCCGCCCACCCTTTCCATATGGAGGGCAAACTCATGGAAATCCATGAGATTACATGCCTCCTTGAAATTCTCTATTATTTATTTCCAACAACTATTTGTTGGGATTTTATTCATCAAAAATAATTCACAATTATATTTGAGAATATTACAATCTTGATATTGGAAAATTGTGAATCACATTCACAACCCAAAACAACATATAATTTGTTTTATCAATTAATTAAACAATGTGTATCCAATACACATTAATAATTAATCAACAAATATAAATTATAATTAGCTCTCTATAATACATTATAAATCACATTTATAATATATTATGAATAATTAGATATTATTATCCACATTATTCTTATCCATAATAATTAAATCACATTTAATTATATTGGATAACTTATTCTCATGTGCTCAAATATTATGAATCACATTCACATTATTTACATCTTTGATAATCAAATCACATTTAATTATCTAAGATAACTCTCCTTATAATATGAATCAAATTCATATTATTCATGATAATTAAATCACATTTAATTATCTAGTTTCTCAATGCTCGGATACATATACCAACAATAGAATTATCCATGAACTCTTTCAAGGATAATGCGCTTTCTCCGTGAATACTTGGAGATAAGAACAGGGCGATTGTATTGTTCCACGTATAGTGACATGGATATTGAGAACATATCTTAAATCCAGATCGCGGGCCTCCCATAGATGCTTTATTAAATCAAGACCGCATATGTAATCTTCTCATTGCATCTGAATCACATTCAGATCAATGTCCAACATTTGAACTAAGATCAGATTACTTCTCTACTGAGAGGAGTCACTAAAATCCAGACCCGTTTCATCACTCCTTATGAACGGAAGCATCATGGTTATACAATCGTTTTTTATCACATCACCCTCAGGTATTCCCAATACCTGTACATCCTGCATACTGGAAGACTCAGAATAAACCCGAAGTATTAGATCAACTTTACACTGTCTACTTCAGGGTTCTATCAGTAAGTTTCTCATTCGATCATTGGAAGTCGGTATCGATAATATACTTTCCAAAAGCATATATCATACCTAGGCCTTGATCATATACTTTCCAAAAGTATATATCAAACCTATAAATTCAGTCAAGCTTCCAAAGCGAGATGACCATGCGCATGGAATTTGATTCTTCCCTATATCTCATGAGTGAGATCATGTCTTCTGGTTCAGTAACTGAACATGTATGATCCCTTTGAGAGATCGTAATACCCATATGCCCTTATATGCACACCAACGCGTCGGTGTATAGACCTTGATTAGGTCATCAACCTATTGGTCTGCCAAATGTACATACTCAAACATATAATAACACATCTGTCTCCGGTCAGAGGATGCGTGCATGTACCATGACAACATACGATATATGACTTTGGTTATCTCGATCTCGTTATGTCAACTCTTTGACCTAACTAATCTGACTCCTTCGAATCTCTAATCCTATGCAGAGGACCTGCATCAAGAGGTCGGTCAGATATCAGCCTAACTGAGATAGGAATGCCATCTCCTACTCTGGCTGGAGATCATCTCTTAACAATCATTTGACGGTGCTTGATGAGTCCTCAATCTAACTCTTTAGATATTCATCCAAGCACCAGCCTATAGATTCAATAATTGAATCAACAGCTGTATGATCATCAAGATGGCCATGGTACATAACACTAATTGTACTAAGGGACCTATTATGCAAATTATGTATTCTTCATTTCAGATTAAGGAATGATATTCGTAATAACATTTATTGCATAATGGCTCGCTGTGGGCTCGCATGTCCAACATCAATAACTTTCATTCATAAAACATATTTATTAAAATAACATTTATTGTAAGAATGGTTCGCCTTGGGCTCACATGGCTAACAGTAGCTGGCGAAGGCCTCCTATGAAGCTGGTGTAGGAGCCCGACAAAGTCGATGCGGGTGTGTCGAAGTTGGAACGCGGCAGTCCTGGGGCTTGTTGATGTAGTCGACTTCTGGGCACTCCTCAGAGATGGTGATGAAGGGATGGTCGCGTAGGATTACATCGGCGGAGATGGAGATATGCGAGGGGGAGTAGGAGATGTAGAGACGATATATGGTGGACGAACGGGAGGATGCTCAATGAGGGAGACCGGGAGGAGAAGATGATTGATCGAAATGGTGGAGGAGACGAAGATGGAGAAGGGAGGATTATCTGGAAGATGGAGCTCTGCGATGTGAAGACCGGAGCGGAGCAGTCTCGCCGGAGGGGAGTTGCGACGAGGTGTGAAGCACCTCAGATCTCATCGCACACCTGAGGGTGAAGCCGGGGCTTGGCGCTGTCACCATCAATTGGACTTGAAGCATGGATGTGTTTGTATCAGTGGATGTCGAATGCGGGGGGGGGGGGAGCGCTCGGAGTTAAATAGGAACGGGAGTGGGAGGCTGGAGATGGAAAGGGAGATCTGGGATGAGATCCGACGATAATTTTGATTGGTGATGGTGGCAATGATTTGCCAGAAGAGGGAAGGCAGTGGTGAGACGGCGGCCCAAGAAGGAAGGCGGTGGCCGCATCGCGAGATTCGTGGAGGAGATTGGAGGCGGCACCGCCTCCCGATGGTGAAAGTTGGGGGAGACGACGCTACACGTGCGGCTTTTTTATTTTTTTTATTTTTTAAAAATTTAATTTTTATGTTTATAAAAATAAATATATAAAGGGCTCAAAATGGGTGACACGTGGCGGCTCCAGGAGCTGCCACGTGTCAGCCCTAGAAAATTCAAAAATAAAGGAAGAAAAAAATCAAAAAGAAATAGTAAAAAAACTCGGATCGAAAAATTTTCTTCACAGAAGTTGCTCGTCTCAATGAGATCTACAACCTTTATGGAGATCAAAACCAAAATCGATCATTTGCATAAAGCGATATTTTTGGGGTATCCCATGTGCATAGAACACCTTGATTTTTGGGTTTTATATTTTTTTGTCATTTTTTAACGAGATAAAAATCCAGAAAATATGATAAAATCAAAGATAATTAATTACACATTTATCAATTTTTTCGAATTTTTAGTAATTAAGAAAAAGAAGAAATAAAATAAAACATGAAAAAGATAATTTTTGTACAGTCAGTTAGTGAAGACTTGGACTCAGTTAGTTTCTTTAATTTCCAGCTCAGTTTGGATTTAGATTTTTACACATTTTAATAAAACTTTCATCAAAGAAAATAAATGAAAATTTAATAAAATAAAATGAGTTAATTATGTACAGAAAATAATAGGTTAAAAACCGCTAAAATACAAAATGTATAAAAGAGGCCCACAACCCAACTTTCACATATGAGCTCCGATTCACTTGAACTTGGTCTTGTTTTGAAGATAACTGAATTTATATTAGTTTAAAAGTGAGTGAGATCAAATCGGACACTAGACGAGGAAGGTATCAAGGTTTTAGTCCAGAAAACGTAGAACTAGGGATTGGGTTTTTGGTCCAATTATTTAGGTTAGTGATTTTTTATATATTCATTTCTTCTTGTGAGTGATATGTACACAATGGAGGTGGTTTCAGGTCATTTGGAGTTGGCATGAATTACTTAAAAAGTGGGGAAGTTAGGCTATTTTACATGTCAATTGGGCTGAAATTTTTACCTTCTTATTTTGTGCAATAATGAGTGATAAAATGCAATTCTTATTAAAACTTGCATGAATGCTAATTATGCGGAATAAATGAAGAAATGCCAATGAATTTTAGGGATTTGAACTTAATTCATGATTTTTAGAGTGATGAATCTGAGATTCATCAGCGAGCCCTTATGATTTTATGTATTTTGATTTGGTCCAGAGAATTTTTATGCATGTTGTAGAATTTTGTGAAAATTGCAATTCGACCCCTAGCTTTTATTTTAATTACAAATATGCCCTGCTAATTTAGGATTTTTTGTGTGATTCCTCTATTTATTAAATATAGATGCTATGCTCTAAAAATTACAAAAAAATATGTGTAGGTTCATATACACTTGTATTTTCACACCCTAGTTTTATATGTGAATTTTAGTACCTTTAGTTATTTTAAAAAAATCAAAAGAGCACTAAAAATCCATGTTTATATATAAAATACCTAAAAATATAATATCTTTTTGAAAATTTATTTAAAAAAAATATATTTATTTATTTATTTATTTATTTTCTAATCCAACTTGAAAAGCTTAAAAATGGAAAAAGAAAATACCTAAAAATAGAAAGCCCCAAAAACCTTGTTAAAAATATATAAAATTCCTAAAAACTCCAAAAATATTTTTTTTTCCATTTTGTAATTTGGACTTAATTTCTATTTTTAATTTCCATTTCAATTTCATCTATTTAATTAATCCTTGATCAGGGGAGCATGATTATACAGTGCAGAGGCAAGGGGGGATGGGCGGTTGAGATGGAGGCGGGCCGAGGAGATCTAATGGCCAGGGGAAGGCCAGGTGGCAAAGAGGAAGTGACCGCGTGGTAGCTCCATAGAGTGCCACTCGGACGCTCTAGAGAGTGCCACATGGCCGCTCCATAAAATTCAATAATTACAAAAAATAAAGGAAAATAAAATGGAATAATTAGAAGCTTAATTAAGAAAAATTCAAAATATAAAAGTATCTACAAGTTTTATGTTAAACAAAAAGTCCAACAAGGTCATTTGTACAAAAGCGTATTTTTTGGGAGCATTTTGAATGGGTAAAAACAATATTTTTGAGGTTTTGAAACTTTTTGTATTTTTAATTTCTTTTAAATCTAAAATAAATATATACATTAATTAACCTAATTTTTCGGGGTTTTCTGATAAAATACAAAATAAAGAGAAAAGATTAGTAATTAAATACAATAAATTAGGGTTAGAAGATAGGTTAATTAAACACAAAATATTCACAATATAAGGATAGCAAATAGTAGGGAATTAATTTTATTGAATTGTTTAAGCTTAGGGATTAATATGTAGATTTTAGCATGATGAATATGAGATTCATCAAGACCCACATAGCGACGCACCGCCATACATTTCCATTGTTATGGGTCAAGGTACTTTGCCCTCACCCAACATGTTTCTTGTGCAGGAAACGGATCAAAGGATCTCAACTAGAGCTCCGATTGAAGAGAGGAACACGTCCCAGGTTACTCCAGGTCAGCATGCCTCTCCAGGACCTTTCTTTTGGTCTTGGACCCTTCTGAGAGTCTCCACCACTGCAGACAGCCAACAGTGACCTTTCGCCCATCTGAGCAGCTCCTAGGAATGTCTGTATCGTACGTATTCGTCGTTCGATGCTCGACGGAGGCTAGTTCCTCGACAGTTCTGCCAGACATTCCTCCAACTGTTGGATTAGGAGACACAACCAAGTTCTGACCAGGCTTGCCCATTTACACCCAAATCTAAGCGCTCTGATCAGAGATCTAGGGTAGATCCGGACCGTGCCTCAACGCTGATATTCCTCATCGTCCGATCAGACCCAAGCGTCAGATTTGAGCCATACGTCGATCCCACGTGTGTCGCACGAGACCCTGGGTAGCTTGCATATTTCCCCTACATTTCTCTTTCTTTCATTTAATATTAATTTTGTGAATAATAGTAGTGGGCACTTTGTTGTTTATCCCTTCTAGTGTGTCATATTTGCTCGTTAGTCCCTATCAGTTGAACTCGCATGTATGTACATGTTATTTTTGGGATATTTGCAGTTGTGAACCTAAGCTTTCATCTGTTATTGAAATTGGGAATGGTTTCATAAATATGCATTTATGCCCTTGTGCACCTGAAATCACGTGAAATACATGTTTTTATGTTGGAACTTTTGCATCTAGGGCCCTGTATTGTCTTGTGTGTTTTTGTTTGGCCCCTAAACTTAAAATAATTGCATTTTGGTCCTACAATTCCAGATTATTTGTGTGCTCTTCTATTTGCTGCAATAAATATCAAATTAAGTTCGAAAGTTCCATAAAAATTCATGGTATCTTATATTGTGTCTTTTGTTTGTGTTTTTCTTCTATTTACTATTATTAAAAATTCAAAAATCAGCTAAAAATTCACTATCTGCTTTAGAAAATCCATAAAATTTTGAAAATACCTTTAAAAATTATAAAAAAAATAGATTAGCTTTATTTTTATTTGTTTGATTTTCTTTCCAATTTTCAATTTTATATCTTTTATAAAACTAAACAAATCAAAACTCTAAAAATACCATAAAAATCATATAAATCTTTTAAGAACCCAAAAATTGTGTTTCTTGTCTTTGTTTGTATATATTTAAATCTAGTTTTTTATTAAAATTGATTTCCAGAAGCTTTGTGTTTATTTTCCATTTTTAATTTTAAAAATTTCATGGTTGTGTACTATTTTCTTTATTCACTACTTTTAATCCTTTTGAATATCCTAAAAATTCTAAAAATCCTTGAGAAATAATAAAAATAGTATAAAATTACCAAAAAAATATAAAATACTTATACTTCATTTTTCTGGCTATTTTTACCCTATATGAAAAATCAAAAAAGAGTGCTTGTGTGCCTTTACCATTTTCTTTATTTATCTTTATTTGGAAAAAAATATAAAAAAATTGCAAAATTAAAAATCATAAAAAACTTAAAATGAGAAAACATAAAAATATAAAAAATATAAACCTAGAAAAATTAGAAGACAAAAATCACACTGAAATCCAAGAGTAGTTTGACTTTGATTTTTCTTCTTTTTGGTCTTTGATTTTTCATTGATTAAATCACCTGCGCTTCATAACTGCTGCCTCCTTGTGTTCGACCTTGGGAGCTATACCAGGTTAAAAAATAACAGCTTGTACCACTTTTTTTACTTGCTTGATTCATTTTGTGGTTAAATAATTTTCTTGATTTCTGGCTGGATTTCTGGGGAGACGACACTATTAATTGCTTAACTTAACTCTAGTCAATCGGACGGGTCATCAGAATGAAGCTGTTGTCGGGGAACCCTAGTTTATCCGACAATAGCTGTAGGACAACTTTTACATGCAAAACCTAGAACATGTTTAGTTGATATGACTAAAAATTTAGGATCCTTAAAATTATTTTAAAGATGCCTAAATCTCTGAGTGATTGCTATATATAGTATAATGCCGGTCATCAAAGTTAATCGTTAGAATCACAAGTACATTGGCATTATTTTTTATTTTTCTCAATTGGAATGGTGAAGGTGTCTAGTCCAGGTATGTTGTCTTCGTTGCCTAATTAGCACCTTGCATGTCAAGGAAATGCTCCCTCCCATCATAACATGTGTGTACTGGCCAGGTCCATTTTTGAGGAAAGAATAATATGAGTAAGTCAAGTTGAACTATAATTATTAAAATACAAAATAATATATATTTGTGAGGATGTGTACTATATAGTAATATCAAGCAAACCTTAATTATTTATTGGTTGATTAATTGGATTGATAATTGATTTAATATGATTAAATTAATTAGATCTAATTAAAATAAACACTCTATTATGAATAGAGGAGTAATTCCCTTGGAAGAAATGATTATTTATATATGATTCACAATAATTAATTAAAATTTGAATGGGATATAGAGGATCATATAAATGACATCCATGGTCTCCGGTCAAGGCGAAGGGTTCCGTCGCCATGGATTGTATGTAAGAGACACATGTCTGAAGTGACAACTCCTACATGCAAGCGCACATGGATTGGGCTCTTTGCTTCTCGAAAGAGTAAGGTTGTATGCACAGTGATCCCAATAACGGTTCATCGTATTATTTGGGCGATATTGGATTGCACATAGCGAGTGCTATTCTTGTTGACGATTGATTCAATTAACAACAAGTCAACATCGCCTTAGGGGTGGTGGGCTTGTGTGTTAAAGATCGAATTGGGAAATGCATGTTGGACTTGCAAGGAAGAATGGGTTCCCGCTTCTTTTTATCTAAGTTACAATTTCTCATATTATTGGAATGTAATGAAGGTAAGAAAGGAGGCGTGGAATCTTGCTTGAGATATAATGGTAAGTATGTCTCTTACTTTGAAAGTGAATAAGGGAATGAACTTTCGAAGTTAACAAGGTAAGAAAACTTTGATATAAAATCCTTAATCAAAATAAAATATGTATTTATGCAAATTATCTTATTCCAGATCACCTATATTAAACCCACTCAAAGATATACTCAATAATAACCAGTAAAATATCATGGATTGGATCCATATTCAAGATATTGCACTTGTAGTTGGATACATATGCATGTGGTTGCAATATGCAAGTTTCCTCATAATAATAAGGAATGACAATTAAATAGACAATAGGACAACAACCTTGGGTTTGCATGTCTCTATAGTCTTGATCTCTCATCGAATGTACTTTGGAAGTATCACGTCGATGATTAATTATCGAAAATCCTTATAAAACCTAAAAAGATGTTTTGGCATACATATGTGCTCTCGACATTTAATCATGAATGATATGGTTCACTGCATTATGTTGAATGGTGGCTCGATAAGAGATGATACACTCAAAATGTTTGACACCATGTATGAACCAAAGTCTTTAAGACTTTAGATGGATGTAGATACGATGAGTGTCATCATTCTACTGTCTATACTAAAGTCATTCACGAGGCTCCATAATATTCATACTATAGAATTGAATGAAGCATATATAAATGTTGAAATACTCTTATATTGAAATCTTTTGAGTTCAAAATAAGATATCCTTTATCTTAAGCAATGGTTGTTTATAGATTAAGAAGTGAAATGGAAGCATGGGTCTGACCCAAGTGAGAAGGAAAGTCAAAGAGTCGAATGTACTTATGTAATTTCCACACATATGACATCCAAAGAGTTGGATGAATGCCAATGTTGAAACAAGTTGATGTATTGATGGTATGAATATCTAGACTATCTAGGATCCTTAGAGAATGACTCAGATAGTGATCAACATATTATATATGTACATAAAATCATTGAATTGACTTGCTTATTAGATAAGATTAAAGTCTAATAATTATATCTCATTTTTCTAATAACACTTGCAATTGGTTGCATATGTTTTAGAAGATTAGAAAAATTGATCTAAAGGTCTAATGGCCATCCACATGGATGCTGATGCAATGGTTGAAACAATCTCCATTGGATAGATAGACTACATATTTTTAGTGGGAGAGCCCATAGTTTTAGAGAATGTCTCTATGACCTAGATAGTAGAATACATTCATAGTTTATTTCCAAATGTTGGAAATAAACATGCATTCTGGAATAGACCTATCATAAGGAGTTATGATGGATATATTTCAGATAGTAATCTAACATTTAGAGGACTCTACTAAATTAGAAAATTAATGAATAGTTTATTAACATCTCTAAATACTAGAAAATTAAACTTTAGAGGAACGAAAGGAGGATAAAGATCATTTGATAATGATCTAGCATCAAACCTTGGACATAAGTTTATTGATAAGATCATTATATAGTAAGAGATTGAACTTTAGATTGTCTGAAGGATCAAAACTTACATACTTGTGAATAATATATTCAAAGTAAAATGTCCAATGCACCCTTCTCTGGGAATGGTGTAAGATGCCAATGTATTCAAGATCTCATACATACTAGTGTATGTGGATCATCTATATCATAATAAACATTAATGATATGTGATATCAATTGATGATTTTTTTGTGATATGAGATTTCTTCCCTTCACCTTATAAACCATTGAAATATTCAAAGATTTCACAATTTTGATTTAGAACTAAAGTTAGAAGGAAGATGAAATGAATTTGATCTAACCAAGGAAGGAAATACCTATTAGATGAATTCAAGGAATACCTTATGAAGAAAGGAATATCATGTCTATATTACTCCTTCTAATATACCTAAACTCATTTGAGTTGTAGGAAGATGTAATTGGATCATGTTGGACATGATCTGATCAATGATCACTCTTAGCATAATTAACTCTTAGCTTCCAGGTATATATGTCGTAGAGACTACAATATATATCCTTAATAAGATTCCATGTAAATTTGAACCCAAAAACCCTCATAAGACATGGTTTGGAACGTATCCCAATGTTGGACACTTGAGGATTTAGGGTTGCTTGGTCCATAACCATGCCATGGAAGCAAGTAAGATGGAATCTAGCACCAGAGAGTTCTACTTAATTAGGAATATAAAGGACGGTATTGGATACCTATTTTATGACCTTGAGATTCTTTAAAAGATTTTATCTCTAAGGATATATGTGATTATTAGAGGATGTCATTCTTGAGAATCAAGATGAAAATGAAGTAAAGGAACTCATTGAATCTTAAGAAGATAACGAGGCTCCGGAAATTGAAAACTAAAAGGACAACTAAGGATGAAACACTCATACCTCTTCAAATCAGTTTGAGGTTGATATGACCATCTAAAGGGTATGGATTCCATGTGTTAGTCTGACAATGATTTGACTTCATATGATGAAGTTTCTGAGGATCATGACATGGAGAGATGGATGTTATCAATAAAGTCTAAAGTAGACTTCATATATAAGTGTCGTATATGGACCTCGAGGATCCACCTATAATGGTAAGACATGTTGGGTGTAAATAGATCTTCAAGAGAAAGAGGGAACCTGATGAGAAGGTAGAGACCTTCAAAGCACAGCTCGTATCTACAAGATACACACGAAGAGAAGACATCGCTTGCGATGAGATTTATTCTTCAGTGACCATGTTTAAAACCATCAGAATATTGCTAACTATAGCTACAGAACTTGGCCATCACATCTACAAGATGGAAGTTAATATTGCATTCCTCTATGAATTTCTCATCGAGGATATTCATATGAAGTACCCACGAGGCTTCATAGTTGAGGAAGGCAAAGTGTGTAAGAGAACTCCATCTATGGACTCAAATAAGCTTCCTGTAGTGGTAGATTTGATGAAATTATAAGTTATGATTTCAGATAGAAACTTGACGAACCATGTGAAGCTTAGTAGAAGTGTCATTATGTTCATCATTTTAAATGTAGGTAAAGCCCTAATCATTTAGAATGATATAAGGATGAAAATAAGTGTTTTATAATCTGGTTGTTCCATACCATGAGATGAAAGATCTCAAGGATACCTCTTAAATCTTAGTTATGAAGATGTTCAGAAATAAAGAAAAGAGGGTATTGGGACTGTCACATTAGTGCTACACCTAGGATATGGTCCATTTTTGGAAAACCCCCAAGGAAGGCTCCATTTCCTTAAGATATGACACTGACCTATCTGAAGGAATAGCACCTCAAAGAGTTGAGGAAGTGAATGCTAAAACTGCTTGCTCTTGTGCATCAGATATGATGAAGACTGGTGTATGCTATGTGTACAAAAGTCAGATGTCTGCCATGCCGTGAGAATAGTAAAATGTTGTTAATCCCACTATGGAGATAAAAACACTTGATTGTAGTGATAACAATATCTTCAAAGATGACAAGATTTTTGAGAGAGTGATATCAAAATATTATATTCAAAAACTTAAGACTTTATAGATAATGATCTAAAAGGTCTTAACTATGGATGCCTTATAAGATTTAAGACTGGGACCCAGTCTTAGGAGATAGAGATCTATGGGAATAAGGATATTCCGATAAGGATAATAAAATTATATACTGATTGTAACAATTATTGAGTTGTAGTGTAACTGCCTTCAAATTGAGTATTGGTTGCATAAGATGCAACATTTGCATATGATGCGAGCACTATTACTAAGAGATATGCAAGTAATGTAAAAGGATTTGATGTAGTCTCTCAGGAACAGAGTGACTGGTCAATTTACTAAGCTATTTTTCTAAATAAGCTTATGATTAACATATGAGTGTGGGTTTAAGGATTAGCCCATTAATGGCTCTTTGGGCTAGTGAGATATTTTTGGACATGCGAGCCCATGACAAGCCATTAGGAAATAGATGTTATTGCAAATCATTTCCTGATTTGAAATGAAGAATAACTAATTTGCACAATAGGCCCCTTAGTACAAATAGAGTTATGTACCATGACCATCTCAATGAGCATGCAACTATTGATTCAAATATTGAATCATAGAGGTTGGTGCTTGGATGATATCTAAAGAGTTAGATTGAGGAACAATGATGTGGGGACAGCCGTTGGCTGCTCCCTGGTGGCAACCCTATCAAACCCGTATATATATAGGGAATAATGGGGCTGCCCCTTGGGGGCAGCCAACATGGCTACCCTCATCCCATTTTTCCCACATTTTTTTAATTTTTTTGATATCATAATATATATTCATCTATATATCCCTCCAACATATCATTCAAATTTTGTTAGAAGCTGAGACTCCTATGCCCTCCATCTAGAATATGTAATTTTAACGGTCTAAACATTGCTGTAATCGACCTATTCTAGATGGAGGTATATGAGTCTCTGTTTCTGACAAAATTCGAATGACATATAGGAGAAATATATAGATGAATATACTGGTGATATTTTTTGAAAAATTATAAAAAAACACCGGAAAATAGGGCGGGGCAGCCCATTGAACTCGTATATATATGGATAAACTGGTTGCCCCACCATTTTTTCTGTATTTTTTTTAAAATATCACGATGTATATTCATTTATTTATCCATCCAATTTGACATTCAAATTTCGTCATAAACAGATATTCATATGCCCTTCATTTAGAACATGTAATTTTAATAGTCTAAACATTGTTGTAATCGGCCTGTTTTAGATGGAGGGTATATGAGTCTCCATTTTGATGGAATTCGAATGGCATATTGGAGGGAGACGAATATACATGGTGATATTTTAAAAAAAATTGCGTAAAAATGGGAAGGCTGACCCTAGGAGGCAGCCCCATCAAACCCATACACACACATGAAAAAATGGGGATGCCCCCGCCCTATTTCGGATGTTTTTATATTTTTTGGCAAAATATCATGATGTATATTCATCTGTGTATCCCTCCTAATTGTCATTAGAATTTCATCAGAAACAGAGACTCTTATGCCCTTCATCTAGAACATATAGTTTTAACGGTATAAACATTGTTGTAATCGACCTGTTCTAGATGGAGGGCATAGGAGTCTTTGTTTCCGATGAAATTAGAATAACATATAGGAAGAATATATAGATGAATATATATGGTGATATTTTTGAAAAAAATAAAAAAAACACCCGAAAATGGGGCGGGGGCAACCCCATTTAACCCCGTGAGAGCATGAAAGGAATGATTCTGGACCAATAGATTATGTCATATCTCTCCTCATTGATTGCAAGAGGAGTGAGAAGAGCAAAATCTAGTGGTCCAATTTCACTGCTCTCATGCTCCCACAGATTTTGGCTCTCATGGTATCAACCCTGTATGTGTGTGTGTGTGTGTGTGTGTGTGTGTTTGTGTGTTTGTGTGAGGATAAGGAGTATGCACACGGGTGCATGTAATTTTACATGCACCCGGCCCTATAACTTTCACTTTTTTTATTTTTTTCAAAAAATACCGCCATGTATATTCATCTATATATCCCTCCTATATGTCATTCCAATTTCGTCAGAAATAGAGACTCCTACGCCTTCCATCTAGAACATGTAATTTTAACGGTCTTAGAATTGCTGTAATCGACTAGTACTGGATGGAGGGCGTAGGAGTCTCTGTTTCTGACAAAATTGGAATGACATATAGGAGGAATATATAGATGAATATACATGGTGGTATTTTTCGAAAAAAATAAAAAAAGTGGAAGTTATAGGGCCGGGTGCATGTAAAATTACATGCACTCGGGTGCATACTCCCTATCCTCTCTCTCTCTCTATGTCTATATATATATACATATATGGATTTAATAGGGCTGCCCCGCCTCCTATTTCGGCGTGTTTTTTTATTTTTTTGAAAAATAAAATCATGTATATTCATCCCTATATCTCTCCAATATACTATTCGAATTTCGTCAGAAACAGAGACTCCTACGGCCTCCATCAAGATGGTGTCGATTTAAAAAATCATATTACCATTAAAAAATGACCGTCTAGATGGAGGCCGTAGGAGTCTCTGTTTCTGAGGAAATTCGAATGGCATGTAGGAGGGATATAGGGATGAATAAACATGGCGATATTTTTTGAAAAAAAATAAAAAAAACACCGCAAATGGCGCGGGGGCAGCCCCATTAACCCCTATACACACGTGTGCGCGCACACACACACACAAAGAGAGAGAGAGAGAGTGTGGCGATCATGTGAGATGGGGATTCTGTGAGATGGTGAGATGGCAATCTTAACTATCCATTTTACCATCATTCATGGCATGAAACCTGGTGGGATTTAGATCACTATATACCATCATGGTGCTATTCCAAATTCAACGTAATTCGAGACTTCTATCCCCTCCATCAAGACTGTCAAATTTTAACGGACTCAGAATTACTGAAATCGACCCCCTCTAGATAGACATGTTAGGGGTGTTTTTTACACAAAATTTGAAACACACGTTTCACTCATTATTCTATCTATATCTCCCTAGGTTTCATATCATGATGGTAAAATGGGTGGTTGAGATTACCCATCTCACCATCTCACAGAATCCCCATCTCACAGGATCACCACTCTCTCTCGTTATGTGTGTGTGTGTGAAGGCTGATCTTGTGAGAGCCAAAACCTGTGAGAGCATGAAAGCAATGATTCTAAACCACTAGATTCTGCCTTCTCTCTCATGGTCTTTTCTCTCCTAGTTGAATCTAGTGGTCCAGAATCACTGCTCTCATTCTCTCATATATTTTTTCTCTCACAGGTGCTCTCCACATACACACATATATAGGGAGCTTATCCAATGTGCCCTATACCCATTAGCATCTTGGTGAGCACTCATTCTAGGCCATACACATGTATTAGCTATAATTATATTTCTAGTTATAGGTTAAGGTGTATTTATTCATTACTATATTTCCACTTATATGGTATCCTTAAAAAAGGAAGACGGTTTTGGAAAGAAAAGCTTCAAATCAATAATTTCATATAGATGACTAAGATCGAAACTCTAGTATAGTTTACTTTAGTCAAGTAAATGTGTATTGTGAGATCAGTAATACCAAGACAATGATCGATAATTTACACATAAATAGTTACCTTCTACAGAATTTAGTAGTATATATACAGTGGCCAGGTAAATGTGTGATGCGAGACCATTGATATCATAACTAATGGTTAGTAAGAACATTGTGTATGTAAAAAGCATCGCATTCATTTCTGTAATATTTTTTCCTTTTTCGTCAATGAAGCATTCCACTAATTTTACTAATTCATTTTTTCTTATGTGCATGTGTTTAATAACTTCTTCAAAGCATCATTTCCATGTTAATCATATAGAAGAAGAATATGTTACCGATTATATGTTATTCTCTTACTTGAGCAATGTCCATGCCTTATTGACCATTATTTTGTTATTACTGACCTCATAATATTGTATATATACTAGTACAGAATTTAGTAATATATATACATTGGTCAAGTAAATGTGTGATGCGAGATCAATAATACCATAACAAATGGTTAGTAAGAACATTGTGCATGTAAAGAGCATTGCATTCATTTTTATAATATTTTTTCCTTTTTCGTCAAATGAATCATTCCATTAACTTTACTAATTCATTTTTCCATATGTGCATGTGTTTAATAATTTATTTTTTAAATCACCATTTCCATATTATTTGTATAGAAGGAGAATATGTAACTGGTTATATGTTATTCTCTTACTTCAACAATGTCCATGCCTTACTGACCATTATTTTATTATCACCGATCTCATAATATTGTATATATATTACTAATTCTGTTTGTACATGTTACATACAATATATAACATGTTACTTTATCATTCAATCATTCTTACTTATGTATTGGTAAATTATTACTAATATCAAGTTGAAAGTTACATGTCATGAACTTTTTTTATTAATTCATCATTGCTCTTTCTGATATGATCTTCTCGAGATCCAAGTACATATAGGAAGCATCGTTCATCATTGTTTCTGAGAAATTGTGATCAATTTCTCGATTATCATCCATGAAACATAAGACGTGTGTGCGGACATTTGACATACCTGAAATAAAATATGAAGTAGTAAACCATTATCTGTGAATTGTAAGAACTAAAGAGGGAGTAATAATAAAAAAACCTTGATCTTTTGAAATTCTTGAATGTAAAGTGAAAAAATGAGAAATTTAATTTCAAAATAGACATAAGATAAGTAACAATTGTGTAGGCAATAGTAAAATAAAAATGTCATATCAGTAAATAATGTAAACACATCAGTACCTCAATATATCTTTAAAATAATGCATGAAAAGTAACAATTGTGTTAGCAATAGTAACATAAAATATCTTATAAGTAAATTAAGTAAATACATCGGTAACTTTATTTATGAGATAGTAAATAAAATATCTTAAAAGTAACATTTATTTTAATATCAGTAACTCAATGCAAAAGGATAAGTATTTACTCAAGTTACTTAAGTAACATATAGAATATAATTATTTAAGTAAGAATTATTCAAAGACAAGAAACATTTAATATATTGTTAGTAACGTTTGCAAATGGATCAGTAACTATGTACGACAAATATATGTCAGAAAAAGTAACTATTATATTTATATCAATAACTCATTGCAAAAGATAAGTAATTTGTTGAACCTTTATTTCATCACCTTATTCTATCATTTTAGCCTTAAAAACCATACCAAATACATGTAAATAACATTAATTTGTACAAATTAGTATTCATTATTTATTGCATTTATGGTGTAAACAATACTGTTTAATGTCAAAATTATAGAATAAAGAGAAGAAAGAAAAAGAATAAAATACCAAAGATATTTCATAGACCTTGACCCCGAGACCAAGTCAAGAATTGAGTTGGTCGATGAGGAATAAAGTAGGGGAAATAAGGGCCAAAAATACAATAAAAATCACATTTATTTATTCATCGATAATTCATTTTTAACACCTATTTTATTCTTTATTATTTATACCTCCACTAAAGAAACTTTGTACATGAAAATTGTAGATAATAATGTAAATAAAAATACATAATTGAGTTTATACAAAAATAATACATAGTTTTCATTTTATACACAAAATAAAAGCCAAAATTTCAACTTCACATTCCAAGTAAAAACTCAAAATGTATCAAAATAAACTCTAATTATATATATATATATATATATATATATATATTAATAAGCTATTTAATGAAGGTGGTTTCATATTTTTTAGAGTTAATGTATGAAAGTTGGGTTTTGCACCCTAATTGTATAGAATACCCAAATAAAATATTCAATTTATTCATTCTTTACTATTTTATAATTTTATATTTTTATAGTTTTGTACATTTTATTTATAACATATTTACATATTCAAAAAATAAAATAATAATATAAAATACATAGGCAAAAGACCTATAATTATCATTGTGTATAAATAAAAATGATTATTATTCTTTCATTACTTATTCTCTTATATTTTTATACTCTTGTAAATATTATTTATATTCTATTAAAAATATAAAGCTAAAATAAAACCTAAGAAAATACATCAAAATAAAATAATAACTAAATACATAGATGAAATACCTGTATTTATACATACGTAATGTATATACCAATTTATTTAAATATACAAATAACATCACAAAAATATAATTAAAATATATTTGTGTATCTACAAATAAGTTCTAAATATGTAAAAAAAGAGAATAAAATAATAAAATAAAATATACAAAATAAAAAAATAGTCAAAACATAGATGTATATACTTATAAATATACCCCTAGAAATTAACTACTAATAAATAACCTTATAAAATAAATAAAAATCATAATAAAATACTAAATATAATAATAAACAATTTTTATTTTATAATAAAAAATAATAAAATCAAGTACTATTTTTTAATTAATTAAATATGAATAATTGGACAGTTTTGTCATATAGCGCCCTTACATGGGCCAATAGCAGCCTCCCCTTTGTTGACATACTGCAATCAACTCCCCCTCCAGGCCTTCTGACTCGTCAAAAGTGTCAAATCGTCGATTTTCATGCCTTTTTCCCGCTCGATTCGTCCATCCATCATGCTCGATGCCTTCATGAGATATGCTCATTGATACTCTAGGATTAACGCCGACCATATTTAGATTGTTTGTACATAATTCAGATTCTCGCCAAATCATCCTTGAATAAGGGTGCATACTTGTTTATAAATAAACACCTCCTGCCTTCCTCCTCCTTGGTCATCTTCCAACTCCTAAAACCTTGTGGCTTCGACCAAGCGTGCATGCTCGTGGCAGGGGGAGGTCCCTTGAGGTCCACAGCAGTTGAAGGAGGGATGGAGGTGCACCGATGGTGAGCTCCGGCCACCTCTGCTCCCTTTCTTCAGGGAAAGGTACGAGCTACTTCACTTTACTTTCTGTAGGTTAGAACTAGCTTTAGGTTTTGTTTCTTGCCTTAATTTCATGTTTTAGTCATTAGCATTAGCCATTCGTAGTTTGCCGGAGCTCCGCTTCGGCGAACCACATTCACATTTATCTATTCATTTCCTATTCATTTTAGACCTATTTTATTTTCCATTTTTTATAAGTCAAATAAATAAATATTGTACATGAAAGATGTAGATAATAAAATATAGAAAAATACAAAATTGATTTCATACAAAAATAATATACATAATAAAAGATACATTCTAACTAAAATTCCAAAATCCCAATTTCTCAGACTCATATCTCTTAAATAAAAACTCAAAATACATCAAAATCACTTTAATTGCATATAACTTTTAATAAGCTTTTTAATGAAGGTGGTTTCATATTTTTTGGAGTTAAGATGTGAAAGTTAGAGTTTCAGACCCCTATTGTATAGTATACACGATTAAAATATTCATTTTATTTATTATTTTTATACTTTTGTATTTTTATAATTTTTTAAATATTATTTATAATATATGTACATATTAAAATAGGAATAAAACAATAAATAAAATATCAAAATATATATATATATAATACATATATGAATATACTATAACTATACCTATATAAATAATACACCTATTTATTTAAGTATATATATTATATCAAAAAAATATAATAAAAATATTTTATGTATCTAAAAATAAGTTATAATTATATAAAACAATAAATGAAATTAATAAAATAAAAAATACAAAATAAAAAATAAAATACTTAAATACATAGATGAATATACCTATATATGACCCTAAAAGCTAACTTGTAATTATATACCTCTAAAAAATAAATAAATATCATAATAAAATAATTTATAAAATAATAAACATTTTTATTTTATAATCTAAACTTAATAAAATCATTTTATTATTAATAATGATTTTTCAATTCTTTTTGGTCGGGTTTTTCTGGTTGGTCCACGTGGACCAACCAAAGCCTCTAGATAGTTTATAGCGGGTCAACTGTCTGACCCTAGTCCCTATGGCTCTGACACATAGCCACTGACCTCTTTTCTCGAATTTTTCCCTCCCATTTCGTTGCTCGAGGGGATGTGGACCCTTCATGAAAAATTCTCCTTGTACATCTGCCATCCACATCCTGTACAGATCTCCATCCATATCTCCTTGCATCGCTCGTGATCTTCCCTCGAACCTCTCACCTTCACCATTTGTAAGACCACAACCCAGCCTTCCTCCCATTTTTGAACCCCTTTTGCCCGATCTTCCCTCTCCTTTTCACGTGATGAGGCTTGAGCGAGGTGACAGCGGTCTCGCCTTGTCGTTTGGAGGCGGGAGGAGAAACATGGAGGTGGATTCCAACCATCGTCGGAGCTCTGCTCCAGGCGGTCCCATCTCGCGGTAGTGCACCGCTCGAGCTCATTTCCTATAGCTTTTCATGCATTTTCTCTCTTAGATTAGGTCTTAGGTTAAGTTTCTTTTATTTTGTCATTTAATCACACATTTTAGCCATAGAATCCGCCAAAGAAGTTTGCCGGAGCCATGCTCCGACGAACTCCTCCACCGTATTCCTGCATGTGACCGACCTCGCTACCACTTCATTTTGCCTCCCCTTCACTTTCTCCACCTTTGTTCACCTCCAGCCCCCTTCGATTCCATCAGGGTCGAGGTCCCAGCGCTCCTTCAGTCGCCTACACCGGAGATGCCTCCGCCCACTCCATCTACGCCTCATCTCGACGCCTGGAGGGTCGAGGTACTTTGACCTCGACTGTCTTAACCCTTTTTGCAAGTACTTGGGAAAAGAACATGCTTCGTTGGAGGTACCTAGCAACCCTCTTCTTCCCGGGTGTCGTGGAGGATCTCTTGAGTATATCGTAGCCTTTTGATGCCTCCTTCAGATAGAGAAGCCTTCCAGGAACCTCTTGATCCGTTTTGGAGTTTCATCGCACGTCGGATGAACGAGATTTGGCCTGGGAAAGCTCGCGTCGACGTGACCTCTTCCCAGTTCATCCTCCGCCCGCCTGCACCGTTGGATCTGCCCAGTTCTTCCTGACGTGCAACCGCCGTCCGATCTCGCAATCAAGCCATTGTTCGATCCGGCTGGGGAATCTAATCACTGTCGTCCAGATGAAGGGGTATCGGAGTCCCTTGTAGTGCCATGTGTCCAACTAAAGTCGCATCCGCTGTTCGATCCCGCCTTGCTTGGGTATTTTGCAGTTTCTGCCTCCATCAACATTTGTATTTATTATTTAATACCAAATATTCCTTTGTCGTGCTAATATTTCTGTATATTTTGCATTGAGGCCCCTAGACTTCTGGTATTTACATTTTGGTATGTGCCACGTCACCTCACGTGACGACCCACGTGAGTAGCGATTTTGCAGGCGTGCCCCTGGGATTTTGTCTATTTATATTTTAATCCAAGAACTTTTATATTCAGTTATATAATTTTGTGAAATTTGCAATGAGGCCCCCGTACTTTATTTAATTAGAAAAAATGTCCCTACTAGTAGTGCAGTTTCTCTCTGTTTCTTGTATTTATTTCAAATACCATTTAAACTCCAAAAATTCCCAAAAACTATGTATATGCTCCTGATTGCACACACTTCCATGCATATATTTTAGTTTGCAATTTTAAGACTTTTTATTATTTTATAAAATAAAAAAGCCTTTTTATCCCCGTCTACGCTAGAAAATACATAAAAATATAAAACATTTTGAAAAAATCTCAAAAAAATATATTACATTTATTTATATATTTTTAACTTTCAGATAAAAATCATTAAAAAATATAAAAGAAAATTCAAAAAATAGAAAACCCCCTAAAACCTTTATAAAAATATAAAAAATCTAAAAAAAAATTTCTATTTTATATTTATCTTATATTATTATCTATATTTAAATTAATTTGGAGATTTTTTTTTCTATTTTCTATTTTCTATTTTTCATCTTCATTTTAATTTTGGGTATTTAATTAATCCCTATTTTATGGTATTTTTGACCTTAAAAATATATAAAATTAGCAAAAATTCTTAAAAAGCACAAAAATAGTAAAAATTATCTAAAATACAAAAAGATTTTATTTCTTTTATTTTGTCTCTAATTATTATTATGTATATTTACCCAAGTCCACATTTTATATATACTCTACATATAGTCTTATATATTATATCTCTTTTATAAAAAGAAAAAGGAAAATAAAAAATAAAAAATAGATAAAAATAGAAAATTAAAAATCAAAATACAAAAATATAAAATAAAAAATAAAAAACCCACATAAAAATTATTGATAAATATCTCACAATCAGCTTTGTGCATTTACTTGCCAGATCTAGCTGTTTGCTCCCTATGTTTGACACTCTACACATACTTACACACTATACACATCTTTGTTGTAGAGTTAAATAAAATAAATTTTAACTCCACATTTGCTTTTCATTTCTTGAATATTTTTTGTGGGTTAATTGTTAAATTTAGTGATTTTTCAGAGCGGTCAGCACATTGATTGTGGTCTCGCCTTGTGAGATCGTACAACCCTCTACAAAATCATTATTTCAAATGGCGTTGTTGCCGGGGAGCAACACCACTTAGATTGGATTTTGATTGATTGTGTGATTTTTGTCTATATTCTTCTTTTATTTATTATTTGATTGTTTGACTTGTGTGGGGTACCACAGATCGAGGGAGACGCTTTACTCAAGATGCCTACGCACCCATTTGAAGTCGGGTTCTGACTCCTGACCTATCACCAAAGGGGGTGAAAAGAATTTTTGAAGACAAATCCCTTTTTATTTTCTTGTATTTATTTGTATAACTTGAAGTGAGAGAGATAGACTACTAGAACTTGTAATAAACAGGACACTCCACCACTTCATGAGGTCCGGTGCCCGAGGGATTGTTCCCTTGGGGGCCTCGTTAGTTTTGTCGCATTTTCTTCGAATTTTTTTCATTTGTTTTCTGCTTTTGTTTTGTTTTCTTTCTGTTGTGTGATAGAGCCCAAGCTGTGGGAATTGCTTGTCGATAGATTAAGGCCAAACATATCAATCACCATTGCAAGTACCTATATATTCGTGCTTGGACTTAATTAAATTTTAAATTGCTAGTTATCTGGATTTGAGACCACGTGTCGAGAGAGGTCGCATACAGCGCGTGCAGGACCCCTTGTGGAGGGCATCGAGTGGTATCGAAGACCGGACCTTGGTCTCTCATCTGAATAGCTATTATCTTATTCTTCACATTAATAGCAATTGTTCACCTAGGTCGATTTCATCGGATGCATAGCATATAGTGTAGGTTTTAATACTGCTGAGCATCTTTGCATGTACAGTGCTGTAGGAAAGGTGAGCATTTCTCTTTAGCATACATCATCATTTTCGCCTTGCATGCTTTTCCGACTCTACCTCTAATTTTGATCACTTAGGTGTTCAAAGGAATTGATCCCTCATTAGGATATGTGCATTTCTTATTAAAAATCCAAAAAAAGTGATAACAAATAAAATTGAGACTGTTAATATTACTCGACCCTAAAAAAGATAAAAAAAAGAAAAAATTGTCTTAGGGCGAGTAATCCCCTCATTGTCTTCACTTTTATTTTCTCGCGTACACACTAAGGAGTAGTGCCAAAATCCCATTCAGCCTTCCGAAGTGCTTGTACAACTTTTTGACTTCTCACATAACTCTAAAACAGACAAGATAAAAAAGACCGAACTTTCACGGTCTTCACCGAGTTGAGTAGGTGAATTGAGGGGTGTGTTTTGTTTTGTGTGAGTTTGTTTGTGTGTATTCTAGATCGTCTCTATGCATTTGCGCCTTTTCCTCATTCCTCTTGACTTGACCATCGTGCTCTCCCAATCATTTTTTCTTTTGTTTTGAGATGGCCGATTAGAGTGTTTTTTATCCGGATTTTACGGATCTCTCGTACCCTCCAATCGGTCCACCTCTTTTTTTCCAGGAGGACTTCACTCCTGATTTTTGTACATATCCACCTCAACCACAATTTCAGACCTCGTACTGTTATCCACATCTACCTCCACCTCCATATTTTCCACCTTCACATCCACCTGAGACTGATTTGTTGGAGTCACCTTTCATGGAGTCCACACTTGAGATCTTGAACCAAATGATGGAGCATATGAACTCGAGGATTATCGATCTATTTAGCATAAATAAGAGCCAGACTAACGCTCCATTCTTTGAGGATATGGATTCATTTGAGGATGACCATGAGAGCTTGCAATCACCCAAAATACAAAAAATGAGAAAAAAAATAAAAATACAAAAAGATTTCGGGAGATACGTGATTGAGTCAGATGTGAGGAGAGTGCCCATCTGCCAAATTTTTTGACCATACAGCCATCCACATATTGTCCCATCTTTGACCCCGAAGATGCCACTATATAGACTGCTCTTGGCATTACTCGTGTAGATGTTGATTCCAACCTCCTTCCTCGTATGAAGAAGGTCCAAAAATTTTAAAAATTATTGACTGAACCTGAAGTGGTGGACACCATTCATGAGATCATTCAAGCCCCACTTCAACAGGCCATGACCCACTTATCCGCTCCTCTTCCCAAGAAGAGAAAGCGGAGGAGCAGATCTAAGCATCATACTCTAATCATAGCCACTGCCCATGCCATCACACACCGTCCATCTTCTAGGAAAAGGAACATTGCTACCCCTTTCATTAGTTGCACCATCTCTGACTACACATGTGATCACACTCTTCTTGACGGTGGTGCTTCAATTAGCATCATACCCTTCTCGTTGGTATAGTCTCTTCACTTAGGGCCTCTAAAGAAGACCAGGATGATCGTTCAATTTGCTGATGGATCAATAAAGAGGCTAAAGGGTATCCTTGAAAACGTCGTCATTTCGATTCAGAGCATGAGATACATTATTGACTTTGTTGTTTTGCCCATGGAGACCTCCACTGGGGAGCACTCTCCAATCATCCTGGGATGACCATTTCTCACTTGTGCGAGGGTCGTTATTGATTATGGATCAGGAGAGATTCGCTTCCTTCCTGTTGACGAAAGCAAGGTGATCATCACTACACCCACTATCGATCAAAGACCTGCACCTGATGTGACTTCATCTATCTTGGCTGACCCCGAGGACTATGACCTTGATGAGACCATCAGAGACTTTTGTTGTATGTTAGATTCCACTGAGACCTGAGAATTCCTCCTTGTGGAGTAAGACTCGAAAAGCATGGACCTCAGAGTTCCTTCTTCTGGTGTTTGGCGATGTGTTGATGACATCCGCAAGATCTACACGATTGATACATGTGAGCGGAGGGCAGATATTGATGATACTAAAGCCAAATTTGATTTCATTGATTTTATTCAAGAATTCATGCCTTTTGTGTAGATGAAGATCAGGTTGAGACTTGTGAGGACAAACATGATTCGACTATTTCCACTAATGAGTTCGTTCCTTTTGGTTTTGACTTAGGAGAGACCTCTCATGACGACCTTGACTCTACTTCTTCTGATGATGAGTTCGTCCCTTTTCATGATGACATCAGCGAGACACCCAAGGCTAGACCTAGTCACATTACTTCCATTGACCCGTCTGTGCCTTCACACTCTGCGACTACTGAGGATTTTCATCAGGTCGATCATGATCGGTTTTCGTCCATTGTGGACCCCGATATCGACTTGTACCTTGTCAGATCCATTCCTCAACGGTCCTGCAAGAAAGTTCGCTTTCGACTTTCTTAATCCTTTGTATATCCACTATGTTGTATATTCACTTCTTTTTCCTCTGTCCATCCACTATATTGCTCATCCACCCCATTCTTGTGTGTGCCTTGCTGAGGGCGCACCTTGTCCTATGTATAGTGGGGTGGACGAGCCAAGTGTTCTTTCTTCGTTCCATTTCATTACTCTTTTTGTTGCCTATACTTAGGGCTTCTTTTACCCTAAGTATAGGGGAGTGGTGTGTACATCCTCTATGATCTCTTCTTCTATCTTCACATCTCTTTTCTTCTTTTCTTCTTTTCGTTTTCATTTTTCTACCGAAAAGAGTGTACAGTCAGCTATATGTATAGGGGAGTGGTGTGTACATTCTTATCTTCACATTCTTCTTCTATCTTCATTCCCACCCTCGATCCTCCCTGCTTTATGTACAGTCAGCTATACATAGGATTATTTGATCCTAAGTATAGGGGGACGGTCAACTTCTCATTCGCTCATTTTTTCGTTCATTCATTCTTTAGGCTTTCCTATACCCAGTACGAGTTATGTCTTCTCTTTTCTCTCTGATCTATGAGGACATAGCTCAAGCTAAGTATAGGAGGGTCGTATATACTCCATATATATATTTTAGCCATAACTCGTAATTTTGTATTTTTTTAATAATAATTATGGCCAAAAATACAATTAAATTCATTAAAATCACTTAATAAAAAGATGTTGATTATTCCTCAAATACTTTTTGTATTTACTGATTAATAAATCAGGTAAAAATATTTTTCTACAAAATGTTTGAAAAATAGTTTGAAAATCCTTTTGAAAAATCATTTGAAAACTATTTGGAAAAATTTTGTTCAATATTTTCAACCTTTGTAAAAATATTTTGTTTGAAAAAATTATTTTCTTTGTGTAAAATAAAAATGTTTGAAAAACAATTTGCAAATGACTGGAAGAAGGTTGTAAAATTATTTTGAAAAAAAATTATATATATACTATTTGAAAAACCTTTGCAAAATGATTTTCAAATGTGTGTAAATATTTGTAAAAATTCTTTCTAAAAAATATTTTGGACTATAGTTTTCCAAAATTGTTTGTAAAATGATTTTCAAATAAGTTTGAGGAATATATACGTCACACTAAAATTCTTTATATATACATATAAAAGTGATTACTTACCCTTGTAAATTCTTAAGAACCCTACTCTTGTAAATATAAGATGCATCCATGTGTAAATATTTGTACCTAGTTTTTATGCAAAATATTTTATTTTCAAAAACCACAAAACATTTGCAAAATTAAAATACCAAAAAAAATGCAACTTTTTTTGAAATATACAAAAATTGCATATGCATCATCTTTTTGAAAAATCCATAAAAAGTTAAAAACCTTGAAAATTGCATCACAAAAATATTTTTTTGCATAGCATTCGCATTTTACAGATTGAGTGTGATAATTGAACAAGTCTAAGTAAAAATCTGAAGATTGGAGCTTGGTTGGACCTTAAATCTACCTAATAACAGGAACCTTATATGAATTGGATTTGAGATACTTCAAGTCTAGTTGACTTAATTCTTTGAGGATCACGAGACTTAGTTCAATGGATTCTTAACTACCTATGTAGAGTATTTCGGAGCACGCGCATGACTTTTATTGATAATGATCTAACTTGGACACCTGCACCTTTCACTTGGCTCGACTTAGTTGGAGTGGTGAGGGGATTGGATTTGCCGGTATGAGACGCACACAAGTGGAAACATTTGTCCTCATCTAGGAAGGGAAGTGCACCCCCAACCCGTCCCATGGCATTGATGTCTAAAGACATGAGATTGTGGGTTGCAATGCTGCTTAAAAAGAGGAATAGTCTACTGGCTCAAGAGGAAAAACTCCTTATGTAAATGTTGTTGTATATAGTATTTCAAAAAAAGCAAAAACTCCAAAAAAATGGACAGCCTAATTGAAAATAAAATGCATGCTGAAGTGTATATATTTCTGTAGTCAATAAGCAAGCTTGAGCTTCAAAGTCAAATCATGTGAGCCTGCAGCTGGATGACTTGAATACACCGGTCTTCCATCATAGGATAGGTAGCTACACTGGCCACCGTCCATTCTTCTCTTTACCCCCTCCTCTTGAGCTCGTTGTTACTTGAACTTAGAAGGGAATACCCCGCTCCTCGAGGTCGGGTTGTTGGATTGGGGAACCATTGGTTTGTCATGCTGGAGAAGTCAGACTCTTTATCATTTCAGTTGGGGAGAGCCACTATCACATACTTGAATTTAGAAGGGAATACCCCGCTCCTAAAGGTAGGAGTTGCTAGATTGGAGAATCACTGGTTTGTCATGCTGGAAAAGTCAGTCTCTTTATCATTTCAGTTTGGGAGAGACACTATCACATACACTGTACTATTCAGATTCATAGTCGTAAGAGTTTGCATATGAGTTGAAGTATTCTAACATGGCTATTGAGGAGACCTGAGCAGAGTTTTGGGATTCTCAAAAGCTGTTGGATTTCAAATCTGATTCCTGATGACACGAAAATCGTACACGGTTAAGAGAGGAAAAATAATATGCAATATGTCGTTGTTCTCAACCGCGTGATTCGGTCAACGAGAAAAATTTTAAACCACTTAAGAGAAAAATAAATCAATGAAAAGCAATGTAAGCAGTTTTCGCTATTCTTTTTACCTGGTATAGCGACCAGGGTCGAACACAAGGAGCACAATTTAAAAACTAAGTAGTCAAATTTCAAAGTTAATTTTTAGTGGTTTTTGATTTTTTTAATTTTTTTAAAAAACAAGCACAAATGAATAAAAACACACGCGAATCACAATATTTTTGGGTTTTTATACAATGAAAATTCACAAAAAATGGTTAGAAAATAAAGCACAACAAAATACAGCTACAACAAATTTTGTGGAATTTTTAGGCTATTTTGCGATTTTTTATGAATTTTCAAAGTTCTAATAAGGAAAAAGACATTTTTTGATTTTTTAAATATATCAAAAGATGTCAAAAATTAATGGAATTTTTATACAACGTTAAGGCACATGGCAGTAGCATACACAAATTTTCTCAAAATTTTTAGACTAATAAAATCATTTATTTCAATGAAAAGCACAAACAAAATATTATTCTACAGTTCAGGGACGTAAATGTAAATTCTCAAAGTTTTAGTACAATAAATTAAAAAAAAATTAAAGATAGAATATGACTCGCAATTTACCCAATACATCATAAGCAGTGCATGTGCTTTGGAAGCTGGCAGGGGCTTTTCTGTAGATTTGAGAACCTTAGGGGCGAAGATGCAAAATTTCCAAATTATAATTTTTTAATCAAAAGCCCCTCCTAGTGTTTATCTTCTTCGTTTCCTTTCTTGCAAAAGGGGCAAAAGGCAACAAAGGGTCGTCGCCCCTTGTTCTTCTTGTTCCAGAAGGGTGGCGGGCGTTCAAAGGGCCGGTGGGCGCTGGGAGGCCGGCAGACGCTGGGGGATCAGGCTGCCGCGGCTGGAGTCGCACAAACGGAAGGAGGAGCCGGGTGGACTCGTGCGCAGCACGGCGCGGCATGGAGGTCGACCGACGGTCGGGCGCGGCTGGATCTCGCGCACGGGGCCTTGGCGATGCGGAGGTCGATGAAGAGGCTCGCGCGGTGGGGGCAGAGCGCGGAAGGAAGAAGGATGTTGGAGGGCGCGGCTAGCCGCGCAGGGGTCTGAAGGTGCAGGCGGAGCCGCGGCCTTGGGATGGAGTGCAGGAGGCGCTGCGCGGCCGTGCAGGGCAGCAGCTGTGGAGGCGCGGGCCCGCCGCGGAGCACGACCAGAGGATGCAGCGGTGCGCATTGCTGGGTGGATCAGCATGCAGTTGCAGGGCCTGCACGCGAGGTGCGACGGCGGGGTGGTGGCCGCCTGCTGCAAATATTATTTTTTTTGTGTGTTTTTTTTGTAATCTGTAGGAAAGCGTTAGAAAATGTATATATATTTCTATAGTTTTTAAATTTTTTATCCTGCAAAATAGATGTTAGATAAAAAAATAGTTTTTTTGTTTTATTATTTATTCCTGCAAAATAAATGTTAAAAAAAAGATAAATGATTCTTTATTATTATTTTTAACCTGCAACACAAATGTTAGAGATAGAAGAAAGATAAAAAAAATTATTACTTTTTTTTATTGTATCCTGCAAAAACAAAGTTTAGGAAACAAGATACAAATTTTTTTATTTATAAAAAAAATGGAGTGCATGAATGATTGTGGATCTTGGCAATGTGGAAGACAGATCCGTAACTCCGACCACCGTGCGTGGTCGGAGGTGGTAGGTTGTGCGAGGTAGAATGTGAAAATGGTGGGATGTGAAAATGAGATGAAAATCGGTTTCAGAGGTGGATCAAAGTGTGGTGGAAAATTTTTGGGATTTTTAATCTAAAAACTAATCACTACTTCTACGCAAAAATTAAACGTACGATTTTACCTAGGAAAAACAACAAGAAATAAATTGGATCTCAGCTCGAGGTTCGGACATGCTATGATGGCCTCGACGAGGGCCGACACGCTATCACCGGACGGCTCGGAGGCTAAGCATCCTTCTGCAACAAGAAATCTCTCAGAGATCGGGCTCCTCTCCATCAAAGATCGATCAAGAGGAAAGAGGGAGGAGGAGCCCATTAAAAAGAGAAGAAAAACAAAAAAGGAAGGTATCTACAAAAAAGGAAGGTGATTATTGGTTAATTAAATAAAATAATTAAATAAATAAAATAAATAATAAATTAATTTCGAAATTCGGAATTAAATTAATTAAATAAATAAAGTAATTTATGGAAATCAATTAACCACCTTAATGGTGGCCAATTAAGGTATAAAATCAAATCATTACATAAAAGGTAAGTTATCAAACCAAATAAATGAATTAAATAATTAAATATAAATATAAAATTCGTAATTACATTAAATTAATTAATTAATTAGAGTTAGATAATTAATTTTTTGGTGGATTTTATAAAAGGAAGTTAATTGTATACACATATTATACACATATAATACAATATACATAGGTGCAAATAAGGAAATAATTTTTATAAGAGATTGTTTTAATTTTAATTTTTAAAATTTTAATTTTTTAAATTTTATTTTTTTTAAAAACAATATTTATAAATATATACATTATATGCAAAAATAAATATAAATAAAATATATACAACAAGTATATGGGAAAATTGCACAAAACACCCCAGAAAATCGACTTTTTAACCGTAACTCCAAAAGTTATGAAACCACAGCCATTTGAAAGATAATTTAATTTAGAGTATGATGGAAGTGAGTTTGGTTCAATTTGACCTCGTATGGAGCCGAAATTTATGTTTCAATTATTTCTTTACAGCTTTTTCTGGGTGTGCTTATTTGCAATATAGACAATATTTTAATTTACAAATATTTTTATTATTTACAACACATTTTTATTTACAACTTTTATTTACTAAAATAATTGGTTTGAGGTAAAATTATGTACAAATAAAATATGGTAAGTTTTGTACAAATATACATGAAAAAATATTCACAAAATATTTTTGGATTTTCGACAAATGGCCCTATCTCGCCCTACTTTATTCCTAGTCGATCAGGTCAGGTCTTGACCTTCTCTCGGGGTTCGGGTTAGTCTGTATTTATTGCATAAATACCTCCTTTTCTTTTTCTTTTCTTCTTTATTCTTTTATTTATGTACAAAAAGTGTTAAAAATGCAATTTTAACAAATGCATGCAAAATGGTAATTTGATGGAATTAGTGGTATTTACAGGTGTTTAACTAAGGAAAAGAGGCTAAAATAAAAGAATAAAGGCGATGAATCGTTGATTCATCATTCCCCTATACTTTACCTTTGCTAGTCCCTTAGCAAACATTTATTTGGAAAATAAGTGAAAATGAAAATAAAGAAAAGACAAAGGAAAGAAGTTTGAACAATGTTGACTTTTAAACTTATCTTCATAAAAATATAGTATGGAGCTCTGTCGGACCTTTGGATTATTAGTGTGTCGGAACCTTATTGGGATATGGATTTAAAACCTAACAGACTCTAAGTTCCATAAGACTCCTATTCAGGTCTCCTCAACAGTCAGATCAGAACAAGTCTACATACACAAATTCTTATGACTATGAATCTTTTCTTGTACGTGTAAGTGAAATATAGCTCCCCATCTCAGAAGTAACAAAGAAACAGTCTCTTTCAACAAGGTAACTCTAATCATCCGGTCTGGCAACTCTTTCCTCGAGGAGCGGGGATATTCCCTTCTAAGTTCAAGTACAACCAGCTCAAGAAGAGGGGGTGGAGAAGAGAATGGACGATAACCAGTGTAGTTACCTATCCTTGGATGCATGACCAGTGTATCCATGTCACCCGCTGCAAGCTCACAAATATATGACTTTGAAGCTCTTATTCTCTTTTTTTTCACTTGTATATACACTCCGGCAGGCATTTTATTTTTCTATCAGGCCTGTCCACTTTTGGAGATTTTGCATTTTTCTTCTTCTTTTTTTTTTAAAAAAAATATATACAAGGTGCAGCATGTACATAAGGAGTTTTTCCTCTTGAGCTAGTAGACTATCCCTCTTTTGAAGCATTATTGCAACCCCATAGCTCCTGTCTTTAGACCTCAACATTACTAGACTAGGTTGAGACGCACTTCCCTCCCTAGAGGAGGACGAGAGGTTCCGCCTAGATGTACTACCCTCGTATGCTACCCCAAGCCAAAAGATTCTGCCCCCTCACTACCTCATCCATGAAGAGCTATGTTGTTAAATATTCTACTTAGACTAATCAAGATGACATATGAACATAGTCTTATGGACTCAAAGAATTAAGTCTCTAGGACCTGAAAAGTCTTAACTCCAAATCTTATAAGGTTCCTATGAAATTAAGTGAATTAAGGTCCAACTAAGCTCCATTCTTCTAATTTATTCCAGACGTACTCTAAATGTCAAAGATCATCCTGAAAAATACTCATACAAATGCAAATGCAAGAAAGTATGTACATGCAAAGAAAAGAAAACAACATCTTTTTGTGAAACAATTTTCAAATTTTGAAATTTTTTAAGAATTTTTGAAAAATGATGCACATGCAAAAGTTTTTTTTGCAAATAGTTAGTAATACATACACGTATCTACATTGATTTTTTTAATTTTTTTTAAAAGTTAGGGTTAAGATATATATTTACACAAGAGTGAGTTGATTATTTTACAAGAATAAGATACAAGAATCTACAACTTGAGTAATTTATACAAGTATATACACTGTTGGATTTTTTATTGTTATTTTATTCATTTTTTTTGTGATGCATATACTCCTTAAATTTATTTGAAAATATTTTTACAAAGAATTTTGAAAACTATAGTCCAAAATAATTTTTTTTCACATAATTTTACAAACATTTACACATATTTGAAAACTATTTTTTGCAAACATTTTTCAAACAGTATATATAGATTTTCAGCATAATTTTTCAACTATTTTTCAAAACATTTGCAAATAGTTTTTACAAAATAATTTTATTTCACACAAAGAGAAAAATTTTTACAATCCACAATATTTTTACAAAGGTTGAAAATATTTTTCAAACATTTTTCAAATAGTTTTCAAAAGATTTTTCAAATAGATTTTCAAACTACTTTCAAAATACTTTTCAAAATATTTTAACCTGATTTATTAATCAGTATATACAAAAGAATTTTGAGGAAGTATCTGCATCTTTTTATTAGTTAGTTAGTTTTTTTACAAGTATTTATACAGTTTTTTAGCCATATTAAAGATATGAAAGTACAAGTTATGGCTAAAGTATATATACAATATATACGACACCCCCCTATACTTAGCTCGAACTATGTCCTCATAGTGATCAAAGAGCTGAAAAGAAAGACATAACTCGTGTTGCGTATAGAAAAGTGAAAAGAATAGTATACTACAACGACGATTAAAAGAATAAAATCAATAAGAGTCGGTGATCCCCCTATACTTAGGATCAAGTAATCCTAAGTATAGAAGATTGTACACAAGGAGAAAACCGAGGAGATGGATATACAGAGTCTACCTCCCCTATACTTAGGGTAAAATATCCCTAAGTATAGGCAACAAAACAAAGGTTCAAAGAATTAAACGAATAATCACAAGTCTGACACCCCCCTATACTTAGGGTAAAGTACACTCTAAGTATGGAATGATCAGGAGATGGAGATGGGGTGTAAGATAGAAAGAATGTATGATATGGATAGATGGTCTATACAGATGTGAGTCAATCAATGTTGAGGTGCCTCTCAACAAGCGCTAGAGTTTATGCCCCTAGCTGGATGCAAATGCTGGGACAACGCTGTATTAAGGTTCAGGACGGCATCTGTAATGCGAATACCGTACTGTCGTTGCAGTCTCGGTGGGAGAACAACAACGAGGACAATAGAGTAAATGATAACACCCAGATAAAAAGTCAGGCAGGTGTTTGCTACCGGGTAAAGATATGGGCAGATGAAGTCAGGCTCCGGTAGCACAAAAGAAATCAGCGGCTCAAGATCTGCTTGGAGTGAAAGGGCAGAGCCGAAGAAGTCGAACGTGGAGAAGGAAGGATCTATGAGGGAATCCTCCAAGTCAATCACCGTCTCGTATAGATAAGGAAGATCATGATCAGGAGACTCAATATAAAGGCTGATATTCGATGTATATAATGTAGACAAATCACTGAAATCATCGAATACCTCAAAGATCGGGTCATCCTCGTGAGGGTTGTCGAGGAGAGAAACCTCAAACTCATTATCAGAAATATCAAAATACTCGGTCTCTTGATCCATCAGATCGGATGCACTCCCAGAAAGTGAAACCGAGTACATATGGTCCATGACATCCTCCCGCAGATAACCCTCGGGGAGTAATGCCAAATCATCAGGGAATTTGGGATCAATGCCGTCGAAAATCAGGTCCTCCAAAAATATATCGACCTCATCAAATGGGAGGACACAAGGCTCACATACGGGACTATCAAGGTCTGTAAAATCCAAAATCGGTCCCTCATCAAGCTTGCTTTGCTGAGATGGATCAGAATGTATCTCTGAGTCTGAGAAGATCTCCTGAAGACAAGACACTGAATCAACTGGACATGGATACTGAAATGACTCTAAGGATGGCTGAAATGCGGGCTCCTCCTCTATCTCTTGGGATCCTAGCAGATCTAGAATCGAAGAATCATCAATGTGGAGGTGCGGGACTGGCTCAAAATCTGATCGTAAATCCAATGAAAACTCAACCAATGTACGGCTCTCAGAACTCATAGTAGTAGTCAACACATCCATCAAATGAGAAGTAGAAGCATCCATATCCTCGGATTTGTGTGTGCTATCAAGATCGGGATGGTGTGTCACACACTCAACTGTTGTCATCTCTCCCTCATGTATTGTCCTAAAAAAATCATCTTGTGAATATGTAAGATCAGAAAGTGTATCCAAGATGGTCTCAACTAAATTCAAGTCGGGACAGTGGTGTAAACCACCACACGAGGTAATGACATATGAAATCTGCTCTACGGTCCTCCCCCTCATGGCGATATGGATACGGTCAGTCATCGAAAATTCATGATCGAAAAATCACCTCAAAAGTTCTCGTAACCTCAACCATGAATCTATCAATGGCTTCTGGGGATTAACTGAAAAATCACGAATACACAACCGCATCATCTTTGCTCTACGCTGGGGGTAAAATTTCTGCAAAAATAATGATCGTAAATCTCCCCACGTAGCAATCTTCGTTCCCAATCGTCTGTGCCTACTCTTGGCTCTACTCTGAAGTGTAAATGGGAAGGTGATCAATATCATTTCCGCAGAAGTGATATCCGAATATGATCGTGATCCACAAATATCCTCAAACTCATCAATATGCAAATATGGTTCCTCATGCACATCCCCTAAGAATTTTGGCAGTAGATCAATAACCTCTAAATCCAGGATGAAGGGTTTCAAATTAGAAGTGGACTTGGCTTCCTAATCTGTGTACTCATCCAATGTCCTATGATAGAAGTCATCCAAAGTTCGCAACAGCACCATATGATCGCCTATGGGATGCACTCTCATCTCAGTAATGTGAACACCCGTGTCTCGTGTTTGGTCAATCTGAACTCTTCGGGCGTCACTCACAGCATGTCCCAAATGGGAGGGTGGGTAGGGAGTAGATGGGAAATCGGATGGGTTCCGACCTCTCAAGAGAGTGGGAGGCAATGATGGGTATGAAGATAAGAAGCCATAGAATTTGGCTGGAATGGAATGCGACCCATCATGAAGAGAGGGAAATGAAGGGCGGGAGGGTGGGAGAGTAGAAAGAGAGATAGAAGGTGGGAAAGAAGAGAGAGATAGAAGGGAGGGAGGAAAGGTGACTGCTAATGATTTAGGAAGATGATTGTAACCGACTCACACCAAAGACATACAAACACAAAGCAAACCCCCAGTTCACCAACTCAACACAATCTGACCGTGAGATCCGGTCTTTATCTTTTCAATTTTAAGAGTTAGGTGATAAGACAAAGTTGTACAAACACTTAGGAGGCTTTAATAGGATTTGGGCACTACTCCTTAGTGTGTACACGAGCGAGTAAAAGCGCAGACAATGAGGGGGTTGCTCTCCCAAAACAATGAAGTGGTCAATTACGTTTAATTTTAAGGATCAAGTTCAATTAGCAGTCCTAATTTTTTATTTTTTTGATTTTTTTGGATATTTTCAATGATAATGTCTAACGAGCTTTTTGATTTCCTCTTTGATTAATTTGAGTCGAAAAAAGAGGGAGGAAGTTGAAAAAACCAATGCACGGTTAAACACGATGATGCATGCAGAGATGGAAAATACGTACCTTTCTCCAGCGCTCTACATGCAATATGATCCATGCATAAATTAAATACAAAATGTAAACTAACTATATGATGCACGTGGAAATCGGCCTTAGATGAGTAGCTTCTATTGATCGTGAAGAACTTTTTAATTTTAATTTTTTAGTAAGGTCCAAACGTTTGATAGGAACAGATAATCTATTAGATGTTGGGCCTTAAAAATTTACGTCACAATCGATCAAAATTCCTACGTCTAGGGGCTAAAACCACGATAATCAAGTAGCAAGTTATGGCGTGAAATCAAAAACTTGGAAAAATAGCGATGAGGTCCCCCAAGTGCACCAGCACTTGGCGAAACAGACCCCGCAAAAAAATAGTTCAAGTTCACAAGTCCAAAGTCCTAAGTTATTACAACAATATCAGAAATGTTCTCTCAAATAAAATAACAGTCTTCTTCTCCTCCTTGCTCTTCTTCCTGTGCGGGTTCTCTAAAAAGTAAACTCCAAGTCATCCAAGTAGTACCTCGCACAAAAATCCAAGAGAGAATGTCAGAAAATAATTATAATAAATAGAGACAAATACCACAAAAATAAAAAATGACTACAAAGCTGTGCTCCCCGGCAACGACGCCATTCTGATGACACGAAAATCGTACGGTCGAGATGGGAAATATATATCAAAAATGTCGTTGTTCTCAACTGCGCGATTTGGTCAACGAAAAATATTAAAACCACTTAAGAGAAAAGATAAATCAATCAAAACAATATAAGCGGTCTTCGCTATTATTTTTACCTGATATAGCGACCAGGGTCGAACACAAGGAGCACGTTTGAAAAACTAAGTAGTCAGATTTCGAAATGATTTTTTAATGGTTTTTGAATTTTGATTTTTTTTAATTTTTAAAATAAGAACAATATGCACAAAAACACATACACAACACTCTTTTTGTATTATTCACAAAGGTCAAAAATATACAAAAAAGTCCAAAGAAAATTTTTTTGGGTTTTATATATTTTAAAATATCTTTACTAATTTTTTCGTAATTTTCCAATGTTTTTATGATTTTCTAAAAATGAAAAGTGGAAAATAAAGAAAACAATGCACTGGCAGGAGTATTTTGCAAGTTAAAAAGCCTTTAAATGCTCAAAATTCCTGGAGATCATTTTTAACAGAAACTATAAAGAAATATCTACAAATAGAGACCAAGATCAGAATTTTTGGATTTTTCTGTAATTTTCTACAATTTTTTAAGATTTTTCATTGTTCACAATTTTTTTGGAGTTTTATAAGTTGAAAATGCACAAAAATTGGTCAGATATTAAAAGACACCAAAACACAACTAAAGGATTTTTTTGGAATTTTAAGGCTAATTTGCGAGTTTTTATGAATTTTGAAATTGCAGGCAAGCAAAATAGCATTGTTTTTAAATTTTTAAAAATACCAAATATCCACAAAAAGCTATGAAAAATTTTATACAATGTTAAGGAATATATCAGGAGCATACATGAATTTTTGCAAAAAGTTTTGACTCATAATAACATTTATTTCATTCTAAGAAAGTAAGCAAGTTTGAGTCTGAAAATGCAGGGGCTGAAATGTAATTTTCTCAAATGTTCTGGACTGCAATAAAGATAAATAAATATGCGGAGTTAATATGCAATTTACTCACTGAACCCATGTGCTTTGCATGTGATATGGATTTGAAGCTCTCACAGAGGTCTTTTTGTAGTTCTGAAAACTCCCAAGGACAACTTTGTAATTCTTCCAATTTTTATTCAATCTCTCCCCTAGGGCTTCTTTTGTTTCTCTTTCGTTTCACACAGGGGAGGAGGCTCAATGGTTGCTGCCACTTTTTCTCTTCTCGCGCCTCACGCACGATCGGCGGCGGCGATGGTCGGCAAGCGAGGTTGCACTCGCGCGGCGGCTGTTGGAGATGGAGACCCGCGCGGGGTCCGCTGGGGGCTGAACCGGCGGCACGCGCCGCGGAGGACGGCGGCACTCTCCGGCAACGGCGCCATTCTGATGAGCCGAAAAACGATGCGGTCGAGATGGGGAAAAATAATATCAAAGATGTTGTTGTTCTCAATCGCGCGAATCGGTCAACGGAAAAATAAATGAACCACTTAAACAAAAAAGATATGATAAATCAATAAAAACAATGTAAGCAGCTTTCGCTATTCTTTTTACCTGGTATAGCGACCAGGGTCGAACACAAGGAGCACGTTTGAAAAACTAAGTAGTCAGATTTCGAAATGCTTTTTAGTGGTTTTTGAATTTTGATTTTTTTATTTTTAAAATAAGAACAATATGCACAAAAACACACACACAACACTCTTTTTGTATTTTTCACAAAGGTCAAAAATATACAAAAAAGTTTAAAGAAAATATTTTTGGGTATTATATATTTTAAAATATTTTTGTTAATTTTTTCGTAATTTTCCGATATTTTTATGGTTTTCTAAAAATGAAACAGTGGAAAATAAACAAAACAATGGACAAGCAGGAGTATTTTTCAAGTTAAAAATTTTTAAAAGGTCAAAACTCCGAGAGATTATTTTTAATATAAACTACAAGACAATATCTACAATCAGGAACTGAAATCAGATTTTTTTGATTTTGCTATAATTTTCTATGATTTTTTTAAGAATTTTTATTTTTTACGTTTTTTTTTGAGTTTTATAAATGGAAAATGCACAAAAATTGGTCAGAAATTAAAAGAGAGTAAATGCATCTACAGAATTTTTTTTGGAATTTTTAGGCAATTTTTCTGATTTTTATGAATTTTCAAATTTCTGACAAGGAAAAAGACACAGTTTTTTATTTTTTTTAAATATATTAAATAAACACAAAATGCTATGAAATTTTTATATAATGAAGAGGGACACAACAGGAATATTCACAAATTTTTGCAAAATTTTTAGAGCATGATAAACATTTATTTCAGTTAAAAGAGCAAGAAAGTTTAAGTCCTGAAGTGCAGGGACTGAATTGCAAATATGCAAAGTTTTTACATCAAATGAGTAATATAAATAAAATGCAGAAGGAAAAGTGCAATTTACCCACTAAACCATGTGCACTGCATGTGATCTGGATTTGAGGCTCTCAAATTTTACAGTTCTGAAAATCACCAAGGACAAACATATACTTTTTCCAAAAGATTTTTATTTTAAACTCCAAGCCCTAGATTTCTCTTTTGTTCCTTCGAATGAGGAGAGGCTAAGGCAGTCGCCGCCCTCCCTTCTTCTTCTTCTCTCCAAATGGCGATGCAGACCTCCTTCGACCACGACACGCGCGCGGCTGCGCGGTACTCCACCGTCCGTGAGTCGGCCGCCCTGCCCCCTCCTGCCTCAACGCCCCCTCGTCCCGTTGACGCGCGGCAACGCCGCTTTCGCCGGTCGCACCATCTCGCACCTCCGCCTCCGCACTGTGCGACCTCCTCCGCCCTTGCGATGTATTGGGTAAATTGCGAGTCATATTCTATCTTTAAATTTTTTTGTTAATTTCTGGTACTAAAACTTTGAGAATTTACATTTATGTCCCTGAACTGCAGAATAATATTTTGTTTGTACTTTTCATTGAAATAAATGATTTTAGTCCAAAAATTTTGAGAAAACTAGTGTATGCTACTGCCATGTGCCTTAACATTGTATAAAAATTTCATTAAATTTTGACATATTTTGATATATTTAAAAAATAAAAAAATGTCTTTTCCTTATTAGAACTTTGAAAATTCATAAAAAAAATCGCAAAATAGCCTAAAAATTCCACAAAATTTATGGTAGTTGTATTTTGTTGTGCTTTATTTTCTGACCATTTTTTTGTGAATTTTCACTGTACAAAAACCCAAAAATAGTGTGATTCGTGTGTGTTTTTATTCATCTGTGCTTGTTTTTTAAAAAAATAAAAAAATCGAAAACAAAAATTAACTTTGAAATTTGACTACTTAGTTTTTAAATCGTGCTCCTTATGTTCGACCCTGGTCGCTATACCATGTAAAAAGAATAGCGAAAACCGCTTACATTGCTTTTTATTGATTTATTTTTCTCTTAAGTGGTTTAAAATTTTTCTCATTGACCAAATCACGCGGTTGAGAACAACGACATCTTGCATATTATTTTCCCTCTCTTAACCGCATACGATTTCCGTGTCATGAGAAAGGCGCCATCGCCGGGTGGATCGGCGAGCAATTGCAGGGCCTGCACGTGAGGTGCGGCGGTGGGGTGGTGGCCGCCTGCTGTAATTTTTTATTTTTTTTTGTGTTTTTTTGTAATCCGTAGGAAAGCGTTAGAAAATGTATATATATTTTTTATAATTTTTTTATTTTTTTTATCCAGCAAAATTAATGTTAGATAAAAAATAATTTTTTTGTTTTTATTATTTGTTCCTATAAAATAAATGTTAAAAAAAATATAAATGATTCTTTATTATTATTTTTAACCTGCAACACAAATGTTAGAGATAGAAGAAAGATAAAAAAAATTATTACGTTTTTTATTGTATCCTGCAAAAACAAAGGTTAGGAAACAAGATACAATTTTTTTTATTTATAAACAAAAATGGAGTGCATGAATGATTGTGGATCTTGGCAAAGCGAAAGACAGATCCGTAACTCCGACCACCGTGCGTGATCGGAGGTGGTAGGTTGTGCGAGGTAGAATGTTAAAATGGTGGGATACGAAAATGAGATGAAAATCGATTTCGGAGGTGGATCAAAGTGTGGTGGAAAATTTTTGGGATTTTTAATCTAAAAACTAATCACTACTTCTACGCAAAAATTAAACCTACGATTTTACGTAGAAAAATGATAAGAAATAAATTGGATCTCACCTCGGGGTTCGGACATGCTATAATGGCCTCGACGAGGGCCGACACGCTATCACCGGACGGCTCGGAGGATAAGCACCCTTCTGCAACAAGAAATCTCTCGGAGATCGGACTCCTCTCCACCAAAGATCGATCAAGAGGAAATGAGGGAGGAGAAGCCCATTAAAAAGAGAAGAAAAACAAAAAAGGAAGGTATCTACAAAAAAGGAAGGTGATTATTGGTTAATTAAATAAAATAATTAAATAAATAAAATAATTTAATTAATTAATTTCGAAATTCGGAATTAAATTAATTAAATAAATAAAGTAATTTATGGAAATCAATTAACCACCTTAATGGTGGCCAATTAAGGTATAAAATCAAATCATTACATAAAAGGTAAGTTATCAAAACAAATAAATGAATTAAATAAATAAATATAAATATAAAATTAGTAATTATATTAAATTAATTAATTAGAGTTAGATAATTAATTTTTTGGTGGATTTTATGAAAGGAAGTTAATTATATACACATATTATACACATATAATACAATATACATAGGTGCAAATAAGGAAATAATTTTTATAAGAGATTTTTTAATTTTAATTTTATAAATTTTATTTTTAATAAAAAACAATATTTATAAATATATACATTATGTGCAAAAATAAATATAAATAAAATATATATAACAAGTATATGGGAAAATTGCACAAAACACCCCAGAAAACTCACTTTTTAACCGTAACTCCAAAAGTTATGAAACCACAGCCATTTGAAAGATAATTTAATTTAGAGTATGATGGAAGTGAGTTTGGTTCAATTTGACCTCGTATGGATTCGGAATTGATGTTTCAATTATTGCTTTACTGCTTTTTCTGGGTGTGATTATTTACAATATAGACAATATTTTAATTTAAAAATATTTTTATTATTTACAACACATTTTTATTTACAACTTTTATTTATTAAAATAATTGTTTTGAGATAAAATTATGTACCAATAAAATACGGTAAGTTTTGTACAAATATACATGAAAAAATATTCACAAATTATTTTTGGATTTTCGACAAACGGCCCTATCTCTCCTACTTTATTCCTGGTCGATCAAGTCAAGTCTTGACCTTCTCTCGGGGTTCGGGTCAGTCTGTTTTTATTGCATAAGTACCTCCTTTTCTTTTTCTTTTCTTCTTTATTCTTTTATTTATGTACAAAAAGTGTTAAAAATGCAATTTTAACAAATGCATGCAAAATGGTAATTTGATGGAATTAGTGGTATTTACAGGTGTTTAACTAAGGAAAAGAGGCTAAAATAAAATAATAAAGGCGATGAATCGTGGATTGATCAATTTCCAATAACGTTCCGCTCGCACTAAAATTCCAAAGGTTCGATTTAAGCTCCAAACTTTGATTTTGTGAAGACAAGTTTGATAACTAAATTGAATCCAATTTCTTTTTTTTCTTTTCTCTGTTTTTATTTTCTGCACTTATTGCATAAGTGTTTGTTGGGGACTAGCAAAGGCAAATATAGGGGGTGATGAATCTCCATTTCATCACCTTTATTCTATAATTTTGGCCTTAAAAATCCTAGTAAATTCATTTAAATACCTCTAATTCATGCATTTTAACTTTCATGCATTGTTGTGTAAATACTGTAAAAAAATACAGTTTTTTACTGCCAAAATTACAGAATAAAGAAAAGAAAATGAATAAAATATCGTAGATATTTTATAACCCTAAACCCTGAGATCTAGGCATCTTGATGACTAGGTCGACAAGGAATAAAGTAGGGGGCGATAAGGGTCCAAAATATAATAAAATTCACATTTATTCATTTATTTATTATTCATTTTTGGGGCCTGCTTTATTTTCCATTTTTATACATCAAGTAAAGAAACTTTGTACAAAAAGTAGTAGATAATAAAATATAAAAAAAATACAAAATTAATTTCATACAAAAATAATATAAAGAATAAAAGATACAGTCTAAATAAAATTCCAAAATCCCAAATTTCCAAACACATATCTCTTAAATGAAAACTCAAAATATATCAAAATCACTTTAATTTCATATAACTTTTAATAAGCTATTTAATGAAGGTGGTTTCCTATTTTTTGGAGTTAAGGTATGAAAGTGAGGTTTTGGACCCCTATTGTATAGTATACCCGATTAAAATATTCATTTTATTTAGTATTTATTATGTTTATAATTTTGTAAATATTATTTATAATATATGTACTTATTAAAATAGGAATAAAACAACAAAGAAAACATCAAAATAAAATATGTATATAAAATACATAAATGAATATACTATAACTATACCTATATAAATAATACACCTATTTATTTAAGTGTATATATTATATTAAAATAATAATAATAATATATTTATGTATCTAAAAACAAGTTATAATTATATAAAATAATAAAATAAATAAATAATATCAAAAATACAAAATAAAAAATAAAATACTTAATACATAGATGAATATACCTATATATAACCCTAAAAACTAACTTGCAATTATATACCTCTAAAACAAATAAAAATCATAATAAAATAATTTAGAAAATAATAAACATTTTTTATTTTATAATCTAAAATTAATAAAATCGTTTTATAATTAAAAATGATTTTTCAATTCTTTGTGGTTGGGTTATTTCTTGTTGGTCCACGTGGACTAATCAGTGACTCTAGATAGTTGACCACAGGTCAACTGTCTGACCCTAGTCCCTGTAGCTCTGACACATAGTCGTTGACCTCTTTTCTCAAATTTTTCCCTCTCGTTTCGTTGCTCGAGGTGATGTGGACCCTTCATGAAAAATGCTCCTTATACACCTGCCATTCGCGTCCTATACAGATCCTCCATATCTCATTGCATCACTCGTGATCTTCCGTCGAACCTCTGCCCTTCACCATCTGTACAAAGACCACTACCCGACCTTCCTCACATTTTCGAACCCCTTTTGCCCCGTCTTCCCTCTCCTTTTCGCATGATGAGGATCGAGCAAGGTGACAGCGGTCTCGCCTCACCGTTTGGAGGCACGGAGGAGCAATGCGAAGGTGGATTCCACCATCGCCGGAGCTCTACTCCAGGAGGTCCCATCTCGCGGCATTGCACCACTTGGGGTCGTTTCCTACATCTTTTCATGCATTTTCTCTCTTAGATTAGGTCTTAGGTTAAGTTTAGTCTTTTATTTTATTGTTTAATCACTCATTTTAGCCGTAGAATCCGACATCGAAGTTCGTCAGAGCCGAGCTCTAGCAAACTCCTTCGTCATATTTCCACATGTGACCGACCTCGCTACCACGTCATTTTGCCTCCCCTTTGCTTTCTCCACCTTTGTTCACCTTGAGCCTAGTTCGATTCCATCAGGGTTGAGGTCCCAGCACTCCTTCCATTGCCTACGTCGGAGACACCACTGCCCCCTCCACCTACGCCTCATCTCGACGTTTGGAGGGTCGAAGACACTTTGACCTTGACCCTTTTAACCCTTTTTGCAGGTACTTGGGAAAAGAACAATGCCCATAGGGGAATTTTGACTTCAGCGGAGGTACCTGGGAACCCTCTTCTTCCCGGGTGTCGTGGAGGATCTCCAGAACATCTCGTGGCCTTTTAACTCCTCCTCCAGATAGAGAAGCCTTCCAGGAACCTCCTGAGCCATTTTGGAGTTTCATTGCGCATCAAAGGAACGAGATTTGGCCTAGGAAAGCTCGCGCCGGTGCGACCTCTTCCAAGTTCATCCTCCGCCCGCCTGCACCGTTGGATCTGCCCGGTTCTTCCTGACGTGTAGCCACCGTCCGATCTCATAATCCAGTTGTCGTTCGATCCAGCTGGGGAATCTAATTGCTTCCCTCCAGATAAAGGGGTATCGGGGTCCCTTGTAGCGTAACATGTCCAAGTGAAGGCGTCCCTACCGTTCGATCCCGCCTTGCTTGGCTATTTTGCAATTTCTGCCCCATAAATTTTTATATTTATTATTTACACCAAACATTCCTCTACCATGCTAATATTTCTATATATTTTGCATTGAGGCCTCTAGACTTCTAGAATTTCCATTTTGGTCCGTGCCACGTCACCTCACGTGACATCCTATGTGAGTGGCGATTTTGCAGGCATGCCCCAGGGTTTTTATCTATTTATTTTTAATCCAGTAACTTTTATATTCAGTTATATATTTTTGTGAAATTTGCAGCGAGACCCCTGGACTTAATTTTATTTACAGAAATGCCCTTGCTAGTAGTGCAGTTTCTCTTTGTTTCTTATATTTATTTCAAATAGCATTTAAACTCCAAAAATTCCCAAAACATACGTGTATGCTCCTGATTGCACACACTTCCATTAACATATTTTAGTTTGAAATTTTAGGGCTATTTATTATTTATTAAAAATAAAAAAGAACCTTTTGTCCCTATCTACACTAGAAAGTACATAAAAAACATTTTAAAAAATTCTCAAAAAAAAATATATTTTGTTTATTTTTGTATTTTTAACCTTCAGATCAAAAATTATCAAAAATATAAAATAAAACTCAAAATAGAAAAACCCTAAAGACTTTATAAAATATAAAAATTCTCAAAAAGTTCAAAAAATCTATTTTCTATTTTATATTTTTCTCTATATTATTATCTACATATTAAAATTAATTTGGAGAAATTTTTTTCTTTTTTTTATTTTTCATCTCTATTTTAATTTTTGGTATTTAATTAATCCCTATTTTAGGGTATTTTTTACTTTAAATATATATATATATATATTAGCAAAAATTCTTAAAAATAAAAAAATAGTAAAAAATTATCTAAAACACAAAAAGATTTTTACCCTAGATTTTGTCACTTTTTATTATTTATATTTACCCTAGTCCACATTGTAAATATACTCTACATATAGCCTTATATATTATATCTCTTTTATAAAAAGAAAAAGGAAATATAAACAATAAAAAAATAAAAACAGAAAAATAAAAATCAAAATACAAAAATATTAAATCAAAAATAAAAAACCCACATAAAAAGTATAGATAAATATCTCACAATCAGCTTTGTGCATTTACTTACCCGATCTAGTCGTTTGCTCCCTATGTTCGACACTCTACACATACTTGCACACTATACACATCTTTGTTGTAGATTTAAATAAAATAAATTCTAACTCCACATTTGCTTTTCATTTCTTGATTATTATTTGTGGGTTAATTGTTGAATTTAGCGATTTTCTGGAGTAGTCAACACATCGACTGCGACCTCACCTTGTGAGAACATACGAGCCTCTGCAAAATCGTTATTTCACTGGGGCAATGAACTTCATCGAGCAACTAAGGCTCCACCTTGGGGTCTCCACCATTTCTAAAACTTCCAGTAGCTCTGAGCACCTCTGAGGAACACTTCGAGCCTTGGGGGAGGCCCAAAGACCATCGGAGCTGAACGTGGGTGACGATTAAAGGAGCCACGTCGCATGTTCTTCATCGTTCTTCAGGAAGAGCAAGGGCCATTAGATCCTTCTTTCGCCCCAGTTTTAATCTACTCCGTCCAATCATAGATTACTGTAGCTGTTGGATCGTACCTAGGACCTGATCTCAGCTGCTGATCGATGAAGGGGTATCGTCGCCATTCGTTGCGACATGTGTGTAAGTGGGGAGAGGATAGATGTCCGATGGCACACGTAAAGGGGTAATTTGCAAATCCTCCCCCGCATTTTTGTATATTTATTTATTAATGTTGTAAATATCATGTGTAGTTTAAATAAAAGGGGTATTTTATAGCCAGGCTCATGTACCTAATTGTATTAACTTTTTGATCTTGTCCAGCTCAACTTACGTACGGTCCCACGTGAGCTGGGTAAATTGCAAGGAAACCCATGTGATTGTTTGTATTTATGTTAAGTCTAATAATTTTTTAAATACATTGTATAATTTTTGGGTAAATTTTACTTGAGCCCCTAGACTGTATTTTATTTGCAAATATGCCCCTACACGTTTATGATTTTTGAAGCTTGAATTTCATTTATTAAAAATAGCACACTTGCTCCTAAAATCGTGCAAAATAGGGTAGATGCCTGGTAACATGTACTTTCATGCCATATATTTATTTTATCATATTTTAACTCTCAACCAAAAATCATTAAAAAATGGAAAAAGAAAACTCTTAAAAATCGAAAACCCCTAAAAAAATTTATGAAAATCTAAAAATTCATTAAAATTCCAAAAATATGTTTTTATGTTTTAGAATTTTCTTTATATAATTATCTATCTATTAAAATTGATTTGGATAATTTTTGACTTAACTTGTTATTTTTAATATCCAAATCAATTTTGGCTTATTATTTAATCCCTGATTTGGGATATTGTTGTCTTTAAAAATCCATAAAAATTAGCAAAAATTCCAGAAAAAATACAAAAGCATTATAAAAATATATAAAACCTAAAAACAATGTATTTTATGTATCTTATTTATTTTTATTAGTATTTAAAATTATATTATCCTATATGGCATATATAGCCTTATATGTATAATATATCTCTAATAAAAGGAAAAGGAAATATACAAATATAAAAAGAAAATATAAAATACAAAATTAAAAACAAAATATAAAATAAATATAAAAAAACATAAAAATATAAAATCAAAACCCCACAAAATAACAAATTAGACAAGAGAAAAAGAACAAATTTTTATGCATTTCGCACAATCTACCTTTTGCTCCCTGAGTTCGACCTCTACACATGCTTACATCTATACCCATTTACTGTAGAGTTACAATAAATTTTAACTCCATATTTTTGATATTCATTGCTTTCTTTATATTGTGGGTTAGTTGATGATTGAATCGAGATTTCGTCTGAGGTCACTGGAACGACTGTCGGTCTGCCTTGTGGATTGACAAGATCTTGGCAGATCCATGTTTATCAAATGGCACCATTGTCGGGGAGCAACGCCGCATTGATTGTCTATACTTGTTATTTTGATCTTGCCTATACTTGTTAATTTGTTTATTTATTTTCCTTATTAATTGATAATTAATTGCGAATTGTCTGACACTCCTTTTTGTTTAAATTTGTTGTGAGGGACAACCACACGAGGGAGGACTTCTTAGGAGGACCTACGCACCAAGCAAGGTGGAGTTGCCTTCTGACTTAACCGACATGAGAGAACTATAGAGGAGGACATGAAGGAATTTTTAAAGACAAATTTCTCACATTTTTATTTAATTTTATTTTTTTATTTTATCTTGTAATTAAAGTGAGAGAGAGAAACAAAACTTAATCTGTAATAATTTGGACTCACATAGATACTTCTACTTCACGAGGTCCACTGCCCGAGGTGTTCATAGGGGCCTCATTGGATTTTGTCATGTTTTCACCACTTTCTTTTTTTTATTTTTCACTTTTATTTTTATTTATTTTGTGTGAATGAGCCTTATCTTAGGAGTTGCTTGCTCAATAGATTAAGGTACAAACCCTAATATAATTGCTTGCACCTATAGATTCACTTTTTTGACTTAGTCAAATCATAATTGTTAATTATTTGGATTTGAGATCCAGTACCGGAGAGGCCACATACAGCGCGTGCAGAACCTGTTCTGGCAGGCATCAAGTGGCATCGAAGATCGGACCTTGGTCTCTCTTCTAGATAATTAACATCTAGTGCTTCATGATAATAGAATATTCTAATCTAGGGTGATTTCATCGATTTGCATTGCATTCAGACGCTTGATGTATATCTCTTTTGGTGCTTCAAGAGCGATGGTGCTGGGAACCCACATGATTTCACCCATCTTGTTGACTGATCCATCCTCCATTTCCTGATTCTCCCATCCACCATTGGCACTTAGAGGAATTCTTTCTGCATTTTGATCCATCTTAGCTGATTTAATTAACTTGAGGGACCACATTGCGACTGACTGGATTGTCTTTTATCCCTCCCATGATCTTATGCCATCTTATTGGTGATTGATTGACTATTTTTGAGAACATGAGATTTGGTGTCAGCAGTCCCATGATCTTCACTGATTTAGTGTGCATTACTCCTCGAGGACTATCTGCGGGAGAATGCAACATTTTCTTTACGCTCGATTCCACTTGCTAATTGTGTCTCCAATCTGACGGAGCACGGAACCGAGTCATCCGATATATTCTTTCGGTATCACTGCCTTGGTGTGTATCCAATCTGTTGGATCATGGGACCGATTTGTCTGGACTCATCCGAGTTCACTCTCCTTGATGGTCCTCGCAAGAATGAGTCACACTTTCCTAATTATTCTTGGCCTAGTTCATAGTACTCTCTGAGGGTTATCTGCGAGAGGATGTGCCATTTTATAGATCTCTCGGTCTCTTCTGCTGGCTAACCGACCTGTCGCCTACCGAGACCGCTTCCGATGATCCATTTGTTGGATCTGACTCATTTGAGTCATCTCACCTTGACAACCCTTGCAAGGGTGAGATTTGTTCTGATTATTCGTTGCCTAGTATGTACCATCCCTGAGGGTTATCTGTGGGAGGACACATTATTTGTATATACTCGGCTTCACTTTTGGTATCTCCTCCCCGGTGGAGCACAAAGCTGAGTAGTTTGATTTGTGTACTCAGTCTCCTTTTTGGTAGCGTCTCCAATATGGTGGAGCACAGGACCGAGTCTTCTGCTTATTCTGAGATATATGATCCTTCTGACTTTGCTCACCTTGACAACTCTCGCAAGGTTGAGCCATGTATTGTGGTGTTCGGTGTATCCCTGATCTGTTGACTCTATGTCCACCGGACACTAGGCTACGTAGGGAGACTCATGTTCTTCACTTTTCATACCTTCACGAGACTGTGATTGACTTGGAGGAATCGGCACTGCTCACTCTTCCTCCATGTCTTATGGTAGCGGCTCAGATCCCTCATTCCTTTCTTATGAGCCAATGATCTACTTCTCGCCACCGGTTCCTGGCTTAGTTTTTGACCTGTATTTCAGGTAGCTGACACCCACTTGACTACCTATTAGGGTGTCTTTCTCTTTATGGCTGCGTCAACGTTCTCACAGGGAGACAATGAGAAGAGTATAGTATTCGATTGTCAGATACCGCCTTGCACTCCACTATTCTTTACCTATTGTATATATGTATTTTGTCTTACATTCATTCCTTCTCTTGTATGTCATGTGTACCCCAATGCATTCGTCATATTGTTGTTGTCTATACTTAGGACGTACTTTGTCCTAAGTGTAGGGGGTGCACCTAGTATGTATACTTTCTTTGTTCCATTTCATCACTCTTGTTGTTGCCTATACTTAGGACTCTTTTACCCTAAGTATAGGGGGAGTGATGTGTACATTCTTGACGATCTCTTCTTCAATCTTCATCTGACTTTTCTCCTTTTCTTCTTTTCTTCTTTTTTTTCCTTTTTCTTTGTCTAACAAAGAGGTGTCTCCCCTTTTTGGTCAGGCTTCTACACTTAGGATGTACTTTGTCCTATGTATAGGGGGTGTGCACCCTGAGTTCTTTCATTCTTTGATCCCCTTCACTGTCTCCTCTCTTGTTGATTTTCTCTGCTATAGTTAGGGATATCTCACCCCAAATATAGGGGGAGACAAATAGAGTTATGATATGTTCATTTCCACCCTTGACCCTCCTGCCTTGTGTACAACCCGCTAGACTTAGGATTATTTGATCCTAAGTATGGGGGGCCAGTCGACTTCTCATTCATTTATTCATTATTCATTAGTCGTTGTAGTATAGGCCTTTCTATTCTTAATACGAGTTATGTCTTCTCTTTTTATTTTTGATCTATGAGGACATAGCTCAAGCTAAGTATAGGGGGGCCGTATGTACTCTGTATATACTTTAGCCATAACTCGTACTTTCGTATTATTGATAATAAAGATGGCTAAAATATAAAACATACATATACAATTCATTAAATAAATGATGTATATTATTCCTCAATTTCTTTTTGTATATATTGATTATAAAGTCAAGTTAAAAATATTTTTGCAAAATGGTTTGAAAAATGGTTTGACCTGATTGGAAAACTTTTTGTAAAATATTTTCAACCTTTGTAAAAATAGTTTTGATTTGTAAAAATTCTTTTCTTTGTGTGAAATAAAATATTTTGAAACCCTATTTTCAAATGATTTTGAAAATATTTATAAAAATATCTTGAAAAATCCATATATATTGTTTGAAAAATCTTTGCAAAGTGGCTTTCAAAATGTTTGTAAATATTTGCAAAAATTATTTTGTACTATAGTTTTTAAAATTAGTTTCAAATGAGTTTAAGGAATATGTGCATCATAAAAAATATGTATAAACAATAAAAAATGTATAAATTCAAATTCTTTACCAAGTGTATGTACATACCTATAACAATAAGTATTCTTCAACCTGCAAATTCTTTAAACTTTTAATTCTTGTAAATAAAAAAAGAGGCACGTCCATGTAAATAGTTATGCATATTTTATATTATTGTAAAAATCTTTTTATTTGCAAAATCTTTTTGAAAAATTGCATCATTTTCCGCATTGTACATAGCATTTGCATAGCATTGACGTTTCTTTCGGATTGAGCTCGATGTTTGAACTAGTCCAAATAAAGTCGAAGATTAGAGCTTGGTGGGACCTTACTGCACCTAACTTCACTGGAACCTTATGGGTACTATGTTTAAGGTACTTCTGGTCTATTCAAACATAATTCTTTGAGACTCAAAGCTGGGTTCCAGACACCTCAACTAACTAACTAGAACTTTTCAAGACACGCGCATGACTCTTATCAGTTGTGACCTAACTTGGACATTTGCACCTTTCACTTGGCTCAACTCAGTTGGAGTGGTGAGGGGACTGAATTTTCCAGTTTGAGACGCACATGGGTGGAAACATTCGTCCTCGTCTAGGGAGGGAAGTGCACCCCAACCCATCCAGTAGCCATGAGGTCTAATGACAGGAGAGTGTGTATTGCAATAATGCTTCAAAAGAGGGATAGTCTTCTAGCTTAAGAGGAAAAACTCCTTATGTAAATGTTATTGTATATAGTATTTCCAAAAAAATTGCAAAAAAAGTAGACAGACCTGATTGAAAATAAAATGCATGTCAGAGTGTACATATCTGTATAGTAAATAAGCAAGCTTGAGCTCCAAAATCATATCATATGAGCCCGCAGCCGGATGACTTGACTACATTGGTCATGCATCCTTGGATAGGTAGCTACACTATCTACCACCCATTCTTCTCTATACCCTCTCCTCTTGAGATGGTTGTCAATTGAACTTAGAAGTGAATACCCCGCTCATCGAGGAAAGAGTTGTTGGATTGGAGAATCATTGGGTTGTCATTCTGGAGAAATCAGTTCTTTTGTCATTTCAGTTGGGGAGAGCCATTATCACTTACATTGTACAAGTCAGCTTCATACTCATAAGGGTTTGTGTATGATGTAGGCTAGTTTTGGCATGGCTATCGAGGTGGTTGAAACTGAGTTCTATGACTCTCGAAGATTGTTGTGTTTTAAATTTGGTTCCCTACCAGGTTCCACAAACATTCTCACACATAGGTTTGACCTGAGCTCCAAACTTTGATTTTGTGAAGGCGAGTTTGATACTCCAAATCAATTCTATTTGTTCTTTCTTTTAAATTTTCTTCTTTGTTTTTGTACTTATTGCGTAAGTGTTTGCAAGGGACTAGCAAAGGCAAGTATAGGGGGTGATGAATCTCTATTTCATCACCTTTATTCTATCATTTTGGCCTTAAAAACCCTAGCTAATGCATGTAAATAGCATTAATTTGTACAAAATAGTATACATTATTTATTGCATTTATGGTGTAAATAATACTGTTTTTAATGACAAAATTATAGAATAAAGAGAAGAAAACAAAAAGAATAAAATACCAAAGGTATTTTATGACCCTAGACCCCGAGATCAAGTCAAGAATTGAGTTGATCGACAAGGAATAAAGTAGGGGAGATAAGGGCCAAAAATACAATAAAATCACATTTATTTATTCATCAATAATTCATTTTGACACTCATTTTATTCTTTATTATTTATACCTCAAATAAAGAAACTTTATACATGAAGTCGTAGATAATAATGTAAATAAAAATACAAAATTGAGTTTGTACAAAAATAATACAAAATGTTCATTTTATACACAAAAAAGCAAAAATCTCAACTTCACAGACCCATATCTTCCAAATAAAAACTCAAAATATATCAAAATCATCTTTAATTGTATATAACTTTTAATAAGCTATTTAATGAAGGTTGTTTCATATTTTTAGAGTGAAGATGTGAAAGTTAGCTTTTGGACCATATAGAATACCCGAATAAAATATTCAATTTATTCATTCTTTTATATTTTTACAATTTTATATTTTTATAATTTTGCACATCTTGTTTATAACATATTTACATATTTAGAACAAAATAAAACTACAAATGAAACAAAAAATAAAATAAGAATATAAAATACATAGGTAAAAGATCTATAATTATCATTGTGTATAAATAAAAGTGAATCTTATTCTTTCATTCTTTATTGTCTTATATTTTTATACTCTTGTAAATATTATTTATACTCTATTAAAAATATAAAGCTAAAAAAACACCCATGAAAATACATCAAAATAAAATAATAACCAAATACATATATGAAATACCTGTATTTATACTTACATAATGTATATACCTATTTATTTAAATATACAAATAGCATCACAAAAATATATTAATAATATATTTTTATATCTAAAAATAAGTTCTAAATATGTAAAATAAGAGAATAAAATATATAAACTAAAAAAAATCATCAAAACATAGATGAATATACCTATAAATATATCCCTAAAAATTAACTAGTAATAAATAACCTTAAAAAATAAATAAAGATCATAATAAAATACTGCATAAAATAATAAACATTTTTTATTTTATAATCAAACATTTATAAAATCAAATATTATTTTAATTGATTAAATACAAATAAATGGGAGTTTTGTCCTGTACTGCGCTTACATGGGCCAATAGCAGCCTTCCCTTTGTTGACATTCGGTCAACTCCCCCTCCAGGCCCTCTGACTCGTCAGAAGTATCAACTCCTCGGTTTTCATTCCTTTTTCCTGCTTGATTCATCCATCCATCATGTTCGATCCCTTCATGAGATATGCTCATTGATACTCCAAGATTCACGCCGACCATATATAGATTGTTTGTATATAATTCGGATTCTCGTCAAATCGTCCTTGAATAAGGGTGCATACTTGTTTATAAATAAACACCCCCCCCCCCCGCCTTCCTCCTCCGCTTAGGTCATCTTCTAACTCCTAAAACCATGTGGCTTCGGCCAAGCGTGCATCCTCGTGATAGAGAGAGGTCCCCTGAGGTCTACGACGGTTGAAGGAGGGCTGGAGGTGCACCCATGGTGAGCTCCGGCCAACTCTGCTCCCCTTCTCCAGGGAAAGGTACGAATTGTGTCACTTTACTTTCTGTAGGTTAGAATTAGTTTTAGGTTTTGCTTCTTGCCTTTAATTTCATGTTTTAGTCGTTAGTATTAGCCATTCGTAGTTAGTCGGAGCTACGCTCGGACGAACCCTATTCACCTGTTTCTGATCGTCTTTCGACCCGCCAACCACCTCCATATCATTCCCTACCGCTTTAATGTATGCACCACGCACCTTCTCTCTACCAGATCCCTCAAGGATCTTTAGATCAAGGTTTAACTCCATCACCCTCCGCTGGACTTCTCCGCCACGCTCCACCTTCCACTCCTTGCCACCTAATAAGGTCCCCCGTACCCTCTTTTTGCTTGTGTGTATTTTCTCTGCAAGTCTGGGAGGCTAAGGACCCCTTGGGGATCGATTTCTAGATCAACCGGAGGTACTTGTGGCAGTGAACTTCGTCGAGCAACTAAGGCTCTACCTTGGGGTCTCCACCATTTCCAAGACTTCTAACCGCTCTAAGCATCTCTGAGGAACTCTTCGAGCCTTGGAAGAGGGCCAAAGACTGCCGGAGCTGAATGTGGGCATCGATTGAAGGAGCCACAATCGCATGTTCTTCCATGTTCTTCAAGAAGAGCAAGGGCCGTCGGATCCTTCTTTCGCCCCAGTTTTGATATGATGCATCCAATCACAGAGCACTACAGTCGTTGGATCGTACCCATGACCTGATCTCTGCCACTGATCGATGGAGGGGTATCATCGCCCTTCGTTGCGACACGTGTGTAAGTGGGAGAGCACATCCGTTTGATGGCACATGTGAAGGGGTAATTTCCAAATCCTCCCCCGCTTTTTGTATATTTATTTATTAATGTTGTAAATATAATGTGTAGTTTAAATATAATGGACATTTTATAGCCAGACCCCTATACTTAATTGCATTTACCTTTTGGTCTTGTCTAGCTCAGCTCTCGTACGGTCCCATGTGAGTTGGGTAAATTGTAAGGAAACCCATGCGACTTTCTGTATTTATTTTTAGTCCAATAATTTTTTAAATAGATTTTATATTTTTGGATAAATTGCACTTGATCCCCTGGATTGTATTTTATTTTCAAATTTACCTTTACCAGTTTATGATTTTTGGTACTTAAATTTCATTTATTAAAAATAACACCCTTGCTCCTAAAATTGTGAAAAAAACCAGGTAGATGATTGGTAGTATGTATTTTCACGCCATATATTTATTTTGCATTTTTGAGCATATTAACCATTTATTAAAAATCAAAAGGAGACAATTTTTGTTCTGTCTAGATTATAATATACAAAAAATGTAAAAACGTGTTGAAAAAATCCAAAAAAAAATATGTTGTTTATTTTATCATATTTTAACTCCATACCAAAAATCATTAAAAATGGAAAAAGAAAAACCTTAAAAATTAAAAAACGATAAAAACCTTAATAAAAATATAAGATTCATAAATAAATGTGTTTTCCTGTTTTAGAATTTTCTTTATATAATTATATATCTATTAAAATTGATTTGGATAAGTTTGGACTTAATTTGCTATTTTTAATATCCAATTCAATTTCATCATATTTTTTAATCCCTGATTTGGGATATTTTTTACTTTAAAAACCCATAAAAATAGCAAAAATTCTAGAAAATTTAAAAAACATTATAAAATTATATAAAACCTAAGAAATGTATTTTCTGTATTTTATTTATTTTATTAGTATTTAAAATTATATTATCTTATATGGCATATATAGCCTTATATGCATTATATATCTCTAGTAAAAAGAAAAGGAAATATAAAAATATAAAAAGAAAATATAAAATACAAAATTAAAATAAAATATAAAATATAAATATAAAATAAAATATAAAATTAAAAACCCACAAAAATAATAAATTAGACAAGAGAAAAAGAACAAATTTTTGTGCATCAATTCGCACAATCTACTGTTTGCTCGCTGAGTTCGGCATCTACACATGCTTACACCTATACACATTTGTTGTAGAATTATAATAAATTTTAACTCCAATTTTTTATATGCATTGCTTGATTTATATTGTGGGTTAATTATTGATTGAATCAGGATTTCGTCTGAGGTCACCTCCATGACTGTCGGTCTTTCTTGTGGATTGACAAGACCTTAGCAAATCCTTGTTCATCACTGCCTAAGTAACTTAACGAATACAATTGAATTAGTAAGAATGATAAAATTAAAGTTTTTAGGTTTAAAAAGGAATATGATTCAAACATGTTCCTTCTGAAATATTGTTCTCATCATCATAATCCAATTGCAAGTCATCCATCGTCACTCCTATTTATTTGATGTTCTCACGATCTAAATCCAACCAAGAAGCATCATTTATCATTGCTTATGAGATATCAAGATCCAAATACAATCGCAAATCATCCAAAACATTTGAAACTGGAATCAAAAACTAAAAAATAAACGATCAGACTCTATCAATAATGTGAAATAAATGTCTTCAAATACAATACCTATCATTGGACAAAATTGATCGCCTCATTTTACACGATCGATCTCCTCATGTTGCAAATCACCAGATCATTCATCTCTCATTGCAATACTGTAAATGCATACTATTTTTAGAATTTCTTATAATTTCCAACTTAGTTTTCTTTCCATTATGGTTACGGTTCCTACTATTTGGGGATTGAAAAAAGCTTCTTAAAAAGGAAATATACGTATAATATGATGATCATTGGATTACGATCAGAGGGTTAAAATGAGGGGCTCATCTCATCTTCAATGGGCATAGGGACCATTGGATAAAATCCTATATATATAGCCTACTTCATGAAGTAGATAACCTTACCTACTTCATGCCTATTTTTTCGGTAATTTTTTATTTTTTTGAAAATGACACCATGAAATTTCATCACTATATCCCCTTAATTTGTCATTCCAATTTCATCGAAAATAGACATTCATATGCCCTCCATCTAAAACAGGTAATTTTAACGGTCTTAGAATTGTTGTAATCGACCTGTTCTGGATGGCGGGCATAGGAGTCTCTGTTTCTGACGAAATTTGAATGACGTATTAGAGGGATGTAGTTATGAAAATCCATATGACATTTTTCAAAAAAAACAAAAAAATTGCCAAAAATGAGCATGAAGTAGGTAAGGTTACCTACTTCACGAAGTATGCTCCCTTTCCTCTCTCTCTCTCTCTATATATATAGGGTTTGATGGGGTTGTCCCCACCCCTACTTTCGCAAATCTTTTGATGTTTTTTGAAAAATACCGTCATGTATTTTCATCACTATATCTCTCTAATATGTCATTCAAATTTCTTCAAAAACAGAGACCCATATGCCCTCCATCCAGAACATGTCGATTACGACAATTCTAAGACCGTTAAAATTATTTGTTCTAGATGGAGGGCATAAAAATCTCTGTTTCTGACGAAATTTGAATGGCATATTAGAGGGATATAGTGATGAAAATACATTATGATATTTTCCAAAAAAATAAGAATTTCATCGAAAATGGGGGGGAACCCCATATTTCCTATATATAGGATTTTCCACAAATTTTTTCATTTTTTTTGAAAAATATCACATGTGTATTCATCTATATATCCCTCAATATGTCATTCGAATTTCATTAGAAATAGAGACTCATATGCTCTCCATCTAGAATAGGTAATTTTAACAGTCTTAATATTATTGTAATCGGCTTTTTCTGGATAGATGGTATACGAGTCTCTGTTTCTGACGAAATTCGAATGTCATATTGGAGAGATATACAGATGAATAAACATGATGATATTTTTAAAAAAAATTAAAAAAACTCGGAAAAATAGCAACCCCATCAAACCCATATATATAGGATTTATTTTCAATAAGATGCACCTTTCCTAGGTGCATGAACCATCTCATACATATTAATGTCCCTTTTATCTTATATTTTTAATACTAAAACCCGATTTTAGTCATTTTATCATATATATGTATATAAAGGGGGGGAGGTAGGGCTGGCTATTGAGTCACGGCTCGATGAGCCAGGCTCGGGCTCGGCTCGATAAGGGCTAGTGAGCTTGGCTCATTAAGCTATTGAGCCGAGCCCGAGCCAGATTTTTGGGCTCGATAGCTTATCAAGTCGAGCCCGAGCCGAGCCCTACTCAGCTCGATAACTCAATAACGAGCTCGATAAGGAATATATATATATATATATATATATATTCTAGTTGTAAAACTACAATGATTTTTATTTTTACTTGTATTAGTTTTGCAACATTGTTAATGGTAGATAATGTGTTTATGTTGTTTATGTAACAACAATGTTGGGTTGACTATGTTGTAGACTTGGATTTTCTACATTTTATCTATGTTAATCTAGGTTATAGTTAGATATTTAGTATTTTCCCTTTTTATTAACAATGTTAGGTGGACTATGTTGATGTTTATAATGTATGGGTCTAATTAACTTTATGGTAGGATTATAATGCATGGGGTCTAATTAACTTCATGTACACAATCGAATGTATAACTATCATAATTAATCGTAATGCTACCATTTTATAAAGTGAAATTTATCTACTCCCATATAATTATTAAAGTGTATAGTATTCAACATCACCGTTAATGGACTATTAGTGGATTAACATGCTTAGTGGTTGAATAAACACGTGATACACCCTAATGCTATAATTGTCATCAAGTGCCTCCATGTCAGCCTAGTCATCTCTAATTAACTCAATATTCTAAGCTATTTGGGTAAATATCATTACTGAGCCAAGACCTACCTTAGCAAGCTTATGTAACATAGCAGAGAGGATCCTCTGTTGTGGTGTTGTGCCCGTTGTGATCGCGTGAATCGCTCGATCGTGATCGAGCGGTTCACATGATTTTGTACGATACGAGCCTACACAAAGTGCAAAATCACGTGAATCGCTCGATCAAGATCGAGCAGCGCACATGCCTACAACAAACTCTGTTGTCCTCCCGCCTGCAACAGACAATCCATCCCCTATACCATAGTGCCATATAATATATGAGAATATCAATACGGCCATGCAAATCAAATATGCTTAGCGACTAAGTGGACTTACATGAGTTACCCAGTGGCTTAGTGCTCTTTGCATGGCTATTGACTTAAGTCGACTTGGTGTCCAAGTGAACTTACATGAGATATTTAAAGTGCTTAGTGCTATAACCTAATAATAAAGATAAATGATTCTCAAGGATAGACACGCCTCCTTGAAAACTCAGACAGAAACTTGGACAATCATAAATAATCCAATGAAGAGAAAATACTGCATTAGCTTACCATGTCATTGTGTGCATTGTTTAATGTTCCTCTTGGCATCTTAGTGACTTCTTTAGACAAGGCGTCGAGCGGCTATGTGATCCCAACCGTGTGCCTTTGTGTTATTGTTTCTTCATTTGACGATTATGCCTATTGGCTGTGTTTCTCTTTCAGACCTTGTTACTAACAAGGCAAGTGAGTGGTGACTTTAAGCAACATTAATCTACAACCCGAGCTCATCTTTCTACAACAAAGTGACTTCGTACAAAATTCACAGTTATGCCCTTTTATAATATCAATTATGCCTATACTTTACATTAACGGAAGGGCAGAACTGTGAATTTTGTAAGAATTCAGGAGCACAAATGATGTTGCAGAAGTTGAGAAGAATACAAGTGATGAAAACCCTTTATAATTGGTATTGACAGAACTTACATAGATTGTGGTTTTATGGTAATAAGCAGATGTCCACCTACACACAAGATTTCGCAAGTATAGAGATGCTTTTGATGCAAAAGCTCCGGTGCTTACTGCTGACCCATAACACAAATGGCGAAACTTTGCAAATACAAGGAAACCAGCTTCACAAAAAGGAGAGCATGTATTTAGATCAAGGGATTTATATTCTAATATTCCGTGATACATTAGAATACTAAAGCTGTCCGTGTCGCTGAGCAAGCGAATGCATAATCCCGTTGCTTGGCCATAAGGGGGTTACACTAAAGAACAACCAAAGCTACCTTCCTAACGGCATGTTTTCCTTCTGCAAGGCCCAATTCTCGGAAAACTGATGCTTTATCAGCAGGCAAACCTACTGGCAAGAGGAACCCAAAAAAAAATGCTCTTCCCTGCTACCGTGGTGACGAGCTAATTCTAAGTACTTGTCAGATCAAAAGAGCTAGGCTAATTTCCTTGTATTACGATAGTTATTCATCACTTGCAAAGACGTGCACATCATTATAACTTGAATGAGGAGATAGTGCTTCTCAGCAACCTACTGATCTGTAGGATTGAATATAGTTTATTGTATCTTGCTGTAAGATGAACCAGCAGGTAACTGCAAAACTAGTCAGAATAGATGAAACAAAGATAAAAACCTCAGTCGATATCAACAGTACAGCTTGCTCAGCAACTGTGCAGACACGGGGCTGTTGAAGATATTAGGAACTCCCCTTTAGATATAGTTCTTTCTGTGCAATTACTAGCGAGGGAGATTTGTTCTTGGATTTGGCCGCTCCTTCATTGTGAGCACCTTGAAAATATCAAGAGGTGTGTGACTCACATTCAGAACTCTCAGGAAAAGTTTTGCTCCCCAGATCGGACATCCCTTCTTCGACTATGAGGTATCGCCATGCGAATTCTGGACCCCCGGAACTTCCCATCTTAAAATTTGTGGTCACAATCTAAGTAAGAGTACAATGCCACTTAGAATTTCTTAAGGAATATTTGCCTTCTCCTGACCTCTATTGGGAGACATGAGCCTCCAGAGGTTTCATGCAGTTTCCTTTGGGTAAGAGAGAACCACTGACAACGATGGGGCTGCTATCAACATCATTTATGGTGAGCTTGCTTAAGTCAGGAAGTTCCAAGAAAAGACCTGCATTCTGTGGTTCTCGACGATGACAATTGTTAGAAAATCGGAAGCGGAAGCGTAAACATGGATAAAATAAATAAGAACAAGAAGAACGCGGGATTTTTACGTGGAACCCTACTCCGTGAGGAGCGGGATGAAACCACGGGAGAAGCCCTCAACGGGGCGTGATATGCATTGCACTTTCTCAATGAGTACAGGAGGTCTGGGGCTCTTTATATAGCCTCTCCAGAGCCTCCAAGTCCCACCGTTAGACGATGTGGGACTAAACACTGAATGGGGTAAATGGATCTCCTCCAGGATCCATTTACCCTGTTACAACTCAATGGGCGCATACAACTTATGCTCCAACACTCCCCCTCAAGCTGGAGCATGCAATGCTCAGCTTGGACAAACAGACAGAAACTCAACTCAACGCTACAAGACACTACGGACAATATCAACCCAACGCGCACATTGCTGCAGTCGAGGACGTTGCTTCTCATGCCGTGCAGGTGAGGAGGACGAACGGGCTGGATTGTGAGTCAACTGAAGACTCGGAATCTGACCATCGAGTCTGAACTTGCGCCTGAAGTCTCCTCGTCGGAGAACTGGGTCTCTCCCATCTGGCTCAGAGAATGGTGCACTGCTCTGGTGTACCTATGATACCACATGAAAACCCTTGCCCTCAAGGGAATGGTCCTCTGCTCTGGAGTCCCTATGGCTCACATGAAAACTCTGGCTGAACAACAACAAGAATGATGGGGACCTCGAACTGATGATGGCAACATATGCACATCTGACAATGACCACACACTCGTGCGTGTCTGAAACTGGAGACTTGGAAACAATGATCGTCGAGTCTGAACAACGGTAGAGTCTGATCAACTGGCTGGTCTGGAGACTGGCATCTGAATTTGGAATTTGGATCATGAACAGACCTGTGACTCTACATATACTCCCCCTTTCTCCCATACTTGTCGGAAAATATGGACGTCGACCAAGTTGGGAGAAGACAAAGAGATACATAAATGGGGGAAAATAAAACAAAATAAGCCGTTACAAATTTTTCGGCTTCTCAAATCATGAATTTTGGCCGTTTCATTTTTTTTTCGGCTTTTTTTTTCATGTACGCGCCTCTTTTTTTTTGCAAATATCTCTCTCTCTCTCTCTTTTTTTTTTGAACTTGCAACCTCCCCCACTTCTTTTACACGGTCAAACATGTCCCTCTATTTTTTTTATTTTTTTCTACTGAGCTCACCTCTCTCTCTTTGAAAACTTGGCCCGTATGGGCCTCAAAACTCAGCCCATTACTTTTTTTTTTGGAATTCTCTCTCCTCTCTTATTTCTTTAAAATTGGGTTGCACCCCCTCTACAGATATTAGGGTTCCCAATCGTGGGAACCCCTTTGTTCCCTGCGCCGCCCCTGATGGGGGTCCCTCTCACGCATCGAAGACAAGCCTGTAGGGCTGCCTCCACACGCAACCTAGAGATGAAAAGCTCCACCTGGAGCCTTGCTGGTCGCCGCCTCGCGATGGGAAGAGGCGACGCGCGATGGGCTTCTTCATCGGGTGCTAGGCAGCGTTGCTGGGGGTGACGCACAACCGCCTGCAGATGCGCGGATGGGGGCTCGCCGCTCTGCCTCGCACTGCGTACGCGAGAAGGAGGAACCGCAAGCGAGATGCGGTGTGGAGATCTCGCCATTGTTGCTGCGGCTGCGTGTGAAGAGGGGGTGCCGCCCAGAGGTCTGGGGCTCCGAGATTGTTGTGACGACGATGAAGGTGTTGCCATGGGGGAGAGCCAGCGACAGGGGGACTCTGCTGGGATTAACGGCCATTGCTCCTGGACTCTTGGCGCCTGGCGATCGTGCGGGAGTTTTGCTTTTGCACGAATCGCCTGGATCAGCATGAAGGAGGCCGCCTGGGACCCTATTTGGAGATGCTTCGCGACTGCGGCTTGTGGAATGTGCCCAGAATGCGCTATCGGCCTGAAAAGTTAGGGCTCACGAAGAAGCCCCGATGCTTTGCAGCAAGAAGAGAAGATCTGTGGGCGACTCTGGATCTGAAGAGGGCCGCCGCAGATTGTGAACATAGATCTAGGGTTTCACAGATGAAACCCCCTTTCAGAATCTCAAAATAAACAGAATATGATCTTCATGAAAGAATAATAATTGAATCGAATATCGAAACAACTAAAACAAAAGACTCCTCGAGAATCGACCCGCTTTGATACCATGTTAGAAAATCGGAAGCGGAAGCGTAAACATGGATAAAATAAATAAGAACAAGAAGAACGCGGGATTTTTACGTGGAACCCTACTCCGTGAGGAGCGGGATGAAACCACGGGAGAAGCCCTCAACGGGGCGTGATATGCATTGCACTTTCTCAATGAGTACAGGAGGTCTGGGGCTCTTTATATAGCCTCTCCAGAGCCTCCAAGTCCCACCGTTAGACGATGTGGGACTAAACACTGAATGGGGTAAATGGATCTCCTCCAGGATCCATTTACCCTGTTACAACTCAATGGGCGCATACAACTTATGCTCCAACAACAATCCCTCCGTCCAATCTTACTTCTACACTTGTTCCTGATGGCAGCGATGGGAGAATTCATATCCACCTTTACTTCTTTCCTCAGGTTCGAACTAGCCCCAGCATCAATAATTCTAACATCTGCTACATTACTAACATGGATGTTCATGTGAGATGTTCTAAAGCTTTGCTTGGTAGTAGATTTACCGAGGATTGCTGATAGATTGGGAATGTGTTTCTGATCACCGATGGGACTAGAGTGTCTAATAGCTGATAAAGATGACCTTCTACATTGAACATCTTCCTGTTCATTGACCTGCATATATACATTGATTATATCAGAACTCAATGATGGCACCGACGGAAAAATTGTGAATATCAAGTCATAGTGCCTTGATGTTTATTCTTCTGCCACCAACATGACCATTTCGAATTGTTTCCCGTGAGTATAGAGCTTTATGAATTCCTGCATTGACAAAGATAAATATATTATATCAAACCTTTAATAACTAATCATGTGAAATTTCATGACAAACCCACCATTTTCCGTCCTTCCACTAAATTCACAAAGTCTCTTCTTCATCAACAAAGTTCCAGGAAATACCATCAAATTAATTTTATTTAAATGTTTCTTATCTTCTTCATCGATAGGTTCAAATCCAAATCCCAATGTCCAAGTATCAACAAGATCTGGAATAGCAGACAAGAGCAGCATTTCAACCTTGAAAGATTTCAACATCTGTAATACACAGTATAACATGAAAAAGTTAAACAAATGGACACTAAATTGGTTAAAAAAAGATCTATGCAATCAGAGCACTGCACATTGTCAACACATGTCCACTGTTTCAGGAATTTCAGAGTAATTCTATTTTAAAGTGTATATGAGATCCCCAAATTCAGCTTTATATGATCGCCCACAAAGTAAATTAAAAACACTAAATGCACAAAATATAGCTAGGTAATTTTTCAGCAAAATGAATATGGCAATATTTCAAGGTGGGATATTTCCATCAATTCATGCTATGCCATATGAAATCAAGGAAAAAATTTCCGTCAACACTTGTCTACACCAGGAAATGAATGGAAGATTTTTATTCAGTTTGAGAAGGGGATCAGGATCATCATGTAGAAAGAGACTGCGAAGGAGCAAGTTCCATGGTGAAAAGGGTGACCAAAAGAGGCTGCTGTGGATGAAAGGGGTCATCTTGAGAGGAAAGGCATTTGCTGGAGGTTGCAGAGAAACATTGGTTGCCATGTGGATTATTGCAAGAGAGTCGTGATGGTGAAGTTGCAAGGAGTGGTATACATGTGAGTGCTGTGCATCACATGGTAAGGGGTTCTTCACTGTGAGAATTTTACGGCCACCACCCAGGGTAACTAAGAAGTTTCTAAGTTGAATCGTTAGAGATGTGTGATATGGGTGCTGGTGATGCTTGCTGCCGCTTGTTCATTAAACTAGATGATGCGACATTGGTCCCTATGTTATCGGAATCTTCTCTTTCATACTTAGTTCACAATCATCTGCTGTGGTTTATGGTGACAGAATGTAATCCTAAAGATGCTGAATCAAATCAAGGCTAGTGAAGAGTTTGAAAATTAAACTTACTATGACAAGGTTAATCAGGGAAATTGGCAACGTAAGTCGAATAAGATATTTTGATATAGTAGAAAGCAATTGGTTGCTTTGACTTGTTCATGGGAGATGTGGTACTTGAAAAAGTCAAGTTGCGACAAAAATTTCAATTGTGTATGTGATCAAATCACTGACATTCAAGAAAAAGACCACAAGAGATATGCACAAGCGGGGAAGCTACATATACAAAAAAAACAAAAGTCTGGAGTACCAACTTAATGGAAGTATTTCCACCTTTCTCCCTGGCCATCGCTTTTGGAGCTTGAAGTCCATTTGAGAAGACAGACTAGTAAGGACATAGACAGAAAATATCCTATAGATCAAAGTTATTCTGGTATCAATAAATGAAAAATATGACTATTTTATTTCTTGGAGGTCTCAATACATAATTTGGAGGAGGAGAATTTAAATACACAACTCAGAAAAATCCATAGCATTTAATAGGAGTTACCTGGCATCTGTAATATTTTAAGACCATTAGAAGCTATAATTAATCCCGACAAAAAACGATATTTTAAAATGTGATACAGAGTTATCTTCGTAACCCATTAACCACACCTTACACATATCTTTCATCCTGAATCACAAATGAATCAGAATATGCGAATTCTATGTGAATAGTAAGCAACACTTAACTCTTGAAATAGAGTTAATTTACTTATACTATCAGGTCACTCCCTTAATTGGTTTAACAATTAATTCATTTATTCTGCAGATCATTAACTTATTAAGCATATTTATTATATTATATATGTGTTTTGTACTGAATTTGCTCTTTACAAATCAACATGAACAAAAAAAATGATGCAGGACATTTAACCAAGAATATGATAGAGGGTAAACTACGTGGAATCTTAGCCTCCAATCATACTCTATTAAGTGGGGTTTATGCATCACCTCAATGACGGAGAAATGCCTTGATACGCCTCATTTTTTTTGAAACTGTGTCTAGTTAAGTCATTTTGTGTGTTCGTTCTAAAAGGAAATACAGCATATCGAATGTTCATTGAGTTATCAGTAACAATCAATCATACCACGCCTCTCTTCAACGTCTACAATAAGGAAATGATCACCACTAACAGACTTGCTAAAGCACAACCAGAATGGTGTTTATTTTCTCTTGGTTTAAGCTCAATATGTCACCAATGCCTCAATAGGTACTTTCCCATACCCATTAGCTTGACCTGGATGGAAGGCTGATTGATCCAGTATCCTTGGCAATGGTCCAAGGTCCGAAGGGCATTCAGAGTTGCTCCCATCGCAGCTCCAAATAATACTCTCACAAGCAATTGTTTAGTCTTAAAATTGTGTTTAATTTATAGATAGATCCAGCTTCATTATCCCGGCACAAGGGGGTCTTGTTCCAGGATTGGTTTATTCTGGTCCAGATGGATTGGCTCATGGGATTGTAACGTCCCGGGCTTAGGTCCTCAGTCTGTTATCAAGGAAAACTGGTCCTAACAACTTGTTGGATACGGGCCCAAATGGACCCGTTGGCAACCACCCAAAATACTTAAGCCCAAGTTGTCAAGTAGTAATCCTCACCACTTATAACCCACTCTCATACTTTGTGAGTTTTTAGATGTGGGGCTATTTTGGGGGGTATGGGTGTTACAACCTCCCCTACTTATACTCGCAACATCCTCGTTGCGACATGGCCCATCACTTATTCCCAGTGACAGTGGCGGCTGCACGCTCCGAGTAGTCTTTTCCTCCAACCTCTTTGTATGGTTGGCTCCACCTCTCGGGTAGCCCTTTTCACTAATAGAGGGAACATGGCTCTGATACCAGTGAAGCACTAATACGACGTCGCCAGTGACGAGCAACGTCGGAGAAGGAATGAGATATGATTTGGGAGAGGGCTCCCTATACGAGGTAATCATTTTTTCTATGTGCTCTTCCCCTCCGAAGGAGGTTTATTTATAGGGTGTGATACACCCCTCGCATAGTCCGCCCCCACTCCGTCCACGCCCATTTCGCCTCCGTACAACTGCCAGCTCGCACAACTGCCGCCGGCGAGTTGAGCGCGAGGTCATCTTGATATGTTCACACATGGATTTCCCGTGTTCTTTCGAGAATTATGGGATGTAACCATAATGTAATCACCTTAGTTTGGGACTGGCTTATTCCCGAAACAGACCCCATGTTCTGAATGTGATCACATTATGGTCCCACCCATCATGTCATAAAGGGGTCTTGTTCCGATATAACCAGTCCAAGTATAAGCGGAGTGTTCTCGTAGCCTGGATGAATTTCCTGCATTCTTTCTAGATTTCTAGGGTTTCTACGAGGGGAACATTAGTTCTGATCGAGTTAAACAAGACTCATATCTTTGGAGGTTTCTGAGAAAGTGGAGGACATCATGCCCATTGCATCGCGAAATATTTTGTGAAGTGGAGGACATCATGCCCATTGCATTGCATTGTCAAATGTCATGTATCTATTTATGGTGAAGGTGTTTGCGAGCGGATTGTGCTTGGTGTTTTTTGAAACTATGGTTGTGTTTGGTGTTAGATGGCATTACTCTTCTGCTATAGACAGCTTTCATTCCATGAAGAGAGATGACGAACAATCTAGTGATGGCTATTGAGATAGCAGAAAACTGAAAACATCACAGATAAAACTTCTTCTTTGGAAAGTGGGTTTTCCCACATCATACTACTGTGTGTGTGGATTAGCACTTCTGTTGGGCATAGCTCGTAAATAAAAGATCGGGATGCTTAAATGAAATGCTAAGTCACTATTGCATCCTACTCTGTTCTTGTAAATGATCGTCTGGATTGTAATTGTTCCAGTCTAAACAAGGTACTTGTTAGGTTCTCCTACTTACCTCTCTACATTTCATTCTTGTGCCAAATACTTTGGCCGTCATGGTTGGACAAGCCGAGTAAGCAGAGGTTTGCGTTGGTTATTTGCTCGACGATAGATCCATCCTGCTGCATGCGGATAAGACCATTTTTTCATTGAATGTGTGGTGATGAAGGTCAAAGGGATTGTGATGGTGCTGGATATTCTTGGGGAGGTGTCGAAACTTCGTTGCTTGCCACCATGATCATGTCCAATAATCATTCTAGAGGATGTGTGTTTATCATAAGGTAGAAAATCCTTGAAGTGCAAAGCTTTGCTCGGATAGTCCAGACACTCCAACCATTGCGTAAAAAGGAAGGGGAGGGAGGGGGTGAGGGGAGTATGATTGAATTCCACAAGTGGCTACATAACTTTTAAGAATTCGTAACCTTTCGACGAATACCACTCTCACAGAGACTAAGCAAACAAGCTATAGTGAAAAATTTTGTGGATAAGTGCATCTACCCTTTCCTTGGTTCCACCACAAAATATGTGCGGTGAGGCTATTTGCCTTCGTTCGGCTTCAGGACATTGAGCCAACATGGTGAAATATGTTTTTCCTTTTAGCCTTTCTAAGTTGTTGATCGAGACATGTGGTCGGCTGCTCGTTACTCCCCAAGGGAGTCTAACACCATCCTATTTGGGACTCCCTCCATGTGATCAACCACGATATGTGAACTGATTAACTTTGATTGAGAAACTAAAGTGTAAATAACTAGCTTTGAGGGGTGGTCGTCTTATGTTGTTGAAAGCAATATCATATGTTATCCATGTGTTCTTCATTTTCAAGAGATTATTACCTAGTGGACTTCGCCATCGTCTTGAATCTTTTATGAGGTTCTTTTGGGTAGCTTGAGTAGGGCTACCTGCGGTATCCCATTGATGGATTGGATCCGTAACCACATAGTCAAGGATGTCGATATTGACTTAGATATCAATATCAACCGATATCAAGTGATATATGGATGATATGTCATATGGTATCATCGATATTAAGTAATTAGGGCAAACATTACATAATTTCAAGTTATATCATTGTTATTGTGTCCATATTGATGCTCTATCATCGATATCAACTATGTTAGTCAACTTCATTGCTTCTTTTATAATGATAGAAGCTTAATTTTTTATTCTCTAAGCTTTAAAAGTTGATTTGTTGAATTTTCTAGCCACTCCATATATTGACACATTTGGGAACAACTCCAATACGAATAAATAACCAAATTTCAATTTTGTAGTATGGTTCAAAATATCGTAACATATCGTGATATGTTGGTATCGTTAGAGGGAGGGTTCGATATTCACATGTATACCAAAATTCCATGATATCGCATGATATCTCATGAGATATCGACTACATGTCAATATTTTGTCGCATATTGATCAAAAATTGAAGATTCCAGTACAAAATTTCCAAGATATCGATTGATATCCAATGATATCATCAATATGATGTTGATATTCCTCGATATCACCCATTTTTAAAGTCGAGCTGGGGGTGCTTGAACGGGGAGCTTCACCTGTTTTTGCGATGGACATGAAAAAATTCTAGAGCTTATTAAAAAATATAAGCATACATATAAGCTATCATGCCCATTAGCTTGTTTGTATAATATCTGATATAACTGGGCATTTTATTTATATATAATAGGCCATGTGATGTGCTAAATACACCTTCTTGATGTCACTAAGCTATTGTTTGAATTTCATTGTTTCCTTACCGATATCTCTCAGCAACCAACAAACAACATTGACAACAACAATATGTCCGATATAATGTGTGTTGATCTTCTAAATACACCTCATTCTTGCATGTAAGTGTGTATTTGTAAGTTATTTATTATTTTAAGAACTAGTATGATCTTAATTTACGAAAAAAAATCACTTTTCAAGTTGACCATACAATATCGTCGATATATCCCAATATATCCCTTTTCAAGTTGACCATACGATATCGATATTTCAAACCTTGCTTATTAGAGGTATCTATGAGATTCCTCATAACCTTCATTTCTGCCTCGCTTGCATATTTATCTGCTCTATCCTCTAAGAGATGCATGATCAAATGCACCCAATGCTTGATGATGGATGTTCCTTTTGATTCTAGTCTGTTGATTCCATGGTGCAAGACCCCTGAGCAACAGAGGCCCACATATGTTTACTTAGACCTCTAATTGAGATTTAAGATCTCAGACACATTAATGGACCTACAACATTCATGGATCATCGATATTGGATAGATGGCAATGCTCTCATTGGTTATCCAATCTTTGATCTAGATGACTTGCATCATGATTTTATGTTGATTTGGTGCTCTAAAGCACCCCCGAGAGTGAAGATTTTCTATGGTTATTGAGGCATGAACGACTGATGACTAAGGCTTCCAGTGCTAGGATCTTTTTTGGGATTGATACGGAGCTCCATATATAATGGACCAATGGAGTTGGAGCATCTATTTCTAATGTATGACCAAATCAACATCCTTAGAGGGAAGCTTCCATATCTTGGATTGATCTATCCATAATGGAGCAATTCTCGAATTCCCTTGTGGCTCATTTCAGATCGATTGGTGAACATGCGACGCAGATAGTGTGGCTATGGGCTATTCAATTGACCTGTTGTAAGATTTTTCTGGCGAGGAGAGACTATATGTTGATAATGTTACATATCATGCCATACTCTCCTTGAGTCATAGATATTGTAAATTGTGTTTTATCAAAATATATGATGGGGGTGGGCATTAATGTGGATCCAAACCCTTTATTTCCATCACAAAAAGATAATTACATCACTTACTCGCTATCTTTTAAAGTTTTCATTCATAGGATACTTGTTAATTTCTCACTATCCTCAAACCAAAGAAACAAGTAATGAATAACATCATCCATTCATTATTTCTGAAGCTAACCCCTCAACCAAATGAACCCTTAGAGCTCATTCAATCTTTTACTTATTTCTAGAGGACATATTTTTAACCATTTTCGACCCTCCATTTGTGATAATATTGATTCTATTATTTCCACAATGTACTAACAAGGGATATCCAGGAAGTCTTTTTTGCTATAATGCAGTCGCAATGTCACCTCCATTACCAAAGATTGTCTCCTCAACCTCCTCTTTGTCATAGGCTTTCGTACATGGTTCTGACTTCCACAGGACTTGTTCCCCTTATGTAGTCACATACAACTCCATTCATGTGTTGTTTTGACTTCTAGAATGAGACTTGCTCTCACAGATATCACCCTTGTTGCATGGAGATTGCATGCAAGTGCCATTGAGCATATGGTGGTTCCCTGATCGTCATTGTGCTATGTGCCTTTCATGTCGTACCCCTAATTGTCACGCCCTTACATGCATATGACTATAATCCCAAACAAACTCCATTTTCGACCACGTGATTTGCTTAAATATGAAAGAATATGTGCAACAATAATAAGAACGAGAACGAACATGCATGAGCTACATGATTTATCATTGTCATGGCGGCTTCCTAAATCCACGAGAGAAAGGAGCCTCTATGTCAGATCTTTAAATTATATATTTAAAGACGTAAAAAAGGTGTGGGGCTCGTTTTATATCCAATCAACACACCATAGTCATACCACTAGACAAAGTGGAACTAAAGACACTAGAGTAGTGCAAATGGATCTAACCAGGGTTTAAAATTCATCAAAATTTCAGTTTTGACACCATGGGATATTGAAACTCCCCTCTATCGATTTCTCGAATTCGACTGAGATGGGCTAAAAATATCGATGATATTTCGACATATCAAGCCATATCGGTTGAAATTGATAGCTTTCAATACAATTTTTCTTAGATTTCGACCTATACCGATGATATTTCAACGATATCTATGTATATCAATGACATTACCCATGTGAGCTTGATTTCACTACTTAGTTAAGCAAAATATCTGATTTTTTACATTTTATACATTAATAATTATGATATCTTAAGTATAATATTAATTATTAACAATTCAATTTCTTATGTAATTATAAATGTATGTCCTTGAGTGACAGTGATTGGTTTCCTTGAGCAAGACCGTCATGCTAGTAGGGTATGGTCTAACAAGGGGGAGCATATAACGATTCTTCAACTAGGTTTAGCAAACCAGATGGTAAAGATTCAAAGCATCTCAATATATGTTAGGATTCAAAGCATATAAATATATATGGTTATGATCAAAAGTTGTGTTCTAAGTGTGATTAACTTAGCTATTTTATTTTATTTCCAATATCTATCAGCCAGTAATCAACATTAACAACAATATATTCGATATGACTGATATGTGCAATATAAGAGCCATAGATGATCGATATGTGATATAATTGTACATTTGTAAGTTACTGTTTTGAGAACTTGGATGAACTACATTTCCAATGTCTATCAGAGAGCATTAACAACGATATGACTGATAAGTGCGATCTAATGGGTACATACGCGCTTGTGATGCAAGTATTTTTATGTTATTTATTGTTTAAATATCTTGGATAATATTAATTTGCGAAAGAATGAAAAAAATGGCTTTTTTGAGCCATTTTGATATTTCCATCGAATCGTCAAAATTTCACCAAAATTTCCATTTCCAGGAGGACCGAAACAAAATCGAAATTGAAATTTCGAACCTTGGATTTAACTCAGTGACATCCAATTATCCAATTGATTCAATCCTTCTTTATCCTTGACACTTTCTTTCAATCGAGGAAATGCAATGTTCATAGTCATACTCGATAAACATAAAAATCATCCACTCACACACATGATAACCTGACAGTTTCGACTCGACGCTTGCAGCTCTATTTGTTCACGATGTTGCATTTCGGATTATATTGGTGAGGAACTAGAAGGTATATCTCAAATGATGATTTACTGGGAAATTTAGATAGACACATCACACATGCACCACACATGTAATAATCGAAGTCGTCGATAATGCAATGAACCTCCTTGAAGATCTATGGCACACAACACGCCTCCTAAATGGAATATGGTTCCATCATTTTAAAGGGCCCAAAATGTTGAGGAAATGCCCATATGAACATCTCAAACATGGATCTCTCTCACAAGGATCTAGAAAAGCGGGTTCTCTAACATAGGAACCCTAGAGGCTAGAACGATGTGATATTAGGTAGGGCCGAGACCAGTAGAAATATAGAGATTTAGTCTCATCTACACAGACAGATCGGAGTTTTGTCCTCTACTTAGGGATCAATAAGAATCTCTCTCTAAAAAACTCAAAAGAACGATAAAGTCTGACTACTCTAATACTCCTCGATCTCCCATACTTGTAGAAAACGTAAGGATAATTGACAAAGTTGAAAGAAGAAATGATGGGAGACTCAAACAAAAAACTCCACTTCTCTCTTTAATCTCTTTATTTTTTGTCATTCTTTTTATCCCTTTCATCTTCTTCTTTCTCTTGTTTTTTTATCTAGTCTTCCTTTCTTTTTTTTGAATTATTTTTTTCTTTTTTTTCAAAGGCATGTGGTGCTTTTAGTCCTAAATTAAATAAAAAATTTTTAAAAAATTAGAGCGGGAAACACACATAGGTGCCTGTCGCAATATTTGCACCCTAGTCTTTTGGGTGGTAGGCACACTGCACGTTGAAGTGGATTCTAAGATAAAAAAATAACTAAAAAAGATTGAGAACCAAAGCTCATGGATCATAGACCTCCTCTTTAGGATTACGAGAATGCAACTCTATTGGATACACTACTTGAAGTGGATTCTAAGATAAAAAATAACTAAAAAAGATTGAAACCAAATCTCATGGATCATAGACCCCCTCTTTAGGATTAGGAGAATGCAACTCAATTGGATACACTACAATTTAAAGTTGGTGGTGTAATCAAATCTTTCATTTTAGAAACACTGAATTGGTTTAAATATTAGTAGATCTCATCATGCATTTCAGTTTTGTACTGTTTTTTAATCTACTTTTCCTAAAGAGATTGACCTTATTTCATCACATTTCATGTGCTTACACTCAAGAAATATCATCGTTGAAAGCAACCAATGTTTAACGTTGTAAGAACAACGTTTTTTGATAGGATTGTAAGAACAATGTTGATCCACAGGCATGTTCCCCAATTTATGTTGTGTTGTTATCCCCATTGCTTATTTAATCAATTGATGACCTTTGTTTGTACTTGACGGGTAAGTTCCCCTCTCCATTTTGTTTCCTTAGAGTGTCTTTTCTCAATGTGGCCTCGTGTAAAGCCCCGAATTCAACTTATTTACATATTACCTTGCATATGCATAATGATTCTTGTTTGATGAGACAAATCCATAGGAACAAATTCATATTAATTGTAGTTTGTATGGAATACTTAGGAATTTATGAAATTTTCATTTTTATTCATATTTGAACCAAAGCAGCTCATTTTCATCGGCTTCCACATCAACAAATAGATCTCAACAAATGTAGTGTGGCGAGGATTCCTGCGTATGGCGGAAGAGCTCCGGTAAGGGGAGGAGATTTGATATACGGGTAGATCATCGTTGTATTTATAAGAGTGGGGGCTCCAATTGGATACAGATCAATTGTCCAACCCATTTACAGAAAATAGCCACAACTCATCTTCTCAAGCTCTAGTTTCGATGTTCTTGGATTCGTTGGAAAGGTTTTGAGGAGCTCTACAAGATAGATGATCATTTCTCTCATTTGGATATCGAGTGCTCTCCGTATTTTAAAAATACACGGACTTACATCATAAAAAGCATAAAGGAAATTTTATTCCCCGAGACTTAGGGTTTAGGATCTTAACGTGGACCTGAACCCCGTATAAAGGTATAAAAATCTTAAAGAGGACGAACACATAAAAATCTTAAAGAGAATTGAACCGAGGTTTCAAATCGACACCTTCAAAGAGGTGAAGGTAATTCTGTCTAATGTCTGCATGAGGCTCCCATATTGTTTCCTCGACATTCTTGCTCTACCACAAGGCCTTAAGCAATGTAATCTCCTTCCACTACAGCTTCTTGACTGCACGACCGAAGATCTGCATAGATGTCTCGTGGAAGGAAAGGTTCAGCTTAACGAACAAGTCCGCCTAGCATATTACATGCTCATAATCTTGAGCATACTTCCGTAAGTTGAACACATGAAACACGTCATGCACACCAGAGGCGGAATCAGAAATTTTATCCGGGGGGCAAGTATACATCTATCATGTATAAGTAAAAAATGAAAAAAATGTATTTTCAAATTATATTGTTTAAGTAGAGTTAAAATTTTCAAATGTGATTTTTAAAATTTGATGAACTTACCATGTCAATGTTATTTGAATTTTTCAATAAGGTATAAACTATTTTTCCAATTGTGCTTTTTAATAGTTTTATTTTAAAAAAATCATATTTAATAAGAAACCGCAAAATTCATTTCATTTACAAAGAGAATTAAAAATAATGGGAGAGACAAATGAGACCAATCTTATTTTATATCAAATTATACTAATAATATTAATATATTAAAAGTGAGTAGAAATATTTTTTAACAAAGAAAGGATGGAATTAATTTTTTAAGCAAAAGAAAGGATGGAGAGAGGTCAAGTGAGAGTAGAGCTAATTTTTTTAATAAAAGTGCATTGATGGGATTCGAACCCTGGTTCAACAATTAGAGGATGCAATGCTTTGCTAATAAGTCACTAAACATTTAGTGATAATATACGAAAGTATTCATTCTAGGGGTGCTAATCGAATCGAATACATTCGAATCTACTTAGATTCAGATTCAATTCATTATAAAATTTTCGAATCTGAATTCGAATCGAATGTTAAACGAATTTCTAATCTAAATTCAAATTCAATTCATTTGGAGTTTCGAATGTTCAAATTCGATCGGATTAGAATTTTATTTAATAATTTTTCTAATAATAAAAAATTATATTAATAATATTTTAAGTTTCAAAGAATTGAATAGACTTTGTGATACTAATTTGTGAAAAAATAATTGAGATAAATAGAAAATTTTAACATAAATGGTAAAATTCAATATATAATATAAATTGCATTAAAGTACCTAACTTTGTTGTTCTGGATGTCTCTTGCAATCCTCATTTACTTTTTTTGTACCTATGGTGAATTGAATATATAAAGAAAAATAATTATTGACATCTTGATAAACCATTGAGCTTTTCCTTTTGTACCTATGATGAAAATTCAATCAATGCATACCACCTTTCAACTGGCACTCCACCAACTTTCTCATTCTCTTTGGTAAATGATTAATAAACCATTGATCTTTTCTTTCTATCAATCTTATTAATTATTTCAGGAATTGATTTTTCTATCTCTTCACCCTCTTCTTCTACTTTTTATTAATATCATCATCATGCCCAATGACCCTCTCATGGACACTATCTTGAGAAGATGGTATATGTTTGAATTAGACTTCTACAAACAAAGTAAAAGTACATACTTAAAACTATATTTTAAATTACATACCAATATAAAAATACAAGATATAGATTAATAGATATACATGTCTAAAATAATAACCAAAAGATTGTGTTCCACGTTTCTCTAAAGAATCCTCAATATCTTCCCTCCCATTGTGACCTATCTCCATGATATCTGAGAAAAAAAGGATCACTAAATTCCATCAGAATCATAAAAGGTCAATGTGAACTGACTTATGGAGCTGAATCCAACATCTGAGGTGTATAAAAACCAGCAGACCGGACTGAGAACTCAGTTGGTATGGCTCTGATATTCAATTTTCTAATATGTAATATTTTTTCTACATCAAGCATAAATAATTCATGCCCACCTCATCTCAATGCAATCTTATGGAAGCATAGTTAGGCTTATTAAAGATTATGATGATATTTCCTTCTTGACAACCTAGTCCCTTTGTAATCTTGATGAGAAATGGAATTTAGTTGTAGCTATGATCTTTTGCACATTTAGCCATTTAGGCAAAGCTTGAAATCCATGAAATTTATTCATACCATAATTGTCTCTAAGATATTATTTGTATTCAAATGCTTGGTTGTCCTTATCATAAGATCTGAATATTATGATGGGTGGGAGGATTAATGGTGTGATTAAGGAAAAGATTGTTAGAAATTTGAAATCTATGACCTCGGGATGGTTTTTAAATATTTAGTTTGTGCTTGTTTGCAGATGGTGTATTTTAGAATCACATAAATTATTTGGATAGAACCTAAATCTTAATATTTTAGGGTAAAAGGGAGTGTGCGTGTGGTAATACCAGTAGTTGCGGGGGTGATGGAGAGATGCTGACGACGTTGGTGAGTCTAGAACCGGTTGGGGAGAGCAGGAGCTGGTGGTGGGGTTGGCTACTAGGAGGGTGAGCAGGAGCGGGAGACTGGAGCCGACGGTGTTGGAGAGAGCGAGCATGAGTGGGAGGCTAGAGTAGGCAGCATTGGAGAGAGCAAGCAAAAGCGGGAGGTTGGAGCCAGCAACGTTGGAGAGATCGAGCATGAGTGAGAGGTTGGAGCTGGCAGCGTTGGAGAGCAGAAGCAAATATAAGGATTTTTTTTCTCATGAGTGATGAGGGGAGAGAGAGAAGTTGGGGGAGTAAAGAAGGGGGGGTATAATGTATGCAATGGGCATCCCAAAATTGGGATGTTTAGAGTAAGATGATAAAAAAATTATTTATTATATTAAGTTATGTATCATGTGTAGGGATTTTACAAAATATATACTACATTTATTTACGCATATATAATGCTTCATACCATATCATATATGTGTGTATCGAATCGAATCGAATTATTATCGAATGAATCTAAGTGAATTCAAATTCGATTCATTTGGGAATTGAATCCAAAAGTTAAATACAAATTCAGTTCATTTGATTTCGAATCAAACTTTTTTCGAATTTTTATCGAACGAATATTAATCGAATTCGAATGATTCTATTCAATTAGCAGCCCTAATTCATTCTATATTTAACGTGAAGCAAGGGCCATACCAAAAATTAACATTATATAAGTGAAATGGAATAATTAAGGGGGGGAATGGCTTTCCTAAGAAGTTTACTAGTTCCGCCCATGTGCACACCCTCCATGTATGAAAGAAGGGCCACTATGTATACTACTTTCCCAACATGAGCCAAAATCTTGAACATGTGAACAAATCATGGTGTCAACTTGCCCTTAACACTGAATTTGGAAGGACAACTCTGTGTTGGTCATCAACTTTTTCCTAGCCTTCTCTATGTCCATGTTGGCCTCTTGATGATTTGGTTGGCAAATATCTCCTCTTCACCCACTTCATGCCAACACATCATGAACAAAACTTCCAAATGACACTATACAACAACAAAGCCTTTTCCCACAATTAAGTAGGGTCGGCTACATGGATTCTTCGCCTTCATTCAGATCTATCTTGGGTCAATCTCGGACTTATATCCAAAAAACTAAGATCCCTTCGTAAAGTCTCTTTCCAACACTTCTTGGGCCGTCCTCGCCCTCTCTTAGCCGGCTCAACATCCCAACACTCGCATCTCCTAACCGGTGCATCAATTGACCTTCTCTGCAAATGACCAAACCATCTTAAGAAGTTTTCTCACATCTTATCCTCGATCGGAGCTACACCAACTTTATTTCTGATTGCATCATTCCGAATCCGATCTTTACGTGTATGTCCACACATGCATCTTAGCATTTTCATTTCTGCTACAGCCATTCTCTGCACATGTCTATGGTTCACAGGCCAACATTCAGAACCATAAAGCATAGCAGGTCTCACGGCTGCTTTGTAAAACTTTCCTTTAATTTTTAAAGGAATTTTCTTATCACAGAGAACAGTGGAGGCTCCTCTCCACTTTAGCCAGCCTGCTTTTATTCTATTAGTAACATCTCCATCAATTTCCCCATCATGTTGCAAAATAGATCCCAGATATCTAAAAAAATCTCTCTTCTGAATGTTATCATCACCAATCTTCACCTCGATTCCTTCACCATTACTTCCATCAAAGGTGCATTCCATATATTCCGTCTTAGCCCTACTTATACGAAACCTTTAGTCTCCAATGCATGTCTCCAAACCTCAAGCTTCTCATTTACTCCATCTCTAGTCACGTCAATCAACACAATATCATCAGCAAATAACATACACCAAGGTAACTCATCCTGAATGTGACTTGTCAACTCATCCATAATCGAAGTAAAAAGAAATGGACTCAAAGCTGAACCTTGATGTAAACCAATGTTGATATCAAAATAGTCAGTCTTCCCCGTCGGGGTCCTTACACAAGATAAAGCCCTATCATACATATCCTTAATAAGATTAATGTATAGGACAGATACTTGTCTCTTCTCCTAAACTCTCCATAGTATCTCTCGTGGGACGGAATCATAAGCCCTCTCCAAATCAATAAAGATCATATGGAGATTCTTCCTTTTAGCTCTATAAATCTCCATTGTTCTCCTCAGCAAATGGATGGCTTCAATAGTTGAGCGACCTGGCATGAATCCGAATTGGTTTTCTTTTACTTGGGAAACTTGCCTCAACCTTCTTTCGATCACACGTTCCCAAATTTTAATAGTGTGACTCATCAGCTTGATACCTCTGTAATTTGAACAATTTTGAATGTCTCCTTTGTTCTTATAAAGAGGCACCACGATACTCCTCCTCCAATCTTCAGGCATTTTCTTGCTTCGCCAAATAACATTGAATAGATTCGTAAGCCAAGTCAAACCACGCTCACCTAAAACTTTCCATACTTCTACAGGGATGTCATCCGGTCCAACACCTTTCCCAGGTCTCATAACCTTCAAAGCCTCCTCTACTTCTTTTCTTTGTATTCGTCTATAGCATGCATGATTCAAGTAACTTTCACTACTAGCTAGATCATCCAAAGTGATCTCTCTATTTCCTTCCCCAATGAAAAGTTTATGGAAGTACTGCTCTCATCTAGTCTTCCAAATGACACTATGTTTGTATTAATTAGATCCTGAATGGAAAGGCTATAAGACTAAGAAGATATTTAGCTTTTTGAAATACAAGAGGTTAGGCTTGTGAATTTTATTACAGTTATTCGTAAATATTCGTAAATCATAGAAAATTGTCGAAGAACCCCAAGTGTGATCTTCATGTTCCAGATCTTGGATAAAGCATATAAGAGTCGTATTTCACAAGCAACTGCATGCAAGCAAGGGATTTAACAAGATCAATCAATCTGAGAGGAATTTCAACAATTCCTACTAGTTTGGTGATTTGCACATTCTTCATGTTCTTGACCAAGTTGGGGTACCAACGTATTCATGACCTAAGTTAGAGTTATCTAGTTATTTGATTATCTCTATCTGTTTAAGTCATGTAAAGGGTTTTAATGTAATTTTCTATTTTGAAAGGATTTCATGCTATATAAGAACCCCTAAACCTCTTGAATAAGACAAGTCGTTCATTATCAATTGTTTCTCCACATGATATCATAGCAACAGTTCTAAATCGGGGCACATACCCAATCTGCCACCGCCACCACCAAGCCCTTGCCGTCTGGCCTCCACGAACCTCTCTAAGGAGATGTTGCAACCCATGTGACGCTCCAACCCTCAACCGCGCAAAGCCAGCCGATGTTGCCAGGCCCCACACAGTGACCCTATTAACTGTCAGGGACCTGGTCGGCACCCAGACACGTCGCTAAAAGGCCGTTGACTGCTGAGTCACGCTACCTACGACTTCCGGTTGACCAAAACCTCCTAGGTGGCAACTCCTTTGCCATGATTTGATCATTAGAGCCCTTGATGGCTCCCATCGACACATCCAGGGCCCGATAAGGACTCCAGAGGCATTCCCCGATGCCATTTGATTCCTAAAATTCTGTAAGGGCTCCCAACAAACTCCTCTGCCGTCATTTAATTCCTAAGTCCCTCCCAGGGCCCCGATTGAACCTTGTTGGGTTACCCAAGGACTCCTTTTTGTCACCAGCAAGCCCTTAAGGTCATCTCTGCGATAAAGCACAGACTAGTAGATCTTCTTCATGCCCTATGATATCTTCATGAAGGTCGATTAGAAAGTTTCAGAACACTGATACGCGATTAAAATAAATCACATTCTTCTTCGATTATCTCTATCTCTGATCACAATGGCCACAACTCCTTCCGAGACAACACCCTTGTTTTATGCATCCATAGTGATGATGCAATATACTTCTATCAAACTCAAGGAGGCATAAAATTATGTCTTAGGTCTCGAGCGTTACAGGTGTTTATCGATGTTCAGAGGAAGATATCGATCTTGACAAAAGATCATCTAGAGGAGACCAACAAAGACTAGGATTCTTGCCTTGGAGACCACTACCAGGTCATGACATGGATGACCACATCGTGGAAAACCTCTTCTACAAGGACACAACAAAGTAGATGTGAGATGAACTGGAACTGACGTATTCATAACAGACTACCAAGTCTCGTCTTCCGACATCTATATGTGGATTTGGTCTGCATCTCAGGCAAAGTCCATTCTTGGCTATCCTAAAGTTAGAACTAGGTTCTTATCCATAGGCAAAAGCCATGATAATCACTTCTCAATAAGAACGAGGAGCCACATGCTATATCTACAAAACAAAACATATATATATATCAAACTAAAGAAAGAATGGTGAATCATTCTCCCACTATAAGTAGGGTCGGCTACATGGATTCTTGCTCAAATCCATGTTGAAAGATTCAAATATATATATTACGATGGTTGTCGACTACCTAACGCAACCCCCACTATGGGGGATTTGGACCCTAGTCTGTTGGATAATAGGCACACTGCACTACCTTCAGACCATTTAAGCGGGCACATCAAACTAAAGAAAGAACAAAAAATTCTAAAGCTCTTTTGTTAAAACTTGAATTTAACTCTTGAAACTTGTTTCTAACATATGGATTTGGACCTAAAACTCCGGAACTAAATTAACTTTTTCATACAATATAAACTCTTTAAGAGCTCAATACATCGACAACGAAATAGGCTATCAACTAATGATATAGACAAATTTCGTTGAAAACAAAGATATATTCCATTATTTTTTTTCCTTCTCGCCAAAACGACATGCAATTTCAATGGAATTTTGATGACATTCAGAGATATTTTGTTGCAATCGCGGAAAAGAAAATAAGGCAGCGTTTCAATTTCGTTAACCTAGAAAAATGGAAATTTCATGAAATTTTGATGGGATTTCTATAAAATTTTATGCCATATTGCCACCTTACTAGCTTTTACAAGGAGCTTGCCATATTTCAACTGGCATGTTGTATGAAACTAGTGACATTGAATTCAAAATGGTAAGTCTACCATTTTTTAGCTGAAAAATCCTCGCTATCAAAATGTGAAGGAATAACTCAATTATGATCCACTGTTGAAATGACTTGATGAGATTTGGTCCCCCATTATGTTTGGAGGGCAGGGGCTTCGATGTTCTTAGTTCAAACCTCATGATTGACGCGCTGGGAAAGTGGAGAGATGAACTTCTTTCCCAGGTCTGACTACTACACTACCTCCCTCTTTCAGAGGTGGCGCAAGTGTGCAGGGGCGCAAGGTGCGCTAGGGGCGCAGGGGCGAGGGTTGAGGGGCGCAGAGGCAGAGGGGCTCGAGGCGCGCGGTGCGCGAGGTGCGCGAGGGGCACAAGGGGCGCGAGGTGCCTAGGGCTTAGAGCCCAAGGCGCAGGAGCCCAAGGTGCGCACGCCTAACGCAGGGCGTCGTGGATGGGAGAGAAGAAGAAGGGACGGGCGATGGTAGGAGGGAAAACTAGGTCAGAACACCGGTCTAGGACCGCTGCTCTGATATGTTAGAGATTACCGTATATTGTTGTTTCTTTATTTACCTCTATTTCCTTATGCATTGTTTCCCTACGTATCACTGTTTCCTTATGTACTGTTTCCCTATGTAACCCCACAGGGGTATTTGTGTAAGTTTTCCTCTGAGCACCCTAGGGTTTAGTCCTATATAAGGACCCCTAGACCTCACAGAATAAACATACAATATTCTTCTCTTCTTTTCTCCACATGGTATCAGAGCAGCGGTCCTAGACCGGTGTTCTGACCTAGTTTTCCCTCCTACCACCGCCCGCCCCTTCTTCTCTCCCATCCACGATGCACTGCGTTAGGCGTGCGCACCTCGGGCTCCTGCACCTTGGGTTCTAAGCCCTAGGCACCTCGCGCCCTTGTGCCCCTCGCGCACCTCGCGCACCTGTGCACACCGCGCGCCTCGAGCCCCTCCGCCTCTGTGCCCCTCAACCCTCGCCCCTGCGCCCCTAGCGCACCTTGCACCCCTGCACTCTTGCGCCACCGCGGCCCGCGCCCCTGCGCCCCTGCACGCACCACGCCCCTGAGTGCCCCGCGCATCTAGCGCTCCTGTGCGCCTCGCGCACCTCGCACACCTGTGCACACAGCGCCCCCGTGCGCACCTGCACCGCGCACCTGCGCGCCCCTGCATCGAGCTTCTGCACGCACCTCGTCGCTGCAGCTCTAGGCCCCTGTTCGGCTCTAGTTTAGGGCGTTCACCCTCCACAACTCTCTACTAATGTGCAACTAAGGAGGCTCTACATATCAACTACAACTTCATCTAGGTCACTTTTTCTTGACCTAGAAACGCTACCATGACGTCCATCAAGACCAATCTTATGTATCCGCCTTCTTCTCTATTGGTACAAGGCACATCTATCAAATTGAAAGGCTTGGAAAACTATGTTCTATGGTCTCGATCCTTCAAGATATTTATTGGTGGCCAACGAAAGGGTGACATCCTCACGAAGACTCCTCCGGCTATCACTGATGCAGAATATGAAGCATGGTTTGTCGACAATTGCCAGGTAATTACTTGGATGACTAATAGTGTAGATCCAAATATTGCTGCAAATCTCTTATATAAAGATACTGCAAAAGCCATGTACGAAAATCTTGAGCACACATATTCCCAGAAAACAACCAAGTCTCGTCACTCTGATATATACACAAGAATCTGGTCTACTAATCAAGAAGAGACTAGTCTAACTGAATACTACCAGACACTTACAAGCTTGTTTGAGGAACTTCTAATCTTTCAACCTGCATGTTGTGATAAACAAATAGGCGAACGTGCTGAGTGGCAGGTCTACAGGTTTCTCTCGGGACTTCACCTGAAGTACAAAATTGCAAAAGATCAATTTCTTATGGCAGATAAATTGCCTACGATTGAAACCATATTCCGTCGACTACAGGAACTGAAAGCTCCGGTTCAAAATTCTCTGGTTCATTCTTCCACAGAGACAACAACCCACTATTCATCTGGGCAAAGAGGATGACAGTCTTATCCTAGAGGTTGAGGTCGTGGCCGCGGACGTGACCTTGGACAAGGTCGTGGTCGTGATTCCTCTACTGGTCGTTATCCTGCATGCATACACTTTGGTCGCATGAATCATCCGTCTGAACGTTGCTGGGCAACATTTGGCAGGCAACCTAGTGCTCATAACACTTATGATGATGAATCGCATGATACGAACAATGATACAACTACTCAGAGTACAGACGGACAACATACTCCATTCACTGCTTCTGAATATACTCGTTGCGACAACTTCTAAATGATTCTTCTCCCTCAACAAAAGACATGACCGCATCTGCTGCTACTGCAAGCCTTACCACTACATCAGGTACAGTAGTAAACTCGGTTTCTATTACCAAACGTGCATGGATTATTGATTCTGGAGTTTCCACTCATCTAACGGGAGATGTAAGTCTACTCACCTCATCTCAATCCTCTACCTCTATAAAGAGCGTACGTGTTGCCAATGGGGATCATTCTCCCGTTACTGTTGTTGGAACTATTGAATTCTCCAACAAACTTCGACTGACAGATGTGCATTGTGCTCCTGCTTTCCCGCTCAGTCTTTTATCTGTTCAGAAGCTATGTCGTGAGCTACATTGTCGTGTTATTTTTTATGAATTCTGCTACTATTTTCAGGACATCCGGACGAGGCAGATTTTTGGTGGGGGACATGAGAGGAATGGCCTATATTACCTCAACAGCCCTACCACTTCCAACTTTGTTGGCGCTACCTCATCACTGAAGATCCCCTTCTATGGCATCTTCGTCTGGGACATCCTTCTGCCAAAGCTCTCTCTATGATGTTCCCTGAACTGTCTACGCTAAAACCTTTTGAGTATGAAGCATGTCAGTTCGGAAAACATCATAGAGTTTCCTTTCCTGCTAGAACTGAGCCTCGTCGCACTACTCCTTTCTTCCTAATTCATTGTGATATTAGGGGACCCTGTCCGGTCAAAACCATTAGTGGTCATAAGTACTTTGTTGTTTTTGTGGATGACTACAATCGCTTATCTTGGGTATTCCTGTTAAAAGAACGTTCAGAAATTAATATCATTGTCAAGAACTTCTTTCATTATGTCAAAAATTTCTTCTCTACTACTATTAAAATCTTTCATTCTGATAATGCTCTGGAATTTACTCAGAATGACTTGATAACATTTTTTGCCTCCCAGGGAAACATACATCAAACATCTTGCCCATATACATCCCAACAAAATGGGGTTGCTGAAAGAAAACTGAGATACCTTCTTGATATTGCTCGATCCTTACTCACCCATATAAATGTTCCCAAGATATATTGAGGAGTTGCTATCCTTACTGTTGTTCATCTTATAAACAAGGTCCCCTCTGCTTCTCTACATGGCTCCACTCCCTTCAACTTACTATATCCCAAGGAGAAACCTTTCCCTTTGCCCTTACGAATTTTTGGATGCACTTCCTTTGTCCATAATTTCCATACCAAGGACAAATTATCTACTCATGCTATCAATTGTGTTTTTCTAGGGTATTCTCAAACACAAAAAGGATACATATGTTACGATCCTACAGGACATCGTTACTACGTTTCTCTTGATGTCACCTTCTTTGAACAAAACAACTTCTTTACTCAGACAGTGCCCGATATTCCCATAAAATTCCCCCCTCCACCAATTGTGTATAAAAGAAGAACTGTGTCTAATCCTGTTCATGTTCCTTTACCTATTCCAATGTTGCAGGACACTACGCCATCCTCGAGTGCTCCCACCAATGCTACCCTGGATAGTCCTCAGGAGCTACCGATCGCACTACGAAGAACAAAGAGGCAATGTACACTTCACCCAATATCTCATTTTACCTCTACTAATGGGTTATCTTGCTCTGACAAAAGATTTGCAGATGCCATAATGGCTATTTCTGTTCCCAAGGATCATCATAGTGCATTACAAGATGAGGGATGGAGAATGGCAATGAATTAAGAAATGGAAGCATTACAGTCTCGAAAAACATGGGACCTTGTCAAATGCCCTCCTGGATGTAAACCAGTTGCATGTCGCTGGATCTTCACTACAAAGCAGTCGCCTGTCGGTTCTATTGATCGTTTAAAAGCAAGACTTGTAGCAAAGAGCTTTACTCAAACATATGGGGTAGACTACTTCGAAACATTCTCCCCTGTGGCTAGAATGGGATCCATACGAACTATCATCTCTGTGGCTGTGAACAAGGAGTGGCCTATGTTTCAGTTAGATGTCGAGAATGCATTTCTATATGGAGAGCTTGATGAAGAAGTCTACATGATACAACCCCCATACGAAGTCGAGGGAGAGTATGTATGTCGACTTCACAAAGCTATCTACGGACTAAAGCAGAGTCCAAGAGCTTGGTTTGATAGATTGAGTACAGAGATTGACACCATGGGTTTCCAGAGGACTACATCTGACTATTCAGTTTCTGTTAGGAGACGACAGACTGTTGTTGTAATTCTTGCTGTATATGTAGATGATATAATTATTACTGGAGATGATGACCAAGGGATACTAGAAACCAAGGCTTTCTAGCAGAAAGTATTCGTCACCAAGGATCTTGGACAACTTCGCTTTTTTCTAGTCATAGAAGCTCTACGTACTAAGAAAGGCTTACATATGTCACAGAGGAAATACTGCCTTGACATACTAACTGAGGCAGGACTACTTGGGTGCAAATCCTCAGGAATTCCAGCAGAGCCTAGAAAATATTCTGCATCCAATGATCCTCTCTTTGAAGACACTACACGATATAGGAGCCCGGTTGGCAAACTTCAATATATTATAGTTACTAGACCTGATATATCTTATGTTGTAAGCAGAGCCAGCCAATATATGGAGAAACCATGCTACAGCCATTGGCAAGATGTTCTTCAAATCCTTCGCTACCTAAAAGACTCGCCAGGACGAGGAATCTTCTATGGGGCAAATGGTCACACAAATCTTACTGCATATGCTGACGCCGATTATGCAAGCTCTCCTGAAGACCGTCGATCTACAACTGGATATGCCATGATGGTAGGAGGAAACCTGGTTAGTTGGAGAAGCAAGAAACAAGCAATTGTTTCAAGATCTAGTGCTGAAGCTGAATATAAAGCAATGGCTCAGGCTACATGTGAGATCACGTGGCTGCTCACTTTTCTACAAGAACTAAATGCTGCTACATCCACTTCTATTCCCTTGTACTGTGACAACAAATCAGCTACCTACATTGCTACCAATCCTGTGTTCCATGAGAGAACAAAACATATTGAGATTGATTGTCACTTTATCAGAGATGTTGTACGAGGAGGGAAGATAACCACGCCGCACATTCCAACAGATCTTCAACTTGCTGATATTTTCATGATTGATGAATATGCTCCAACTTGAGGGGAAGTGTTAGAGATTACCGTATATTGTTGTTCCTTTATTTACCTCTATTTCCTTATGCATTGTTTCCCTATGTATCACTGTTTCCTTATGTACTGTTTCCCTATGTAACCCTACAGGGGTATTTGTGTAAGTTCTCCTCTGAGCACCCTAGGGTTTAGTCCTATATAAGGACCCCTAGACCTCACAGAATAAACATACAATATTCTTCTCTTCTTTTCTCCACACATAGGGCTCTGGAAACCCGCTTGTTCCTATATATATCTCAGAATTGTCGAGCGACCCTAGCTGAGCTGGACCCTACGAGGGTTCCCTAAGAGCCTTCTATGAGCCCAGTGACATAGACCACCAGCCAGTGAGAGTTCTTGTTTATTGGTAAGCACCATCATGACGTCTCTGCAGCTTATGGGCTAGTAGTAGTAGCACCATCAAGGTCATCTTTGTCCATCTACAACAGATTGAGAATTCTACTGTCCACATTCAACTTCCACAACTTGTGGACAACTCCCCTTTTCTTGCTTCATCCGAACAAGGAGATCACTTTAGCTACTGAGGAGGTTAAGGACGTGTTGTGGTCATGGATGCATGTCGTGTATTTACTGCCAGAAGACTAATTGCCCATCTGCGAGGTGTTGGACGTAGTTTGGCATGCCCCCACATGCCAACATTGCATCTAACTATGATGCAATAGTGACAAAGGCACTTTCTGATCAGGAGCCCAGTGGTCAGACAATCAGCCATATATTATTTATGCAAAATGCAACTGTTACATAGATCCGATGCCACCCCCTGAGACAAGTCCTTTGCGTACTTGGCTACTACTTCATGTACAATAGCCAACTCTGCTACTACTACAATACCTACATGGATAATTAATTCTGGTGTGTCTACTCAATCGATTGGAGAAGGTTAGCCTGTTGACCTCCTTTCAGCCTCTTCCACTATTAAGCATGGCCTCAAATTTCAACGAAATTTCACTGAATTTCTCCTAAATTTCCATTTCTCTAGGTCACCGAAATTCGAAACGTTACATTATTTCTTTTCCCATGATTTCAATGAAATATCAGTGAAATGTCAACAAAATTTCATGGAAATTACATGTCGTTTCTGTGGAGAGAATAGAACCACTTACATTCATAAAGCCCTAGGGTTCTTTTATATAGGAGAAAAGCCCTGGGTAAATTACATAAGAGGTACAAAGAAGAAATAGAAATAAGAAATAAACACCAAGAGATATAAATATCACAACACCCCCCCCCCCCTCAAGCTTGAGCACATATGTCTATCATGCTCAACTTGGAAGAACATCTCTGAAATGGACCTCTAGCAAGTGCTTTGATGAATATATCTGCAGCCTGATCTCTAGTAGTGGCATGGGAGGTGGATATGAGTCCCTTCTGAATCTCGTCTCCGGTATAGTGGCAATCCACCTCTATATGCTTGGTTTGTTCATGAAATGCAGGATTATTGGCACTAAATAGAGATGTTTGATGTTGCATAAAAGCTGCATGGGAAGATATACCTCAACTGCAAGATCAGTCAAGACTGATCTAACCCACATCATCTTTGTGCTCCCCTGAGCCATGGCTTTGTACTCAGACTCTACACTAGATCTAGCAACCACTTCTGCTTCTTACTCTTACATGACACGAGTGAACTCCCAACAGAATTTGTAAAGCCAGATGTTGACTTCCTGTCTCTAGAGCATCATGCATAATCTGCATATGCATAAGTTGTCACCTCAAGAGATGCACCTCTCTTGAATATAAGGTCATTATCTAGTGAAGTCTTCAAATATCTTAGAATTATATGTACAACATCCATGTGTACCTGCATGGGCTGCTCCATGAACTGGCTCACCTTACTTATAGCAAAGAATATGCCTAGCTTCGTGATAATAGCATAAAGGAGCTTCCCAACAAGCTCCTTGTATCTCCTCTTATCTATCCCCTCAATGTCATCATCATATAATCTCATGCTTGGATCCATAGGGGTAGTAGTAGGCGTGCACCCTGTCATACATGTCTCTAGTAGAAGATCAGTCACAAACTTCCTTTGGGTCATCACAAGACCATGTTGGTTCCTGGAAAACTCTAAATCTGACGAATTAACATAGCTTGCCAAGATCTTTAGTCACAAACTGCTGACATAGGAGCTCCTTAGCAACCTGAATACCCTGCTCATCATCACTCCTGACAATTATGTCATCAACATAAATCGGAATGGCAATTGTACCTCTCTATGTCCTCTGAACAAAAAGTGAATGATTTACAGTGGAATGCACAAATCCCTGGTGCTCTATCAACTCTAAGAGCTTCTGGTACCAAGCTCTCGAACTCTACTTCAGTCCATAAATCACCTTATGGAGCCTGCACACCTTCTGAGACGCCCCCTCACTAGTAAATCCTGGTGGTTGCTACATGTAAACCTCCTCCTGTAGATCTCAATAGAGAAAAGCATTCTTCAAATTAAGTTGGTAAAGCAGGCAGTCCTGAATCACAGCAACTGATAGAAGAATGTGCAAGGTCGAATGTCTAGCCACCGGTGAGAAGGTATCTCGTTAGTCCACCCTATACGTCTGGGTGAACCCTCGCACTACGAGTCCGCCCTTGTAGCAATTCACATTACCATCTGCCCGTTGCTTCCCCGTAAAGATCAATTTGCACACCAGAACAGACACAACTAGAGGAGCAGAAACAATGCTCCAGGTACCACGGGATTATAAAGCTGTCATCTCCTCCTCCATGGCATGTCGCCAACTACTGTCATGCACTGCCTCCGGGATGTTCGTGGGATAGTGACAGCAGAGAGTCCCATTACAAGCCTCGTGTACTCCTCTGAAAGATGATCCAAGGAAACATGAGCAACTAGAGGCTAAGTAACACGTGTACGACGCAGCTTCTACAAGGCCATAGGCACATCAAGATCACCGGCCTCTTTGTTCTCTTAAGAAGGTATCAAGTCCTCCTGAACAGTGTCATGTGGTATAAGCATGTCATCAGTGCCATCAGTAGAAATAATGTGTTCGTTACATAACTAAGGTGTGCTGGATGACGGGGAAGGCACATGAGCAGAGAAAAAAGTAGAGGGCATATGGATGTAAAAACGTGGTAAAATACGTGCCAGGGTATACGGTGGTGGTAGTGGTGGAGATGACTGTGGCTCAACCTGAGCAAGAGGTCGAGGAAGCAAAGGAGGTGATGGAACAAAAACATCCTCGCTAGAGTCAGAGTTAGACAACCTGTCACATATAGGAGAAAAATACATGATAGACTCAAAAAATGTGGAATCAACACTCATGTAATACTTCTCCGGACACGATCAAAGCATCTATACCCTTTTTGGGTACGAGAATAGCCAACAAACACACATTTTGACAGCTCTTGGAAAGAGCTTGTCACGACCAGGAATAAAATTGTGGACAAAAGCCACAAACCCAAAGAACCCCGGAAGTAAGAGAAAATAGGCCCCTCTCAGGAAACACAATCGAGATAGGAACCTTTTCTCTAAGAATCGTGGAAGGCATGGGGCTCACTAAGTATCATGCAATGAGGACCACATCACCCCAAAACGAATGAGGAGCTCGATTCTGAATCAGAAAAGTCCTCATGACAACAAGAAGATAACGATGTTTGCGTTCAACAATACCATTCTCTTGTGATGTATATGCACAAGAAGTCTGGTGAACAATACCAAGAGACCTGAGAAAATTAGACATCAGTAAAGTGGAGAACTCCAAGGCATTGTTAGAATGAATAAACTTTTCACATGAGCATAAAAATATTCTCTATTTCAATAAGAAATGATTTAATGGCAGGACCAACTTCAGACTTAATCTTTAATAAGAAAACTTAGGCAAGTCTAGAGAAATCATCTACAGTGACTAGATAGAACCGATGTCCTTGATGATCGGGAACACGACTAGGACCCCAAATATCAAAATGATATAACTCAAATGACTGACTATTGTGGCGACTCTAGCTACTCGAAAAGGAGGAACGATGGTGCTTCCCAAACTAACATGCCCACACTCTAAGGTGGTACGAGTAGAAATCCGAGGGAGGACATGACATAGCTTCTCCAGATGAAGATGTCCAAGGCGAAGGTGTCACATGAACGGAGAGACTGATCTAATAGGAATAGTTGCATCATCAGCAAAAGGAGGTTGGACCAGTTTGTAAAGCCCTCGCTGCTCACGACCACATCCAATCACCCTGCACGTAAGTATGTCCTGAAACACAAGCGAAGATTGGTTAAATATGGCACGGCAATGTAAATTTTTTGTACTCTGACTAATGAACAAAAGATTCATCTGAAATGCTGGTGCATGAAAGACATTCTGCAGGCGCATCGAGGGGGCTAGGACAATCCCCCCTGACCAACAATGGGTAAATGAACCCTATTTGCAATCACCACTGATCTACCAGGAGGGATAGATCTGTAAGAGCTAAACTGCGCTCGATCTTCGCACATATGATGAGACGCGTCGGAGTACGTGATCCAACCAGTCAAATATGAGCTGCTACAACTGGTAAATGCATAAGCTATACCTGAAGAACTCGTAGAGGCTCTAGCAGTAGCTGCAATGTCTGAAGATCCTGCAACAAGTGTAGTCAGTGTTGCCATTATCTCTCTCAATCGAGAGACAATATCATCGAACCTCGCATCATGAGAGGGAGCCAAAGTAGTCTTAGTCTGCTCACCTACACAAGCAGACGCATGATACACATGCTTCGGATATCATGTGTCCTCAGAATGGCTTGGATTGTGGCAGTATGTGCAAGGGCTACGCTGACGTCCTCCTCCTCGACCACGGGGTCCTCGCCAACAAAATTGTGAAGTACCCCCCCTGCCGCGAGAAGCAGCATGGGGTTTAGGCCATGGTAGTGTATGAACCAGTGATTATGCTCAACCTCTTGTATACTTCCTCCATTGGTGGTATCGTCTCTCCAATAAGCAGTTGAGTATGTGTTGCATAGTACTCAGAATCAATAGATGACAAAAAGACCCCTGTCATAGTGGAATTTCGGTATGCCATGATGTTGCTCTGTGCTGGTAGTAATGCCATAAAGACATGGAGTCGCTTGAACCTGCTTCAAAGATGTGAGAAGTAGGCATGAAGAGGTCGACCATTTTGCTTGGTCAAGAATGTCATACTGTAACTGGAGGATCTTGCTCGCATTATTCGCTTGACTATATGTGGCAGCGAGGATATCCTCTATGACCTTGGCCGAGGGTTGATTCACAATATCATTTGCAATCTCTGTGGTGAGTGTCCCAAAGAGCCAAATACGAGCATATGGATCATCTTGCTTCCATAAAGCATGTTCTCCAGTCTTATCCGCTGGCTCTGGCTTTGTCAAAATATATTCTTGGTTGCTACATTGCATGAAGGCGAGAAACTACACGGACCATAACTCGTAATTGGTCCCATCCATCTTCACGATGGGAATCGAGCCCTTGAAGACACAGGTGGAGAAAACACTTAACCCTTGCTTTCTGAAATGATGAAAAAGAGAGACCACGACAAAACTCGACTGAAATAGATCGTCAAATATTATGTCTACACGATCATACAGAGGATTGTGTGTACGTGTAGACTCATACGTCCATCCTTGTCAATCATCGGTGCTTGTTAAGGTCGAAAAACACGATTTATAGGTCTGAAATCGTGTTTTCCGATCAAAATCAGACCAAATCAAACCCAAAATGCCCTGGGAGGCTGGAAAATATCCTAGAATCGTGGATGAGACATGTGGCGACGTTGGAAGCGCCAGTAGAGGGCCGCGGCAGCGCTGGCAATGCCCCTCGAGGGCTAGCGGCGGCGCCAAGAAAAGAGAGAGGGGGGTGGTGGGGAACAGATTAGGTCAGGCTCCGGTCTAGGATCGTCTCTTTGATACCATGTGGAGAGAATATAATCACTTACATTCATAAAGCCATAGGGCTCTCTTATATAGGATAAAAGCCTTGGATAATTACATAAGAGGTACAAAGAAGAAATATAAACAAGAAATAAACGGCAAGAGATACAAATATCTCAACAGTTTCAGCGAAACAATAAAAATAAGGGAATCTACCATTCGCTTTCATCGAAATGTGCCTATATTAATGAGTTTTTTTACTTATTTATACAATAATGTGTTGAGTTGGATGTATGTTGTTTGAAGAAGTTTCTTTATTTAGTTTCAAAATTTTATGTCTAAATCCAAGCCAACTCAGTTAAACACAAGATTCAAGAGTTAAATTCAAGTTTAAACTGAAGAACTTTATATTTTTTGTTCTTTCTTTCTTTTAATATATATGTTTTGATTAGTAGTTATTGTATGTCACTTCAATCTTACTGAAGAGGCGATTATCATGGCTTTTACTTCTAATTTAGAATATAGTTTCAACTCCAAGCTAGGTGTTACTCTACATATCAACATGTGATGATTATGACGATAATACTAATTCAAAACTTATATTTACACTTTTATTTCAAAATAAGTGTGCATTTCTATTTTATTTATTAACTTATGAATATAAAAAACCTTAGTTTTTTTAAAAGTCAAGTTTAGAGTTATTTCCAAGATTTCTGACGATTTCAATAAACTTCCAATGAAATTTCTCTTTTTGTACTCAACGAAACAAAAATGAAGTCCGAAATTTAAGACCTTGTTATGAAGTTGGTTCGTGTTACCAACGATGCTCACTCACCTATTACCTCTATTTTATTAAAATAACATGTTACCAGTGTTGAATCAACGGAGTTGTCCTCCAAGCTCAGACTCATCGGAGTTAGCACTCCCGATTTTCCTTTGAGTCTATCATCGGTTTATTGAATTGTTGAGTGATTATTGACAGATTCTCTTGTTACTTTCAGGACATCCAGACGATGCAGATTTTTGGTGGACATGAGAAGAACAGCCTTTACTACGATCTCCCTGCTGATTTTACCTTTGTTGGTGCTACCTCTATTTCCAGTAATCCGTTCCTGTAGGATTTGCGGCTTGGTCGTCCTTCTACTAAAGCTCTTTTCCAGATGTCCCACGAACTAGAGATGGGCATTATGTTGTGTTACTCGAAAGAGAGAACTTGATTATTCATAAGGCCCTAGAGTTCTCTTATATAGGAGAGTAACATGTTGGGCAAATTACATAACAGAGATAGACAAAATAGAAAATATGTAAAAAAATACAAAACATAGTAAATATCTCAACACTCCCCCTCAAGCTGGAGCATAGATATCAATCATGCTCAGCTTGGAACGTCTCTGGTAAGGTCCTCTGCATAGAGCCTTTATAAGAATATTGGTTGTTTGGTCTCCTGATCTAACATGAGTGGTAGAGATGATACCCTTTTGTATCATGTCTCAAGTATAGTGACAATCCACATCTATATGCTTGGTTCTCTCATGGAAAGATGGGTTGTTGGCGATCTGACCCGCATCATCTCTGTACTAGTCTGTGCCATGATCCTGTATTCTGATTCTGCACTAGATCTGGCAACCATTGTCTGTTTCTTGCTTTTCCACGATGCCAAGTAACTCCCTATGAACACTGCAAAGCCAGAGGTAGACTTCTTATCCTTGGGACATCCCACATAATCTGCATCTGCACAAGCAGTAACGGCAAGGGATGTACCTCTGCTGAAAAGAAGACCAGTGCCAGATGAGGCCTTCAAATACCTTAGAATCATATGGATTGCATCCACATATGCTTGTCTAGGTTGATCCATAAATTGACTCACTTTTCTCACTGCAAAGGATATATTTGGTTGGTGATAGTCACATAAAGGAGCTTCCCAACGAGCTCCATGTACCTCCTCTTGTTTACCTCTATAGTATCATCATCATTATCATATAGCCTCATGCTCGGGCCCATGGGAGTAGTAGCAGGTCTGCAATTTGCCATGCTTGTCTCAAAGAGAAGATCTGTAATGTACTTCCATGGGTCATCACAAGATCTCATCAGTTCTTGGCAAACTCCAGTCCAAGGAAGTAGCGTGGGCTATCAAGGTCTTTGATCACAAACTGTTGACCTAGGAAATACTTAGCAAACTGGATGCCCTACACGTCATTCCATGTAATAATGATGTCATCAACCAAGTATGGCAATTGTACCTCTATGAGTCCTCTGAACAAAAATTTGGTCTGAGAGTTTCTGAAACCATACTCTTGAACTCTGCTTAAGGCCGCAGATAGCCTTGTGAAGCCTGCAAACCTTCTGACACTCCCTCTCAGCAACAAACCCATATGGTTGTTGCATCATGCATGTAAACTTCCTCCTGCAGATCACCATAAAGAAAGGCATTCTTCATATCAAGCTGGTAGAGAGGCCAATCCCGTGTCACAACAATTGAAAGAAGTATGCACATAGTAGAATGCCTAGCCATTGGAGAGAAGGTATCCTAATAGTCCACCCCATCTGGGTGAACCCACGTACCAGAAGTCTCACCTTATAGCGATCTACACTGCCATATGCTCAGTGCTTACCGTGAACACCCACATGCATCCCACGACAGATGCGTCAAGAGGAGTTGTAACAAGGCTCCAAGTGCCACATGACTGTAGCGTGGCCATCTCCTCCTCCATGGCAATACACCACTGGTTGTCCTATAGTGCATCTTGATATGTTCGTGGTAACTCCACAGCTGAAAGTGCCACAATAAATCTCCCGACGTCCTCTGAAATTCTACTCAAGAAGACATGTGTTGCAATAGGATATGTCGTATGAGTATGTCTTTGCTTCCGCAAAGCAATAAGCACATCAAGATCATCTGCCACCTCATGAACATGTAAACTACCCTCCTGAGAGGGTACATGCATATCTGGTAAAGAAACCTGCTGCATAGATAACTCAATAGTGCCATCGGTAGAAACAATGTGCGCATTACATACAGGAGGCGTGTTGGGCGATGGGGAAGGCCCATGAGCAAGGGGACAACGAGACCTGCGAATAAACACATGTGGCAAAGACTAGTTCAAAGTATTGTGTGGCGGTCCAGGAGCAACCACAGAGCAGGTGTAGATACTGGTGGTGGTGGTGGAGGTGGTAAATGTGGTGGAGATGGTGGTGCTGATACTGGAGGTGGTACAACCATAAGAGAAGGCACGTAGATGGGATCATCCTGTCACCTAAGGGAGAAAAATACATAACCGACTCAAAGAATGTGACATCAGCACTGACAAAGAATTTCCATCGAAGTGGATAAAAACACAGGTACCCCTTTTGGGTACGAAAGTAGCCAACAAAGACACATTTGACAGCTCTAAGGGAGAGCTCATCTCTAATAGGCATCAAATAGTGAACAAAAGCCACAAAGCAAAACACTCGAGGTGTAAGTGAGAATAGGTCCTTCTTGGGAAACGCAATCGAGAAAGGAACCTTTTCTCCTAAGACGGTAGATGGTTGCAGTTCACCAAGTAGCAGGCAACGAGAACCATATCACCTCAATAAGAGTGAGGAGCACGATTCTGAATCAGAATGGTCTGAGTCACATAAGGGAAATGATAGTGTTCGCGTTTAGCAACACCATTCTGCTGAGAAGTATAGGCACACGAGGTCTGGTGTATGATGCCAAGAGACTTGAGAAACTCTGATAGCTGTAAAGTGCAGAACTTTAAAGCATTGTCAGAACCTAAAAACTTGACAGTAGCAAACAAAATGTTCTCTATTTCAATAATAAAGGTTGTAATGACAGACACAGCTTCAGACTTATTCTTAAACAAAAATATCAAAAAAAGTCTAGAATAGTCATCAACAGCAAAAAGATAAAAATGGTGTCTCTGATGATCAGGAACACGACTCGGACCCCAAATATCTAAATGAAGAAGATCAAACAACTGAGTACTAATCCGACCCCGACGAGATGGGAACTACAAGCGGTGATGCTTCCCAAGCTGGCAAGCCTCGCATTGGAAGGAGGATCTCGTGAAAATCTGTGGGAGGAGATGACGTAGCTTCTGCAGAGGAAGGTGGCCAAAACGGAGATGCCACAAATACGATGAGACAGGTCCAGTTGGAATAGTAGAAACACCGACATGAGGAGGCTAGACTAGTCTGTAGAGCCCCCACTGCTCGCAACCACATCCAATCACCCTACCCATGAGTATATCCTGAAACACAAGAGAAGAGGGGTAAAAAATGGCATGACAATGCAGATCCTTCGTAATCTGACTAATAGAAAGCGCATTCATCTGAAAATCAGGAGCATATAAATGTTCTGCAGGCGCATGGATGGCGTCAAATGCACCTCCTCCTATGGTTGCAACTTCATTATCTACATCAGGTTTCCACAATCCTAGATACCTAGAGAGCATATATATATGCATGCATGCATGAATGTATGCATGCATGCATGGATGTATGCATGCATGCTTGCTATATTCGTGTATACTTGGGCTTTCTTGTTCATACCAATTTCTAACTAAGACTAAAAAAAGTTAAACATATTTCACATGAAAATAAAGTCATATTCCATCATGTAGAATGTCGATAAATCCATTTTCAATAAATTTAGTTTAGAATAATGTAGCGGTAATCTTATATAACCAGGCTCTAAATGAGTTCTTAAATTTTCTCAAGGTTCACATAGCAACATTGTGTTCAGATGTCCAGAGTGAAAATATAAAGAATATAAATACGGAATTAGAAACATGAAGAAACGTGATTTTATGTGGAAAACTCACTTAGACTTGATTTTATGTGGAAAACTCACTTAGACTTGATTTTATGTGGAATCCTACTCACTCTAATCAAGTTTTCTCAACCCGGTTGGGTCTCTTTGATCCGGTCCCATGCCTGACCCGCTCGACAATAGGGGGATGGGCGCATCCTTCTCGTGGGTCCTGGGACCCGATTGCAGATATCGCTCCGGCACCGCTGCTTTGTGTCGGCGCCCCCGTGTTTTCTGATAGGGGTCCCCCGCAGCACTCCGCCTCGTCTTCCGATGGTACTCGATAGGATGGCCGACGTTTTGGATGGGCAACTTCGTGATGATATTCCTTTGGCTCTTTCTCCCTTGGCTTGCCCTACGGAGGGTGGTTCTCGTCCTGATGAAGGGGCAGGTGACAAAAGATCCGATAGGAGGTACAAGCGCATACAGAGATCTCAGACTCGACTCGTCGAGCCACAGCCGTGCTCGACCTTAAAGACGACCATTGCGGAGGCCTCTGGTGTGATCCGTATTCAGGGTCTATACCCTTGTTCTAAATGAAGATTCTCACTTGGAACGTTCGGGGTTTCGAGGAACTGGACAAGAGAAGGATACTTGGTTCGCGATTCATTGAATGGAGTTGTGATGTGGTCATGCTGCAGGAGACGAAGCTTTAATCCGTCTCCGATGTTGTTTGGAGATCTTTCAGCACTAGCGGAATTGATGAGTTCAAAACACTGGATGCGGTCGGGGCATCTGGGGGGCTTCTCGTGGCTTGGAGATCGTCGTCCTTGGTGTTTACCTCGGTGCTACGAGGGAGACACGTTCTATCTATTCTCTTGGTATGTGTTGGCTCTTCTACACCCTTGGCGATTTCATGTGTTTACGGCCCTAGTAATCATATTCTGTGAAGGGAATTATGGGAGGACCTGCATGAGGCGAGTAGGGCCTTCGAGGGTATCCCCTGGCTCGTTGGGGGGGGGATTTTAATGTTACAAGGGATAGGCCGCGATTCAGGGGTGGCCAGGACCCGGGTTCGAAAGATTTTGCAGACGCTATTGATTTGATGGCCATGGAGGTTATGGACGCAAGGTGAAGGATATGGTTAGATCCTCAAGCGCATCACGGAAGCGTGAGCGTCGTATCGAATACGACGAAGAGCGACTAGTCGCACTAGTTGCTCGATGCAGCGGAATTTAAAAAATTTTCTTACGACGAAACCACATGATCCAAGAACACTTCTCGGATCGTTTCGTCTAAACCACAAACAAGTAATTAGGATTACCTCTTGAAGCGTGGTTGCGATCAAGTCTCTAAACGAAGAGACCTCCTGTCTCAAGTCCGATCCGACGGAGGAGACGCTTGCGAGCGCGGGGATGAACCGCGTGCTTCTCGCAATCCAAGTTGATGATCCAAGCGGCGGATCTCCTGATCTCGACACACGAGATCCAACATCTTCTTCACGAGCGAGGCGCACCGAAGGAGACGGAGATCCACGAGCAGAAGAACGGGCAGCATAACGACGATGCCGCGGTGATGGAGAACCTCTCCATGGCATCCATGGTGGACGGCCATGAGAGGGAGAGAGAGGGTTGACCTCTAAAGAGAAAGAGAGAGGGAGAGAGAGATGCTTCTCAAGCATTATGTGTAAAGAGAGAGCATGGGTATGCCTCTCTATTTATAGGGTTTTGGGATCCATGGATCTCAATCCATGTGTCATATAAAATCAATGGTTGAGATTGATTTATGACAATCCAATGGTCAAGATTGTTGTTGGAAAAAGCCAACAACTTGTGATTTAATTTTGATAAAATATATTTGATAAATCAAATATATATTAATACCAAATTAAATCAATCAAATAAGGAGAGAAAATACAAAGGAGATCAACCTTCCCCTTTAGAGGGCAATCTCATGGATTCCCATGAGATTGCATATCTCCTTGATTTTCTCTCTACTTATTTTCCAACAACTATTTGTTGGGATTTTTATTCACCAAAATAATTCTCATTTAAATTTGGGAATATTGCAATCTTGACATTGGAATATTGTGAATCATATTCACAACCCAAAACAAAATGTAATTTACATTTTCAATTAATTAGACAATGTGTATCCAATACACATTAATAATTAATCTACTAATATAAATTATATTTAACTCTCTCTAATACATTATAAATCACATTTATAATATATTATGAATAATTGGATATTACTATCCACATTATTCTTATCCATAATAATTAAATCACATTTAATTATATTGGATAACTTATTCTCATGTGCTCAAATAATATGAATCACATTCATATTATTTACATCTTTGATAATCAAATCACATTTAATTATCTAAGATAACTCTCCTTATAATATGAATCAAATTCATATTATTCATGATAATTAAATCACATTTAATTATCCATTTTCTCAATGCTCGGATACATATATCAACAATAGAATTATCCATGAACTCTTTCAAGGATAATGCGCTTTCTCCGTGAATACTTGGAGATAAGGACCGGGCGATTGTATTGTTCCACGTATAGTGACATGGATATTGAGATCACATCTCAAATCCAGATCTCGGGCCTCCCATAGATGCTTGATTAAATCAAGACCGCAAATCTAATCTTCTCATTGAATCTGAATCACATTCAGATCAATGTCCAACATTTGGACTAAGATCAGATTACTTCTCTACTGAGAGGAGTTACTAAAATCCAGACCCGTTTCATCACTCCCTAGGAATGGAAGCGTCATGGTTATACAACCGTTTATGATCACATCACCCTCAGGTATTCCTAATACCTGTACATCCTGCATACTGGAAGACCCAGATTAAACCCGAAGTATTGGATCAACTTTATACTGTCTACTTCATGGTTTTATCAGTAAGTTTTTCATTCGATCATTGGGAGTTGGTATTGATCATATACTTTCCAAAAGCATATATCATACCTAGGTCTTGATCATATACTTTCCAAAAGTATATATCAAACCAACAAATTCAGTCAAGCTTCCAAAGCGAGACGACCGTGCGCACGGAATTTGATTCTTCCCAATATCTCATGAGTGAGCTCATGTCTTCCGGTTCAGTAGTGAACCTGTATGATCCCTTTGAGAGATCGTATTACTCATATGCCCTTATATGCACACTAGCGCGCCGGTGTATAGACCTTGATTAGGTCATCAACCTATTGGTCTGCCAAATGTACATACTCAGACATATAGTAACACATCTGTCTCCGGTCAGAGGATGTGTGCCTATATCATGACAGCATATGATATAGGGCTTTGGTTATCTCGATCTCGTTAAGTCAACTCTTTGACCTAACTTATCCGACACCTCCGAATCTCTATTCCTATGCAGAGGACCTGCATCAAGAGGTCGGTCAGATATCAACCTAAATGAGATAGGATTGCCATCTCCTACTCAGGCTGGAGATCATCTCTTAATAATCAGTTGACGGTGCTTGATGAGTCCTCAATCTAACTCATTAGATATTCATCTAAGCACCAGCCTCTATGGTTCAATAATTGAATCAACAGCTGTATGATCATTAAGATGGCCATGGTACATAACCCTAATTGTACTAAGGGACCTATTATGCAAATTATGTATTCTTTATTTCAGATCAAGGAGTGAATTGCAACAACATTTATTGCATAATGGCTCGCCGTGGGCTCACATTTCCAACAATCTCCCACTAGCCCAAAGAGCCATTAATGGGCTAATCATTTAAACCCACACTCATGTGACAATCATAGGCTATTTAGAAAAATAGCTAGGTAAGCTGATCAGTCACTCCGTTCCCAAGAGACTACGCCAAGTCCTTTTACGGTACTTGCATATCCCCAGTAACGGTGCTCGCATCTAATGCGAACGTTGCATCTCATGCAACCGATACTCAATTTTGTTGGTTATAGTGTCCTTGACACTACATCTTATTAATTATCATAACCAGTATTCCCATAATCCTTATTAGAATACCTTCATTCCTGGAGATCTCTATCTCCTAAGGTATCTACAGTTAAGACCCTTATAGATCACTATATACAAGGTCTTAAACCTTTGAAGATAAGACTTTGAGATCACTATCATCTTTGAAGATATTGTTATTAATGCAATCAAGTGTTTTATCTCCATAGTAGGATTAGTAACATTTTACTACTCCCACTGCATGGCAGACATCTGGTTCTTGTACACATCTAGCATATACCGAGCTTCTCATAACTGATGCACAAGTGCAAGCAGTTCTAGCATTCACTTCCTCAACTCTTTGAGGTGCTATCCCTCTAGACAGGTCACTACCATATCTTAAGGGAAAGAAGCCTTTCTTGGAATTTTCCAGAAAATGGAATAAGTCCAAGGTGTATTACTAATGTGATGACCCCAATACCCTCTTCTCTTTGCTTCTGAACGACTTCAGAACTAAGAGGTATCCGTGAGATCATATCCCAAAGTATGGAACAACCAAATTTTAAAACACTTATTATTATCCTTATATCATTCCAAATGATTAGAATAATGTCTACATTTAGCACGATGAACACAATGGCACTCCCACTAAGCTTCACATGGTTCATCAAGATTCTATCTGAAATCATAACATTTATAATTTCATCAAATCTTATGTTCCAACTACAGGAAGCTTATTGGAGTCCAAAGATGGAGTTCTTCAGCTAGCACACCTTGCTTTCCTCAACCATGAAGCCCTGGGGCTACTTCATATGAATATCCTCAGAGAGGTATTCATAGAGGAATGCAATCTTGACTCACATCATGAAGATGCCATAGTCAAGTTGTGCAGCTATAGTTAGCAATATTCTAATGGGTTAAAGCAAGGTCACTGGAGAGCAAGTCTCATCGCAAGCGATGTCTTCTCTTCGGTGTGTAGCTCATGACTACGAACCGTGCTTTGAAGGTCTACACCTTCTCATTAGGTTCCCTCTTTCTCTTGAAGATCCATTTACCCTTTAATGGGTCTGACCCATATAGGTGGATCCTCGAGGGTCCATATACAACACTTGTATATGAAGTCTACATTAGACTTTTATTGCTAACATCCATCTTTCCATGTCATGATCCTCAGGAGCTTCATCACATGAAGTCCGATCATTTTTAGATTTAACTAACACATGGAATCCATCCTCAAACTTATTTGAAGAGGTATTAGTGTTTCATCTTTAATTGTCCTTTCAGTTTCCAATATCAGGAGCCTCATTATCTTTTCAAGATTAAATGAGTTCCTTCACTTCATTTTCATCTTGATTCTCAAGAGAGTCATCCTATAAGAATCATATTCTCAAAGATTAGATCTTTTAAGAATCTCAAGGTCATAAAGTAGGTATCCAATACCATCCTTTAATTTCCTAATGAAGTAGCACTCTCTAGTGCCAGATTCCAGCTTAATCACATGGAACCTTATTAAGGATATATAATGCAGTCTCTACCACATATATATACCTGGAAACTAAGAGATAATTATGCTACGATTAATCATTGATTAAATCATGTCACACATGATCAATTGTATCTCCCTACAACTCCTTTGAGTTAAGGTTCATTAGGAGGATTGAGATAGGAATGATATTCATATCTCCATAAGGTATTTCTTGAATTCATCTAATAGGTACGGGCTACCTTGGTTAGATCAAATTCATTTTATCTTCCTTCAAACTTTGGTTCTAAACCAAAATTGCGAAATCTTTGAACATTTCAAAGGTTTCTTAGATGAAGAGAAGAGATCTCATATCATACATAATCATTAACAGATATCACATATCCATAATGTTTACTATGATATAGATGATCTGCATACATCAAAATGTATGAGATCCTTAATACCTAGGCATCTTACACCTTTCCCAAGGAAGGATGTATTAGACATTTTACTTTGAATACAATATTCACAAGTATGTGAGATTTGAATCTTTAGACAATCTAAAGTTTCATGTCTTACCAGTCCATTGATTTCATCAACAGACATATGTCCAAAATTTGATGCCAGATCATTGTCAAATGATCTTTATCCTCCTATTGATCTTTTAAAGGTTTAATTTTCAGTATTAGAAATCTCAATGAACCATTCAATAATTTTCTAATTTAATAGAGTCCACTAGATTTTAGATTACTATCTGAAATATTTCTATCATAACTCTTTATGATAGATTTATTACAGAATTCATGTTCATATCCAACAATTAGAAATAAACAATGAGTGTATTCTAATATCTAGGTCATAGAGACATTCTCTAAGACTAAGGGCTCCCATTGAAAATATGAAGTCTATTGATCTCATGGAAATTGTTGCAACACTTGCATCACTTTCAACATGGATGACCAATAAACCTTAAGATCAAATTTCTAATACATATGCAAACAATTGCAAGTGTCATTAGAAAATTTGAGATACAATTATTAGACTTTATCTTATCAAATAAGTAAGTCAATATCAATGATTATATGTAGATTATACTGATGCTCCATCCGAGTCCTTTTCTGAGGATTCTAGACAGACTTGATAGTCATACTATCAACACATCAACTTATTGCAATATTGGCATTCATCCAACTCTTTGGATGTCATATGGAAGTCACAGAAGTACAGTCAACTCTTTGACTATACCTCTTACTTGGGTCCAACCCATGCTTCCACTGCGCTCCCTTTGTCTACAAGCAACCTTTGCTCAAGACCAAGGATCTCTTATGTTAAAATCAAAAATTTCAATATAAGAGTATTTCAACATTTATACAAGCTTCATTTAAGTTCATATAATATGAATATTATGAAGCTTCATGAATGACTAGAGTATAGACAGTAGAATGATGACACTCATCATCTACATCCATCTAAACTCTTTGAAGCATCAGTTCAGGTAGGTATTCAAACAATTTGAATACATTATCTCTAATAGAGCTACCATTCTACATGATGTAGAGAACCATGTCATTCATGATTAAATGTCAAGAGCACATATATATGCCATAATATCTTTATTGATTTTATAAGGATTAATTTGATAATTACGATCATCATCGACATGTCACTTCAAAAGTACATTTGATAAGATCAAGACTTATAGAGACATACAAACCCTAGGGTTTTAGTCCTATTGTCTTATTTAATTATCACTTCTCATTATTATGAGGAATCTTGCACATTGCAACCACATACATTATGTGTCCAATCGCAAGTACAATATCTGGATCAAGGGTCCAATCCATGATATTCTATTGGTTATTAATGAGTATAACATTGAGTGGGTTTAATGAAGGATTATCTGAAATAAGTAATTTGCATAAGGGTATATATTTATATATATACACATATTATACTTTGATTTAGGAGTTTTTATATCAAAGTTGTCTTGCCATGTCAACAATGAAAGTTCATTCCCTTAATCACTTTCAATGTAAGAGATATACTTACCATTATATCTCAACAAGATCTGGGATCTCCTCTTTATCTTTGTTACATCCCAATAATATGAGAAACTGCAACTCCAATAAAGAGAAGCGGGAACACATTCCGCCTTGCAAGTCCAACTTGCATTTCCCAATTCGGTCTTTAACACCCGGGCCCACCACCCCTAAGGTGATGTTGACCCGTCGTTAATTGAACCAACCGTCAACAGGAATAGAACTCGCTATGCGCAATCCAATATCGCCCCAATAATATGAGGATCCGATATTGGGGTCACTACGCATACGGCCTTACTCTTTCGAGAAGCAAAGAGTCCGATCCAGATGCGCTTGTATATAGGAGCTGTCACTACGTACAGGCGTCTCCTATATACAATCCCTGACGACGGAAACCCTTCGCCTTGACGGGAGACCATGGATGTCACTTATGTGATCCTCCACCTCTTATTCAAATTTAATTAATTACTATGAATCACATTCATATAATTAATTCTTCCAAGGGAATTATTAACTCTAATCATATTAGAGTATTCTTAATTGGATATAATTAACTTAATCATATTAAATTAATTATCAATCCAATTTAATCAATCAAACTTAATTTTATGCTTGAATATACATATATGATATTATTCTCAAAGCACGTATTAATTCGAATTTTAATAATTAGAAAAATACATCATAATCCCTCGGACATTATCCCGGCCCTACCCGCTGTCATGGCCAGTACCGACGGGAGTGGGGCGGACCACATACGTTGCAACCCGCTGACCAGCGATCCCCGACTAGACACCATATCCACCTCGGGAAAGGATAATGCCAAATTGATTATTTTGTACTTGAGATGATCATCGGTTCTTCAACCGAAATTATACCATATAGTAATCAAAACAATTTTGATTTTAAGGAAATTTGCTAGGCAAATTCCCAAGTCCTATTCAAGCAAGAAGTTTGATGATTGTAATTCCAATTAAGGTTTAGATCAAATCTAATCAACTAATTGGTTGGGGCCAAGTCAATTAAGGAAATAATCATTCTCTAATATTTCACAAATATTTTCCATAATTATTTCCCGAAATTAACAATTAATTTCATTAATTGACAATCACATGGTCTTGATTAGGAAAGTAATTTCAGCAGTGACCCCTACTTACTAAAATTAGCATATCTCAATCAATTTAAATCCAAATTAAGCAAAGTCAATTTCTAAAGTTTGCTAATTTGATTTAGAACAGAAACCAATATGATTTGCACGCATTTCGAGGCGTCTCTAAACAGTAATTAACTCTTTAATTACGTTAAGATTCGCAGTTCCCGTAACAGTGGATACATGTTCATTAAATCTACCATATCTAGAGCATACGAAATCCGATTTACGCAAACTCAGATCCTATGGTTTCCTTATTTAATGGGGAACAAAATTCTAGTGCTATTTTCGTGTTTAAACAATTTAAACATGGCCGAAAAATTACACTAAACAGATCTGCGAAAATGAAATGCGATAAAACTTTCGCGACCTTAGCGAACCCAAGTCGTCCTTGGTTAACGAATCACTATTCGAAACCGTCGACCTAAGGCTCTGATACCACTTGAAGGATATGGTTAGATCCTCAAGCGCATCACGGAAGCGTGAGCGTCGTATCGAATACGACGAAGAGCGACTAGTCGCACTAGTTGCTCGATGCAGCGGAATTTAAAAAATTTTCTTACGACGAAACCACATGATCCAAGAACACTTCTCGGATCGTTTCGTCTAAACCACAAACAAGTAATTAGGATTACCTCTTGAAGCGTGGTTGCGATCAAGTCTCTAAACGAAGAGACCTCCTGTCTCAAGTCCGATCCGACGGAGGAGACGCTTGCGAGCGCGGGGATGAACCGCGTGCTTCTCGCAATCCAAGTTGATGATCCAAGCGGCGGATCTCCTGATCTCGACACACGAGATCCAACATCTTCTTCACGAGCGAGGCGCACCGAAGGAGACGGAGATCCACGAGCAGAAGAACGGGCAGCATAACGACGATGCCGCGGTGATGGAGAACCTCTCCATGGCATCCATGGTGGACGGCCATGAGAGGGAGAGAGAGGGCTGACCTCTAAAGAGAAAGAGAGAGGGAGAGAGAGATGCTTCTCAAGCATTATGTGTAAAGAGAGAGCATGGGTATGCCTCTCTATTTATAGGGTTTTGGGATCCATGGATCTCAATCCATGTGTCATATAAAATCAATGGTTGAGATTGATTTATGACAATCCAATGGTCAAGATTGTTGTTGGAAAAAGCCAACAACTTGTGATTTAATTTTGATAAAATATATTTGATAAATCAAATATATATTAATACCAAATTAAATCAATCAAATAAGGAGAGAAAATACAAAGGAGATCAACCTTCCCCTTTAGAGGGCAATCTCATGGATTCCCATGAGATTGCATATCTCCTTGATTTTCTCTCTACTTATTTTCCAACAACTATTTGTTGGGATTTTTATTCACCAAAATAATTCTCATTTAAATTTGGGAATATTGCAATCTTGACATTGGAATATTGTGAATCATATTCACAACCCAAAACAAAATGTAATTTACATTTTCAATTAATTAGACAATGTGTATCCAATACACATTAATAATTAATCTACTAATATAAATTATATTTAACTCTCTCTAATACATTATAAATCACATTTATAATATATTATGAATAATTGGATATTACTATCCACATTATTCTTATCCATAATAATTAAATCACATTTAATTATATTGGATAACTTATTCTCATGTGCTCAAATAATATGAATCACATTCATATTATTTACATCTTTGATAATCAAATCACATTTAATTATCTAAGATAACTCTCCTTATAATATGAATCAAATTCATATTATTCATGATAATTAAATCACATTTAATTATCCATTTTCTCAATGCTCGGATACATATATCAACAATAGAATTATCCATGAACTCTTTCAAGGATAATGCGCTTTCTCCGTGAATACTTGGAGATAAGGACAGGGCGATTGTATTGTTCCACGTATAGTGACATGGATATTGAGATCACATCTCAAATCCAGATCTCGGGCCTCCCATAGATGCTTGATTAAATCAAGACCGCAAATCTAATCTTCTCATTGAATCTGAATCACATTCAGATCAATGTCCAACATTTGGACTAAGATCAGATTACTTCTCTACTGAGAGGAGTCACTAAAATCCAGACCCGTTTCATCACTCCCTAGGAATGGAAGCGTCATGGTTATACAACCGTTTATGATCACATCACCCTCAGGTATTCCTAATACCTGTACATCCTGCATACTGGAAGACCCAGATTAAACCCGAAGTATTGGATCAACTTTATACTGTCTACTTCATGGTTTTATCAGTAAGTTTTTCATTCGATCATTGGGAGTTGGTATTGATCATATACTTTCCAAAAGCATATATCATACCTAGGTCTTGATCATATACTTTCCAAAAGTATATATCAAACCAACAAATTCAGTCAAGCTTCCAAAGCGAGACGACCGTGCGCACGGAATTTGATTCTTCCCAATATCTCATGAGTGAGCTCATGTCTTCCGGTTCAGTAGTGAACCTGTATGATCCCTTTGAGAGATCGTATTACTCATATGCCCTTATATGCACACTAGCGCGCCGGTGTATAGACCTTGATTAGGTCATCAACCTATTGGTCTGCCAAATGTACATACTCAGACATATAGTAACACATCTGTCTCCGGTCAGAGGATGTGTGCCTATATCATGACATCATATGATATAGGGCTTTGGTTATCTCGATCTCGTTAAGTCAACTCTTTGACCTAACTTATCCGACACCTCCGAATCTCTATTCCTATGCAGAGGACCTGCATCAAGAGGTCGGTCAGATATCAACCTAAATGAGATAGGATTGCCATCTCCTACTCAGGCTGGAGATCATCTCTTAATAATCAGTTGACGGTGCTTGATGAGTCCTCAATCTAACTCATTAGATATTCATCTAAGCACCAGCCTCTATGGTTCAATAATTGAATCAACAGATGTATGATCATTAAGATGGCCATGGTACATAACCCTAATTGTACTAAGGGACCTATTATGCAAATTATGTATTCTTTATTTCAGATCAAGGAGTGAATTGCAACAACATTTATTGCATAATGGCTCGCCGTGGGCTCACATTTCCAACACAAGGGACTCGGCTTACACTTGGAGGAGCTCCAACTCTCGCTCTCGAATTGACAGATTTTTGGCCTCGGTCGAGCTCCTCGATTGTTTCGCGCTCTCAACTGTGATGGCTCGACCGAGGGCCTTATCTGACCATACACCGATTATATGGGACTCCGGCGAATCACTCCCGCAAAGGGGCCTCTTTAGATATGAGAAGAGTTGGTTGTTGGAGGAAAATTTTAGAGAGTTGGTAATCTCACACTGGTCCAACGGGGAGGTGTCTGGGTCGGTTGCATCTATATTCGTACAGAAATTGGGGTCTTTGCTTAAGAGGTTGAGCTCCTTCAAGAAGGAGTCCATGGCTGCAAGATGCGCTACGAGGCTGGAAGCTGAGGAGGTGGTTAGTAGACTTGATGCACAGGAGGATCATAGGGAGCTTACGGGGGATGAACTGGCCACTCGCTCGCTTGCTCAAAAATTAATTACGGTCGAGGACCTTAAGCGCGTCACTGAATGGAGACAAAGGTCAAGGAATACTTGGCTCAAGGAGGGGGACGCAAACACGGCATTTTTCCATCGGATAGCCAGCGGGAGACATCGGTCAAATGCTTTGAGGTCGATTATGGTGAATGATGTGCGGGTAGATGGCGACAGTCAAATGGGGAAGGCGATTGTTGATCATTTTAGGGACTTCTCCTCGAGGACGATGCCCGGCTTTGGAGGTGGACGGGGCTTGGGGCTCCTTCTTTGCCGTCCTCTATGTGTGCGGAGTTGACGTAGGGCGTCTCCTTGGAGAAAGTGAAGAGTGCGGTTTGGAGCTTGAATGCGGATGGGGCTCCAGGCCCAGATGGGTTTCCGGTTGCTTTCTACAGAGATTTTTGGGACCTTGTGGGCAACGAGGTTCTCGATGTCATCTCAGAGTTTTGTGAGGGTAATGCTGGTTTCGAGAGGATAAATAAGTCACTAATCGTTCTCCTTCCTAAGTCCACAGCGGCGGATCGCATTGAGGATTTCCCCCCCCATTGCTCTCTCTAATGCCCTCTACCTGATTATGGCAAAGGTGTTCGCCGCGACTCAGCCGTGTTCTTGAGACGATTATTTCCCCGCTACAGTCAGCTTTTATCAAGGGTAGGCAAATTTCAGACTGCATTATTCTTGCTTCGGAAATCATTGCGGACTGGAAGAGAAGGGACAAACAAGGAGTTTTATGGAAAGTGGATTTTGCAAAAGCCTATGATAGTTTAGACTGGAAGTTCCTTTGGTCGGTCCTGTGGAGGAGAAGCTTCCTGGATCTATGGATTTCTTGGATGAGACGTTGTATTACGACGTCATCCTTTTCAGTCATGGTGAATGGTTGCCCGGAGGGTGGCTTCTTCCAGCCACGTAGGGGTGTGCGGCAAGGCTGCCCTCTTGCACCTCTCTTATTTGTCATTGCTGCGAATGTCCTGGCGCATATTGTGGGCCACGTAACTGATTGTGGTCTCTCGGCCGGGTACTCGAGGGATGATTTGATGATCCCTCTTCTCCAATATGAAAATGATACTATCTTCTTCATTGAGGGAGGTGCTGAGGAGGCTTCTGTCATGTCCGAGACCCTGGATCTCTTTAGCGAACTTTCCGGTCTCTTCAAGAATGCAGATAAATCTAAGGTTGTCTCCTTCGGCTTATCTGAGGAAGAGGCTGATGCTTGTGGACGGGCTTTAGGATCGGAGTGCTGCTTCCTTCCGATTGACTACCTTGGGATGCCTTTGTCGGTGGGAAGAACGAAGCTGCGTGAATGGTTCCAGGTTGTTGAGAAGCTTGAAGCGAGACTCTCGGGATGGAAGTCGGCCATTCTCTCCAAAGGGGGGCGATTGGTCCTCTTAAAGGCAGTTCTTTCCTCCATTCATGTTTTCTTCTTGTCCAATCGACGCTTGTCGAAGGGGATCCGTAGCCGTCTAGAGAAGGTGATGCGCAGGTTCTTATGGGGCAGGCATGGTGGTGAATGGGGGGGGGGGGGGTGGATTCACCTTATTGAGTGGGATGTAGTCACGCTCCCTAAAAAAGCGGGGGGCCTGGGAATCCGGAGACTGGACCAAATGAATGAGGCTTTGCTCCTTAAGTGGGCGACCAAAGTGTGGGGTCCTGGGGAGGATTTCTGCTGCAACATTCTGCACAAAATCTACGATGTCAGTGGTGCGCCGCCGAGTCCAGATGCTCGTGTGGAGTCGCCCACACCGTTCTGGAAGGGGGTGATGGAGGTCTTTACCCGCCAACTCTCCCGGTTTAGGCCGGTGCTTGGCAATGGCGAATCCTTCACCTTCTGGACTGATGATTGGACGGGGGGACCATTCTGCATGTGGTTCCCTCGCCTATATGCTCTTGTGGCCGATAAGAATGCGTTGGTTGCGTCTTGTTGGTCGGATGGTAATTAGTTCCCCACCTTCTTCACTAACTTCTCAGATCAGCGGCTTGAAGATTTTCTTTCGTTGTTGGATTCTATCAAAGAGATGGGAAGACCGTCTGTGGGAAGGGACCATTGGGGATGGCAGAAGGGCACACTCACAGTTAGGATGGCTTCTGGGGCGATTAGCAGGCCTCCCTCCTCGCGCTCGGAGGTCTTAGTTCGAGATTGCGCCTTCTTTTGGAGTTTGTGCCTCCCTGAACGTGTAGGCTTTTTCATGTGGTTGTTCAGAAGGCAGAGAGTGATGACGAGAGACCATGTGCTAGGCTTCTAGGCATCATCTCTGATAGATGCCTTTTGTGTGATGTCGCGATCGAGACCCTCGAGCATCTGTTCTTCAAGTGCCCGAAAACAATTTAGATTTGGGACGAGGCAAATTTGGCTTGGCTATGCACGGCGGACTTGGCCTCCTTCTGCGGCTCGTTGGTTGGCAACAGGAGCAGACCACGACGGAAGCTTTTTAGACCTATTGCCATTATTTGGGCCTTGTGGCTTGCCAGAAATGCGCTCCTTTTTTCTGGGCAAAGGTTTTACAAGGAAAATGTGGGGATACACTCCGCGAGGTTGATAGAAGATTGGGATCTGTAATTGTCTGCTTTAGGTTTTGCTCCCCTTTGTCGTTTCCCGTTTTTCCTTCTTATAAATAAATCTTGGGGCGAACACCATTGAGTGTATCCCCCTGCTTTAAGGCCTCAAAAAAGTTTCTCAATGAGTATAGGGAGTCATGTTCTATTTACAGCCATTCCAACTCAATCAAGTCCAATCAGTTAGCAATGTGAGACTAAACAACTCTCCATGCATAGCGGCCCAACTACAAATATCACAACAGGTTGGACAATACAAAACTCAACACACATAACCTGGGAACATAAATCAAATACAACTCTCGAATTATCAACTGCATCAACTTGCGCTTGTGATATGAGCCCTTGTGATATGAGGAATTTTGCAACTTTGACGGGCTCTTGAATTCTTTGGATATTGAAGACTGAAAAGGTCTATACAATGGAAACCTTTATGAGTGCTTGGTTCACAAGTAAATATGAAAAATGGGTTTAATCATGAAACCTTTGCATCACAACTCTCAAACTAGAGCTATTAATTGGGCATCTCGACATTAGATAAGAGAATGAGATCTTTCATATCGAGTCTCTATGGATCTCTCTGTACTGTACATCACTGGTCTCTATCATACATGGTCCACATTAAAACTCAAAGTCCAACAAAAGAATATGGAAACCTTTTGAACAAACTATCACATCTATGCACCTCAAACAAAACAAGGGGATGTTATCTAACACCCCCTATCTCCCATATTTATGTAGGAGATAAACTTCATCAAATTTATCTTCCCCTTCTTCCCTTTTTTCTAACCTCCATCCTTTTTTTCTCTTGGCTCGATCTCATTTTTCCCATAGCCCCTTCACTTTTTTTCTTATGGGTTGTCCTTTTCTTTTTTTAAAGCCATTCAACATTATTCTTTTGTTACAAGAAGCTAAGCAGATGTAGCTATGCTAGGCTCAATTTCTTTCTTCTCAACTATTTCTTTTCAACCGACATTTTTTCTGATTACAAACAAAAAAATACTCATTTTTTTCTCTTTTAGACCATAGAAAAACAAAGGGGCTTCACTGCAATATTTTTTCAAACTTCTTATCAAGCCAATAATTTAAATGCATATTTGGGCTTTTCACTCTAAAGATGTAATCAGCATTTAGGGTTCCCAATGGAAGAATCCATCGCAACAACTCATCTTTCATGATGTCATTGTCGCCTTGTCTTCTCTCTCACGACATTGATGGCCCATCGCGTAGACACCACACATCAATGTCCAGCGCCACCAGCTCTTCTCCTTGTGCCTTCTTGTCTCATCACCATCCTATGGAGTAGTGTCTGTGATGGGTTGATCTTTGAAGCAGAATCGATATTTGTGTGTGCATATCTTGAATCTCTGTGGTGCTACTCCCCTCATTCGCCTGCATATTCATGGGTTGATCTTCAAAGTCGACTTGGTTTATGTCGCATTTTGACGTTTCTATACATTTCCTCTTTAAAAGATCTAGGAATTCATTAAGGGAAACCCGACATTAATGTTAGTTGTCGGCAGATGCATTCATTGCAAAGCTTATCGATACTATATATCGCCTTTTCACCAAAAAGAACAAACTAAATTACAAATTTCAAGTAGGTTCTTGGGAGGGATGATCTCTTCTTGAATTGACATAAAATTGAACATCGAAAATGACGAATGAATCCAAGACTAACTTGCTATGATACCATGTAATTACATAAAGAATGTAAAATGTGTAATCAGAAACATGACTTTATGTGAAACCCTACTCCTTTAGGCATAGGTGTAACCATGGGAGAAAACCTTTAGACTAGATATTCTATTAAGTTTCCCAATGAGTACGTGAAACTCTATTTATAACCCCATCAACTCAACCAAATCCCGACACTTGGAAATGTGAGACTAAATAACTCTCCACACATGGAGACACAATTACAAATATCCTAACATACGATGATTGGATCAAGAGCAAGATCAAGTCTAGACCGCCATATCTGACCATTTACAACTCTCTTGCTTTAAACAAAGAAAAGAAACAACTAACTCAAGAATTTCCTTTCCTGTGGAGTGAGAATTGCTTCTTTCCATGACAACTACGTAAATATTGGCATTAACAATCAAAATTTATCTTAAATTATGTTGACACATGTCTCGTTAGATGTAACTAGGTATTATGATAACGGCAAGACTATTAAGATAGCACTAATAATACGACTTCATCTTCTATGATAGGAACTAATAGGACTTCTATATGTCATTATACCATTTTTCTTCGATTGATAAAATGCGGATGAATATCCATTTCGGTTAGTCATCCTTTGGCTTTGAAACATACACATTTTCGTTGAGACATGGACACATAAGCTCCAAAAATTACTTTCCATGGTTAACAACGAGCATGATGTCTGCCCTACTCAACAAGAGAAGAGGCCTAAAAGCGAGGTATCTGTAATACTTCTTACTCAAATCTTTTAGAAGGTGTTGTGGGACCAAACACAAGACCACATACTACCAAACTTGCAGAAAATGGTCGATTAGTTGGTTGCCCAACTAGTGACCGCTAAGTCCTAGTAGAGTAGTAGAGTCCTCCCTCAACAAGACTATACGAACCAACTAATCTAATATGTCTTTTTCTGAGTTTTTATAAAGCAAGTTTTATCTAAGATGCTTAACGTCGATTGGAATTCAATTATTTCTTTTCCTTCATTATGATAGTATATAAAATATACAAATATGTGTAAAAATATAGGAATATATAATGATTTATATATTTAAAATAATTAAAAAATACAAAACCAACTAAGTATGACTAAATCAGTTTAGTCTCTCGACTGCTGGTTATTGATAAGATTCAGTTAACTCAACCCTTCATTATTCACAACTATCAGTATTACAATCACCTGCTTAACTGCAGAAAGCACAGAAGACCAGAAAGTAGGAAATATAGTTCATGAGATAAATTCACTGGGAAATAGCCAAAACAAAGACAAAAGAAATAAATATTCCACTCCAAGTACTATGTTAGAAAGTTTCCAAGTTTTTATCAAAAAGTAGTCAAAGCACCTCTTCAACTGCACGTAACAGCCGCCTGCACATTCCTTGACGACGGTGCTCACTGCAAGTGGCAATTAATGGCATCTCGGCAACCATAGTTCCGTGCACTCTGTGAAGTTGTGGATTCAAATGGCAGTAGAAAACAAAAAATAAAAGGAACTTCATAGAGAAGTATATAAATTAAAAGCTAGGACCACAAAAAATTCAACTTCTAATTTCACTGAGAAATATAAAGGCATTTGCTAACAGCCTCCAAATGTATGTGAAATGAGATACACATATGAAAGGGTATAATAATATTCTCTTTGCTATAAGCAGAAGTTTGTCTATTAACAGGATAATACCTGATTGTTGCTACAGAGATCAGAGCATCATCTTTTTCCAAGACGACAGTGAAGAAATCTTCATAATTTAGACGTGCAAATTTTGATCTGCATACCATGTAAACAACATGTAAACTAGCAGATGGAATGGCAGAACATTTGAAGAGAAAACAACGAGAGATAAGGTACCACAACAAATTTATATGTATATATGTGTGTAATTTTCAAATCAGAAAGAAATTTAATAGGCTAAGTTTTGTGTCTGTGATTTTCAAGTCCATAAGCAACTGTTAGAAAATAGAAATACGGAAGTGGAATGATAAACAGAGCATAAACTAGAAAGAACAAAATTGGAAGAACGCAGATTTTTACGTGGAACCCTACTCCCTAAGGAGCGGGATGAAACCACAGGAGAAGCCCTCAAATGGGCAGATATTCTATTGAACTTTCTCTCTGGATACAGGAGGTCTGGGGCTCTTTATATAGCCTCCACAGAGCCTCCAAGTCCCACCATTGGTAGATGTGGGACTACACATATGGATGGGTTAAAGGGATCCTGGAGGTATCCATTTACCCAACTACAATACAACAGGCGCACAACAAAATACTCCAACACTCCCCCTCAAGTTGGAGCATGCAATACTCAGCTTGGACAAACAGAAAGAAACTCAACTCACAATACATGACACTACAGACAATATCAACTCAACGCTCACAACTGTCGGCTGTTGTCGAGGACATTGCTTCTCATGCCTTGCAGGTGAGGAGGACGAACGGGCTGGAGTGTGACTCAAATAGAGGACTCGAAATCTGACCATGAACTCTGAAACTGCACATGTAGTCTCCTCTTCGGAGAACTGGGTCTCTCCCATCTGGCTCAGATAATGGTACTCTACTCTGGAGTCCCTATGATACCACATGAAAACCCTTGCCCACATGGCATAGGGAATGATCCTCTACTCTAGAGTCCCTATGGCTTACATGAAAACTCTGGCCAACAAAACAAGATTGATGGGGACCATGACAAATGATGGCATACATGTGCACAACAGAAAAGAAGACCGTATACATGTGCGAGTCTGAAACAAAAGACTCGGAAACCATCTGACGTCGAGTCTGGAATCTGAGAAGAGTCTGGAAATCTAAATGGCCTCTTGAATATGGAGAACCTGGAAAGTCCGACAATCTGGCATGTGACTATACATAATACTCCCCCTTTCTCCTATACTGGTCGGAATGACAAACATCGACCATGTTCGGAGAAGACAATAACATGGGACTAAACAAGAATATTCTCACAAAATTTCATGTGGCTTTTCTTCACATTTTTTTAAGCCGTCACATTTTTTTGAAAACATTTTTTAAGCCGTTTCAATTTTTTTGGCTTCAATCATTCATTCATTGTTTTGCAATTTAAAAAAAAAAACGTTCAACCCCCTTTCGACTCTTGCATTTTTAGCGTATGGCTTTTGTATGTACGCGCCTTTTTTTTAACTTGAACCTCGGCCTTCTCTCTTTTTTTTAATCGACCCCTCACTTCTCCCTTTTTTAGGCACGGCCAAATAAGTACAGAAACCCCCCCCCCTCACATTCATTTTTTTCTGTCGATCTGGGCCCTTTAAAAAAACATTTTTTTATATAAACGAGCCATCGAGCCCTAGGATTCCCACGAAGGGAACCCCTCTCTCTAACATATGTCGCCCCCGCGTGGGGCATTCCTGGAGAAGACCCGTGCCGCCAAAGAGGGTTTCGGCTGGAGATGTGCCGCCCGCGGAGTTTACGGCCTGCGCACCTGGGTGTTCCTCTCTGTTGCGCGATTATTTCTCTGCATGATGTCGAGGTGGAGTTCGAGAGGTAGCAAGCGATATGGTTGGGTTCCCATCACGATAGACTTGTAGATGCTCACGCGAGGAGCCTACTTTTCAGCCTGTAGATCGATATGCGTTGTTCATCTCGGATGAATTCCAAAACTTGATCAAGATGTGCAGGATTATGGTTTCAAAAAGAAACCCTAGAACTTAACCATACATGATAATACAATAAATAAATCTCCAACAACAAAATATCAAAATTGGATCTCGAACATGAAAACCTCGAGAATCGAACCCGCTCTGATACCATGTTAGAAAATTGAAATGTGGAAGCGGAATGATAAACGGAGCATAAACTAGAAAGAATAAACTTGGAAGAACACAAAGATTTTTACATGGAACCCTACTCCCTAAGGAGCGGGATGAAACCACGGGAGAAGCCCTCAAAGGGGCGGATATTCTATTGAACTTTCTCTCTAGATACAGGAGGTCTGGGGCTCTTTATATAGCCTCCACAGAGCCTCCAAGTCCCACCACTGGTAGATGCGGGACTAAACATATGGATGGGGTATCCATTTACCCATCTACAACACAACAGGCGCACAACCAAATACTCCAACAGCAACTAAATAAGCTAAGTTTGTGTGACTCGTGTATGTAATTTTCAAGTCAAACGTAACTTGATGGTCTAAGTTTTGTGTCAATTGCATCGGCCATCTTATTAAACCAGAAGCAGAAAATAGTGTATTTAAGTAGGAAATTAAAAATATTATGGCTTGAGAAGATTGGTTGCATCCGTTTTAAGATTCTTTCACTTTTAAGAACATTTTTTTCTGAGTGAAAAAGGTATAAAGTAAAAAGCACACGGTTATCCTTAAAAGTGACATTTTTGGCTGTATGCACAATAACTATAGCCATTGTCACAATTATATCCTAATCTAAATCATAAAATAAAAGATCAATTGGGGAAATAGTATATTGAAAAAGAATTCTGTGGTAAAGATTCCTATTCCCTACAGTCAAGATAGTTAAATTCATAAAAACTCTTTAGTGATCTATAAAAAATCGCTAATCGCAAAAAAAATCTAGTTTAACTATCATGTTTTAAAAAACATCTCTTTAATAAAAATGAAATATGGTCTAGTAGTAGATTGTATACTTACAACAAGTTACGTTGCCAATACGGTGAAAGGAAAAGCGTGGGTACCAAAGGAATTACCTACCTAATTTAGGTGATGAAGGAGTATATCACAAAATGGAACACACTATCTTAAACTATTCTAATGTAATAACGCTAATTGGACCAAGAATGACATTGAAGACAAATATTCTGCGATTAAGAAGAGGTCAGTGGATCATGGACTCAGGATGCTTCAAACACATGATAGGGTACCCAAAGGTCTTTATCAAGTTTGAGTACAAGAAAACATGAATTATAACATTCAGCAACAAGTCAACAATCACAAAGGAGGAAGGGGGCGAGTCTTTTTAATAATGTTTCTATAGTTAAGGGTTTTAAGCACAAATTACTTAGTATGAGCCAAGTATGTGATAAAAGTTTTATTAGTCGTTTACTTATAACTAGTAATAATACATAGATCAATTCATGGAATCCTACTTAAAGGAAAATGGTTGAAAATGGTTTAAAGATGTTTATGTTGTTTAGTTTGGCAAGAATAATGTCTATAGTTATTTAAATGCCAGTTGGGGAGAATTAAACCTTTGGTAAAGAACATTAGCTCACTGATGTAACATGACTCGAAGCAAGCACATATTAGGGCTTGATCATATCAAAGGTATGTTGGTTTTTTTAATTATCTAATTCGTTGTAGATTTTTATCTGGGTCTAAATAAAATTTGATATCAATTTATAATCATTTTTTAGGTTAATTTATTTAGGTGGTTAAATTAGGAGTTTTTTAGGAGTAATTTACAATTGTTAGAAATGTAATGTTTATCTCCTTTATTTATTTTGTAATCCCATCCCTATCTACATAAAGAGGATACTACATGACATGTTGAATTTACCCTCGAGCGATTCAAGTAAAGGATGAAACGGAACTAGATACTTGGCCTTCATCTGCACTGCCAACTTTTGGGCCTTACGAAGACTAACCACTAACCACCCAATGACCTTCCATCTTCTTTCGTCAAACATACTTGATTGGCTTGTTGGTGGGTCATACTATCACAGAACTAGGGGCAAGAAGACTAGATTATGGGGATGTGGGCATCCACCTTTGACAAAAAAACCTTCATCAAGAGAGGAATCCCCCTTTCAATTCACCTATTGCGAACTCATATGCTCTGTAGTCAAAACCTTCCTTTATTACTTTCTCTCGACTTCGTCTATCGCATGCCCCTAGTCTAGCAAGGAGGAATCTTGACTTTTGGGATTCCCCTCGTAGCTAGAGACTGTTTACTTGAAAATTCATTTGCTTTTTGGCAGGCCCCTACAAGATAGAGTCAGGACTGATTCACTTTTCCCAATTAGGAATTGGAAGGATTTTACTTTGACTTGACTTTTTCTATTTTCACTCTAATTGATTGGCAATTGCCAAGGAAAAAGATTTTGCTAGGTAAGGTTAAACTTCTATTGCCTATTCCCTCTTTGACCGCTACTCATGAATTAACAGGAATCCTCCTGCCATTCTCCGTGGTTGTTACTGATTCCATTATTTCGTATGGCTATGGCAATATGTTTATTTAGTGGACTCTGACAATCTTTAGTCAGGGGCTCGTGGTTTGGAGAAGCTATTTAGTATATAGGTAGAAGATCCCCATCGGGTTCACGGCCTCATTCCCCTCGCACCCCTTCCAACAACCCACAAGCTTTCTCGCATGCTTTCCTTCTTTAATGATTAATTAAAATATACTGATCCACAGAGAGTTGGTCACCCAGGTAGTGAAAAAAAGCAATTATTTATCGAACTCTCTTTACGGTCCCTACTAAGAGGAATATAACTAGTGCTCTTACCAGATTGATTCTCCAATAGAAATCAAGGAGGAAAAATAGGATTCTCCCTTAAAGTCGACTAGGTTAGGCCGTTGTATCTCACATTGCTCCGATAATTAAGTTCAGACATCATGTCGAAGAAGAGGACAAGTTACGAGTTAATTAAAATTTAAAATTGCCTCCACCTATTCACCTAATATTTTTATTTTCTTCTACATGGTTTTACCCGTCATCTCTTAGCTCTCCTTTGCATCATGGCCCCAATCACGAATCCCCAAAATTCTAGTCAAATTCCCATTTGATCCTCTCATTAGAACACCCATCACCCCTCCCATAAAAACACATTCATGAGATTTGTGAATCTGAAGCTTCGATTGAGATGGATGAAAGGTGTGATGATCGGGAGGTGGGGGCCGAATGTGGGGAAGACAATAGTTGGTCCCAACCAGCAATCAGTGATGACCGATGTAGGGAATGGTTCATGCAAAGTGGTTCAAGACCATCGGGAAATGGCTCCATACAGTCGGGTTCTGACAGAGTTGATCAATGAAGTGCTTCACTTGGAATGACAGGGGGTTGTGAAATGAGCCTAGATGGTTGGCATTAGGAAGATATCCGATGAAGTTGGACATCAATGTTGCGCTACAACATAATACGAAACTGGAATCTGTGATGAAATAATCAAAAAGTACATACCGACCCAACATGGGGGGGTTGCCTCACTTTCAACCAATCAGCATGCTATAGAGCAGGGAACCTGATCTTCGATCGGGCACCAAATCTGATCAACTAGTTTGGAGGCTTTTCTTTCAAGCCATCATTTGTCAAGATCAATGGAGATTTCAAGTTAGCGTTCATAAGGAGTCCAAGCTAGGAATCGCCTGGATTTGCACAGATCGTGGGCTTCCAAAAGGAAATTCATCGCCCCTTCTTGTTTCACAAACGTGGATCAAAATCTACCTCGATTGGTTTGTTGTTCATCAGGTCCCAGATCTAGAGTGGGCTTCTGAAGAAGATGTCGTGGGTGGTGCTCGTGGGATTGAAGCAAGGGAATGTGTGAGTGGTGTTATTGCACTTGCAATCTCTTGTAGTTGTTGAAACTCTTTAAAATGTTAGATCCCAGGTTAACGGGAGAGTAATAGGTTGTACGGGCATTGTGCACTTCGGTGCTTGTAGGTGTGGATGCATGCATGTGCTGTGATACTAGGAAGAGAAGGGCGGTGGGTGTTTCATCTGATATTTGCATACAAGTGTAAGTTGGAATACCTGAGAGAGGAGGAATTGAATAAGCATTGAAGGTGTTTCCTGAAATGCCTGAGAAGGCTAGCTTTTGCTCAACAAGGATTTGCAAAGAAAGGAATGTTGAACATTTTTCCTTGTAATCTCCCATAGCGTTTGGGAAGAAAGCTAAACTGAGGAGAACTGATGTTGGAAAGACGTCAGTGGACCGTAAAACAAGGAAGCAAGGAAACTTTCTTATGCTTAGCAATGAAGAACACTCATATACCTCCTTTCGGAGAGGCTCCACGATTATTGATGGAGAGCATGTGTTCGAATTTGAGGATGAAATCCTGAATCTGTAAAGATATTTTTATCTCAGTCTGGTGGCAAAATTTTGATATTCCAGCACTGATCTACTGGAATTCAGACTGATTTTGAAGAGAAGATTTGAGCATTGGGGGAATTTTTTCTAGGTACCCACAATGCAACATATATTGATCAAACAAACCGAAGAAAAGATTTTTGTTCGATCTTATGCATTACGTGATTTCAAACACATGAAGGATTGGGTGGCAATTCTAAGATGATTCCCTTATTTCAGACCCAATTTGAAAACAACTCAAGCAAATGTTTTGGTTGGTCACCCTAACCTGAATCATATCTTCATAATCCAGGGGCTATCAAATCTACTGTACAAGTTTTGGGGAAGTACATATGTGTTGATAAAGATGTGATGGAATTCATAAGACCAATCTATGTACGAGCTTATGTGGAGATTGATCTCACGAAGCCTAGGATTCCTATGTCTTGATAAAAAAAAATGGGACACAAATATTCAAACAAAAAAATGTTCATGAGAAGATTTCCAAATGCTGTCAACAATGTTGTGTGATTGGATCCACAAACGTGGAATGCGAAATTGGAAAATGAGCGAAAAGTTAGGAATTGCATGAAAACATAATTGTCATTGGAGAAGCGGCACAAGCACGTGCAACTTGAATGCAACAAAAACATTCCGTGCATCAGCATTCGGTGCAGCAGCAGCAATTAGTACTGTGGCCACAGCAGCAAGACTGCAGCCTTCTTTTGGCTTCACAACAGCAGAAGCCTGGCACGCCTCAGATTGCTGCAACTGCCCTCCCTAATAAACAACAGCAGCAGGAAGAAGTTAGACATGGTCATATGAAGGACAAAGAGGCAGCGAAGAAAATTCTTAAGAGAAGGGATAGGATTTAAGGGAAAGGTTTGGATGCGTTAATGGTTGACGCCATTTGTGTAGAGCCACAAAAATTTATGGGACCTAAACATCTGCAATTGCAGCAGCAACAAGAAGAAATTGAAGTTAATCCCCTATGGCAAAGTGGAAATCCAAAGCAACAACAACATATTCTGTCTGCTAGACATTCAACACAACAACAAACCATCCCTGACAATGTTAGAGGTAAGCATCACCATGGGATTCATGGTAACCAGAAGCAGATAGAGCTGCAACATGATGGCAGGCAGCCCACTGAAGCTTGTTGTCACAGCCAATAATAGCAGCCACAACAACAGAAGAATTCCCAGCCACATTCTTTGATGGAAAATATTTGCACCAGGTCGAGTCCCATCAAAAAGTGATACGAGTGGTCAATAACAAAGGGCTTCGGAGACTCCTAAGGAACAAAAGATTCAGCATGTTGTGACTGTTGAGTCTTCTTCACATAGTGTAGAACAACTCGATGTATCTCCTGTTACAAAACATACAACTCCCTTTTGAAGAGAGGGCTGATCAGAATAAAGATTGGACATTAGTTTCGAGGAAGAAATACCCACAAAAGAAACAAACTACTAAAGACAGTGGCAGTTTGGGTCTACAACAATTACATCAAGGCAATAGTGTTGACATACAAGAACAGGTTGAAAGTAATTCAAGCAAGCCGGAAATGGTTAAGAAGAAACCCAGTATAGCAGAATGGTGGCAATGGAACAGTCATATCCAACAGTTGATGGCATGTCAAAACAACCAATAGTGACTGTTCAGCATTCACAAGGTAGCAGATGCTCTGAATTTCTACCACAACAGCAGCTATACAATATTCCAGTTGATGTTGCTTCAAGGCAATCAAAGAGAAGACACTAAGGTGAAACAGGTCGCTATACAACAGAAGCATTGCCAGCAAAGCCAAACTGATACACTTGTTAAGGAACAACAACAAGCTTTTAGAGAAGAGCATATTTGTAGACACCGATGATTTTCCAATCATGCATCTACCTAGATACAACACAAGAAACATAAGGAAATCGGTGGCATATTATTAAAGATAGAAAGACTTCTAATTCATGAAGGCTTTGGAATACTGAGTTTTTCAAGGTCAATCATTGTAAGAAGGCCATGTTGGTTACACATACCACACTTACAGTTTTCAAGGCCTTGGTCATACAATAGTTATACTTCTGCTCTATTTCAAGGATTTTAAGCCATAACATCGATAAACTTTACTTAGCTCAAGGCCAGGTTGGCCATCTTTTGATGAAAAGGCCAACTGCCTCCTCTTAATGGACTTCATGGATGCGTCCATTATTTTTAAGGAAAAAGAGGGTAAATTCTAAATCACAGTATATATAAAAAAATTAAAAACATCTAAACAGGAAAAAGGATCTTTAATCTTTTGGCACGGTCAATTACATTCTCCATTTACACGCTTTCAACCCCCAAGATACAACCATTTCGAGCAATCCAAACGGACCATAGGATAGCAGCCAGCCAAACTCTGGTGGGGTTACTCCAACAACCAAGAGCATAGAGGGTCTCTCAGAATTCAATCCAGTCAACTGCCGAAACCCTCTCCACCTGCGCCGCAGTACACACATCCTTAGCAACTAGTTATCCAAAGAACAAATGGTCATCACTTTCCTCCTCCGGTAGCACACACAAGTGCAGTCAGCCATGAGAAAAAAGAACCGGGGTCTTCTCTCACCAATCATAAGGGGTCCCCGCTCAAAAGCCAGACTAACAACCGAACCTGCAAAGGTACCTTCCAACTCCAAATGTCAGTGAACCTATCCCAAACAAGTGTCGGATCCAAAACCTCCAACTGATAGAAAGCCATATATGCCTTCCACAAGTGAACCGTCCATCAGACCAGGACCGATGATACCTAGATACGCTCATCTCCGCACCATCTGGCAGTGCATCAAGCAATATCAAAAACTCTGAGAAACGCGGATCCAACAACTCAGCATGAAAAGGACGCATCAAACTACTTCCCTCCCAACAATCATTGACAGAATACTCCTTGTTAGCCAGAGCAAACAATCGCTTAAAATGGACCCTCAAGGACCCTTGCCCAGTCCAGTCTTCCCAAAGACGGAAGCTACAATCATCACCTAAGATAGGCTTCATGTACGACCCCACGAGGAAAATTCGTGTGGGAGGTATGTTTGGAAACATATTGGCCATATAGGTGGATAATAATTTTTTTTGTTATGTACCGTATATAAGCCGCCTTTTGAAGAGGCGGCTTTGATTTTAGCCAAAGCCGCCTCTTCATGATGCGGCTTTCATTGGTATGTAGGGGAAAGCCGCCTTTTGAAAAGGCGGCTTTGGTTTTAGCCAAAGCCGCATCTTCAAGAGGCGGCTTTCACTTGTATGTAACACATGGAAAGTTTAAGGACAAAGCCGCCTCTTGAAGAGGCGGCTTACCTACGGTACATAACAAAAAAAATATTGATGACCGTATATGGCCAATATGTTTCCAAACATACCTCCCGCACGAATTTTCCTCACGACACCACATATGGAAGCACCTAACAGATCCCCCTTCAGAAGTTGGACAACAAATGTACCGTAGCACTGTGAAGAGGGGTCCAGAGAAAACGCATATATCAGGTACAACATCCTACGAAGCAAGTCCGAACGTACTCCCCAAATTATTGGCTCATCCACTTTGCTACAACGCATGATTCATCTTCTCCAGGCTGTGGATCCCCAACCCACCATCCCCCTTTTCCAGCATCAGCATTTTCCATCCCACCAAGGGAATCCCCTTCGCCTCCCGAAAAGAAGTCCGAAAGAAAAGCCTTATAATAGCCTCCAATCTCCCCTTTACCCCTGCTGGTAGCATGTGCGTAGAAAGGAAGAAAAGTGGGATAGCCAACAACACCGCCTTTACCACAACAAGGCGGCCACCTCCACCACAACAAGGCGGCCACCTCCTGAGAGACGCAACGAGCAAACTCACATACTTCTTCTCCAACTTGTCAATAATAGGGAGCCACTCTGATTGCCAAAGCTTGCTGCCAATCAGAGGTAACATGAGATAAGTGATAGGGAGAGATACCCATTGTCTTCAAAGGGTGATCTCACATGATGTCGCATCCTCCTCGACCATCCGAAAAGGCATAAAAACAAACTTGGCATGGTTAATCCCTATGTCAAAGACTAACCCAAACAACTCAAGAACGGTGGTTATCCCCTCCGAGGCACTTTCCTCTCCATCCACAAAGAAAATAGTAGTGCACACGGATCGAACAAAATCCATAATCCAATCAAATCCGTTGGTATTGGCTATTCCCCTCTCAATTCCCTCTCCCTCTCAATTCACTCTCAACCGCCAATAGTCAACTACCAGTACCTCTCCCTCTCGATCCATTTCGATGCCCCTCTCGCACACAACATTGTCCCCCTCCAATACAATAATGTCTCCCCTTGTTTATGTTATGATGTCACCACCCATCGTGCACAATGGCGTAACTCTTTGACGTAATACAGTTTACCCTAAATGCAACTCGTCCAAGCTTTGTTAAAAGAAAATAGATTTGGTACAATTGTTTGGTACATGCATTTGTTATGCTTTGCATTTTTGCTTGTTCCAACTTGCAAGATTATATGATGTGTGAAAGTGGATCGACCATATGTTGAGATGTACCATACCCAAATAAGAACAAACAAACATTACTTGAAATTCCTTTCCTTTTTAAATTGATATACGGATTTGATTCATATTTTTCAAAAAATTTACATATTTTGACTATAGGTATAATCTGACAAATAAATTATTTGATACTTATTTTATTTTAATTTTCAGATTTATTTTATTTATAATTTTTAACAAACTTACTATGCATAAAGTTCACGAATTTGAATATTTAGTGTTTAACATACTATCTAGGTTTTTGTGTTTCAATTTTCAAGAAAAAAACATCTTAGATCTAGAGAGAGGCGACTAATTAGAGAAAAACCATACATGAGAAACAAAACATAAAAATCAATTATGGATCTAAGGCTTAAATCATGGAATTAATAAATTATTAAATTTTAGTCAACACAAAAGTTTTTGAAATCGTGTTTTCTATGTGTAGAACATGAGATCCGAGATTTTTTTTGAAAACTTAACTTGGTTCCACAATAAAACTCAAAAATCCCAAATTTATTCTTCCTATATCTCACAAAATATCATACACAAGGATACAGAAAGTGGTAGTCGCTACTCAGTCTATGGGGTCACTGATTAAGGATTAATCGGTAGTCGGGCGACTAATCGGATTTAGTTGACCATTAGTTGGTTTTGATTTTTTTAAATTATTTTAAATATATAAATCATTTTTATGCATATATTTGTATATATTAGCATAAATTTGTACATTTTCAATATTATCATAATGAAACAAAGAATTAATTGACTTTAGATATAATATAATGCATATTAGTATAAGATTGCTTTAAAAAAGGCAAAAAAAATAAAATGCTCTAGTCGGTCCGACTAATCGGTTGACCAACTAATGGCCTACTAGGCCTAGTTGAATCGGCTATCTCCCCGACTCGACTAATCGGGCTGACTAGCCGGCCTAGTCGGCCGAAATTTACAAGCTTGATCATACATTAACAAATTTGAAGAGATTGGAGTAGCATACCTCGAGGAAGGAAGCAAAGCCTTGGAGGAACCTTGGAAGAAGAAGTTATGTTATAGTTCGATGAAATGAGGACGGATCTCGCCTAAATTTTAATAGTATTGCACACTTATGAGAAATCTACTATTGCCAGATTTCATATGTTGGCAATATATTGTCGATACCCCAATATATTGGTGATATATCAGACCATATCAATCGATATCCGATAAATCAAAAGCATGCATAATATCTAAAACCCCTCACATCGATATCGATATATCGATAGTAGATCACCGATATATCACGATATTTCAATCCATTCCCATGCTTCGGATAGCATGTCTCTTCCGAATGATCGGGAAGTTGGCAATAGGGACATGGATCATGTTGACGTCCACCTCCTTTACCATGGGGACCACACCCTCTAAACCTAGTAGTACCTACCCTGTTGCGAGATGCAGCCATCGTTGAGGAGGTTTGTCCGATGACATTGGGTGGGGCAATGATCCTTCGGGGACGACTGTATACCTCCTCCACGGATGGCATATCATCACATATAAAAAGCTAAGTGTGCGTTGTCTCGTACTCAGTATCTATAGCAGCCAGGAAACTCCAACCATCATGGCGTTCATGTACGTCATCTGCTGCTCAATAGACGTAGTCACTGCATGAAGCATCTCGAACATACCATGAAGCGAAGAAAAGAGTCTGTGTAGAGGATGACCATTTTATTTGATCGTGAAGATGTCAAATTGCAACTCAAGAATCTTGGCTTCATTCTTCACCTGATTATATGTGGCGGCCATGATATCCCATATTGTCTTGGCAATGGGTTGATTCACGATAACATTGGCTATCTCAGTGATGAGAGTCCTGGAGAGCTAAATACGCGTGTACACATCATCTTGCTTCCATAAAGCAATCTCCCTAGTCTTATCAGTCAGCTCCGGTTGTGTCAGAATGTGTTCCTTGTTATTGCATTCCATGAGTCATTCTGCATGGACCGCAACTCATAGTTGGTCCCATGACGATGGGTGTCGGGTGCTTATAGGCTTCGAATGAATAGAAGACATCACCATTGCTCTCTGACATGATGAAGAATAGGATCAAAGTGAAACTCAACTGCAGTAGTAAACCGATCTGAACGAATCTACACGAGCATATAGAGGATTAGTTGTATGTGTAGACTCATATAACCATTCCCTTCAATCATGGATTCGCATGAGGGCTTGAGAGGTGTTTTAAAGGTCTGAGATCACCCTTAACCAATCAAAATCAGACCGAAAATGGAACCTAGAACACGAAAACAACACGAATGAGATCATGGTAAATCCCAGGATTGCGTCGATGGCCCTAAGAGTCCTCGCCAATGGCCTGTGGTAGCACAGGTGGCCCTAGGGGTGTGGACGACGATACAGGTGGCCCGAAGGGGGCTAGGTGACGGTGCAGAAGGCCCTACGCCCTAGGGGGCGTGGTGACAATGGAACATCCCTCAACGACGCTACTGGGGCCCTAAGGGGGCTTGGCAGTGGCGCAAAATGGTCAAAGGGGCCTTGATGGCAGTGCAGTAGCCCCTGGGGGACTAGGAGGAAATGTAGAACCCCTGACGGTGTCGCTGGAGCCCTTTGTGGCATGCAAGGCAGAGAGGAAGAAGGGGCGACAAGTGGGGTAGGGCATGAGGTACGAGAACTCCGATCTAGAACTGTTGCTCTAATATCATGGGGAAAATGAATGAATTAATTGATAACGAGGTCTTATATAAGAGGAGAATCGGGTTGGGTAAATTACATAATAGAGACAGAGAGAAAAGAGAATACATAAAAATACAAAAATATAAATAATATCTCAACACCCTCATTTGTGAGAGCATGTGTATACTTAGGAGTACTTGTATGCCAAGTTCTCTTTCTTTTATACTAGTAGTTAGCATTATAATCGTACCGAGCAATTGCTCATAACATATCCTTTTTGTGTGGTTCCAGTAGGTATCCAAGAGCCACTGTGGCGATAACGGCTAAGCAGCCGTAGAGCTTCATTGTGATTTTTTGCATCAGATAAAGTGCATGTTTTGTGTGGAAAGAAAACAATGAGTTTCTCATTCATAAGGCCATATGATTCTATTAAATAGAGGCGAAACTTCTTGGACAAATTACATAATGTAGACAAAAAGAAAAGAATAATACATAGAATGAATAAAAGATAACTAATATCTCAAAACTCCCCCTCAAGTTGGAGCATAGATATCAACCATGCTCAACTTGGAACAACATCTCTGAAACGACCCTCTAACTAGGGCTTTGGTAAACATGTCTGTTGTTTATTCTCCAGAGTTGACATGAGAGGTGGAGATGTTCTAAATTATGTCTCAATTGTAATGATAGTCTACTTCGATATGCTTGGTCCTCCCATCGAAGGATGGGTTCTTAACAATGAAAAGAGCAGCATGGTTATCACATTGGAGTTGCATGGGAAGAGGCACGTCAACAGTTAAGTCAGTCAGAACAGATCTGACCCACATCATCTCTTTACTCCCATGTGTCATGGCCTTGTACTCTGATTCAGTACTAGATCCGATGGCCACCATTTGCTTCTTGCTCTTCCATGACACCAAAGAGCTCCCTATGAACACTGCAAAAACCAGAGGTAGACTTCCAATCCTTAAGACATCCCGTAATATGCATGTGTGTAAGCAGTAACAGCAAGGGATGTGCCTCTGTTAAATAAAAGACCAGTGTTAGGAGAGTTCTTCAGATATCTCATAATCGTATGGATTGCATCCATATGTGCATGTCTAGGATGCTCCAAGAACTGACCCACTCCGCTCACTGCAAGGGATATATTTGTCTTGGTGATGGTGACGTATAGGTGCTTCCCAACGAGCTCCTTGTACACTTCTTGTCTACCTCCTATGTGTTATCATCATACAACTTCATGCTCGGGTTCATGGGAGTGGGGCATGCCTGCAACACCCATGCTTGTTTCAAAGAGAAGATATGTGATGTACTTCCTTTGGATCATCACAAGACCTCGTTGGTTCATGGCAAACTCAAGTCCGAACAGGTAGTGTAGATTGCCAAGGTCCTTGGTTACAAAGTGTTGACCAAGGAAATCCTTACTTGCTCGAATGCCATGTAAATCATCCCATATAACAATTAAATCATAAACATAAATCAGTATAGCAACTGTACCTCTTTAAGACCTCTGAACAAACAGTGAATGATCTGTAGTTGACCTCACAAATCACTGCTGCTCTATCAAGTTCGAGAGCTTCTGAAACCATGCTCTTAGACTCTGCTTAAGGTTATAGATAGCGTTATGAAGTCTACAAACCATATGACACTCCCCCTTAGCTGCAAACATTGTCGGTTTTTGCATGTATACTTCCTCATGCAGGTCACCATACAGAAATGCATTCTTCACATCAAGCTGATATAGGGGCCAATCTCGTGTCACTGCAACAGAAAGAAGTATTCACAGCGTAGAATGTCGAACCTCTAGAGAAAAATTATCCTGATAGTCTACCCCATATGTCTGGGTGAACCCACAAGCCACAAGCCTCGCCATGTAGCAAACCATGATGTCATATGCTCGATGCTTCAGATTGAATGATGAATCCACATTTCATCATCTTTATTCTATCATTTTGGCCTCAAAAACCCTAGCAAATGCGTGTAAATACCCTTAATTAGAGCATCTTAGCATCCATGCATGTGCATGAAAATAGTGTATAAAATACTATAATTAAAGCTAAAATTATAGAATAAATAAAAGAAAAGAAAAAGAATAAAATATTGTAAATATTTTATGACCCGAAACTCCGAGACCTAGGCATCTTGATGAATAGGTCGATAAGGAATAAAGTATGGGGAGATAAGGGCCTGAATACCTATTCATTTTATCCCTTCTTTATTCATTTTGGGACCTATTTTTGGTTTCACTTTTTATACCTCAAATAAAGAAACTTTGTACATGAAAGTTGTAGATAATTAAATAAAAAAATACAAAATTGTTTTCATTCAAAATAATATACAGATAAAAAGTTATGGTCTGAATAAAATTCCAAAATCCCAACTTCCCAGACCCGTATCTCACAAATGAAAACTCCAAATGCATCAAACTCACCTTTAATTGTATATAATTAAAAATAAGCTATTTAATGGTGGTGGTTTTGCATTTGGCGGAGCTACGGTTTGAAAGTTACGTTTTGGACCCCTATTGTATACAGGTACAGAATAAAATATTCAATTTATTATTTATTCAATATTTATATAATTTTATATTTTTATAATTTTATAAATATTATTTATAATATATTTGTGCATTAAAATTAGAATAAAAATGCAAAAGAAATTCAAATAAAAATACTTGTATATTCATAATACATAGGTATAGAACCTATATACAAACCTATATTAATACTATTGTTATTTTATTAAGTGTATAAATTACATCAGAAAAATAAAATAAAAATATTTATGTGTATAAAAGTATTCTATAATTTTATAAAATAATAAATTAAAATAAATAAATTAAAAAAAACACAAAATAAAAATTAAATAATAAAATATATAGATAATATACCTATAAAGGGTATAATAGGTAACTTGTAAATTTATACCTCATAAAAATAAATAAAAATTACCATAAAATAATTTATAAAATAATAAACATTTTTTATTAAATAAACTAAAATTAATAAAATCAAATACTATTTTTAAATGATTTTATAAATATTTTTTAGGGGATTTTTCCTGGTTGGTCCACGTGGACCAACCAGGTTGGTCTGACAGTTGACCTCTGGTCAACTGTCTGACCTCCTCCCTGTAGCTTGTCAGAAGTAGGCTTTTGACTCCTCTTCACCCTTTTTTCGAGGTCACCCCTTTCACCAAAACATGATACACCCTTCACGACTTTTGTAGCCCTTGCATCAAGGATTCACGCTCAAGCTTCATCTTGGGTTGTGGATCATCGACGCACCTGTGGTGCCTCATTCTTTGAGCTCGCTCATCACTTCTGCAAAATACCCCATTGACCTCTATTCAAACTTTGAACCGCGTCTGAGATATTTAGACCTCCGGGGAGCGTGTAAAAGGAGACCTCCGGTGATAGGGGAGTTCTCCACACCCCTATTGAGGTGCGACGAAGCTCGAGGGCCGCGTTCCACAATCTCCGGCCACCTCCTGGCCGTGAGGTTTCACCTTCGGCTCCTAGCCCTTGAGGTCCGCATTTTCTTTGTTTTGTTTATGCTTTATCTTCCTGTAGATCGTAGCCTTCACTTCCCATCGTTTTTATTCGTGATTTCTCCCACCGATCCACCATCTGCACCCCTCGCCGGAGCTTGCTCTGGCGAGTCCCTATTTTGCCATCTCCACCGTGTTTTGCCACAAGGAGGGTCGTGGCAATTTGCCCGCGACCCCTCCTTACTTCTCTTGCAGGTCACGAGCGACTCGAGGATGCCTGGGTGATCTTGTGGATTTGCCGGAGGTACCTGGGACCACTTACGCCTCCTCCACCGCCCGTGCGCTCTGGTGAACGTCGGTCATCTTTGACACTCAAGGCGTGTAGAAGAATCCTGCAGGAACCATCTTGGGCCATTTTGGAGCTTCTAGGACCCACGAAGGAGGAGGATCGGGGACGGGGAGGCTCGGCTCGCCGGTGTTCTTCCCCGTTCCTCCCGATAGCCTCTTTATCGTCAGATCAAGGCCCCTCTCTAGATCCAATATCAGCCGTTAGATCCGCCACGCGTCTAGGCCGTTCGATCGTCATCAGCAATCTAATCCTGGCCGTGGATTTCGAAGCGGCATCGTCTCCTGTGGCGTCGACACATGTTTAAGTGGGATATCATCCATCGTCCGATCCCGCCCAGGTGTGGGTAATTTTGCTTCACACCCCGCCGATTTTTGTATTTTATATTAAGTACTAAAACATTCATCGGCTGTTGTATATTTTTTGTGACATTTGCATTTATACCCTCGGTCGTTCGCACGTGCTTGTCACGTGCGTCTGGGCATTTTGCAAGGGAACCCCGGAGGCTTTTCGTATTTAACTTTAGTCCTAAACTTTAAATTGCAGTATAACATTTCTGGCATTTTTTGCATTATAGCCCTGAGAATTTTGTTAATTACATTTTTCCCCTGACGGGTGCGCGTACTACGCACGTGTAACTCAGGGACTTTTGTAGATAAGCCCTTGCAGCTTTTGGTATTAACATTTAGTCCAGAAACTTTCTGTTTAGGTTATAATTTTGTGTGAAAATTGCGCAGAGCCCCTTGGATGTTTGTCTAATTGTAGATAGACCCCTGCCAGGCCTTATATTTTTGTATGCTTTGTCTATATATTCTATGCATTTCTAAAATCCCAAAAATTCCACAAAAATTAGTTTAAGCTCCTGTTATCTTTCTCATTCACGTCATATTTTTGCATTGCATTTTTATTGCATTTTAATATTTATTAAAAATCAATAACATGCATTTTCAGTACTGTCTATCTAAGAAAATCCATAAAAATTATCAAAACGCCTTGAAAAAATCCAAAAAAATTACCTATTGTGTATTTTAGTGTCTTTTAGTGTCAATCCAAAAATAACTAAAAATTTTAAAATCAAAGCCTTGAAAATTAGAAAATACCAAAAAACTTCAAAAAAATCTAAAAAATCCTAGAAAAATCCAAAAAATGCAAACTCAAGTTCTGTAGCTTCCCTGTTTTATTATCTTTATTTTAAAATTAATTTGGGAAAATTTTGATATTGTCTGGTATTTCTCATTCCCATTTTAGTTTCGGCCAACAAGTTTATTCACTGTTTTATTTATTTTTCCTTTTAAAAATACCAAAAATATTCTGAAAAATCCCCAAAAATCATAAAAACAGTAGAAAATTATAAAAAAACAAAAAAATATTTTATTTCATAATTTTTGAGCATTTTTCTCTATTTTTATAAATACATTATCCCCTCTTTTCTTATATAGTATATATATTCCAATATTGAAAAAAGAAAATATAAAATATAAAATATAAAAAGAAAATATAAAATTAGTAAATTAAAAATCAAAATACAAAATTAAAAATTTAAAAAAATAAAAAAATTAAAAATTAAAAACCCACAAAAACCTTTGCACATTGTAGACATTGATCACAATCACATCACACTTTGCATTTTGCCGATCTATCCTACCTTGCTCCCTGTGTACGACACTCTACCTACTTCCACTATACACCTGTTTGTAGAGTTATAATAAATTTGACTCCACTTTATTTTTCATTGCTTGATATTTATATTGTGGGTTCATTGTTGACTAATTAGGGATTTTTGAGCGGTCAATACACCGACTGCGGTTTCGCCGTGTGAAACCGTACGACCCTCGATTTCCCCAGTTATCAAATGGCGCCGTTGCCGGGGAGCAACAACGCATAGTCGATTTTTTTTGCTCATGCTTGTGGTTGTTTGTCTATTTTTGCGATTTTCTTTATTTGCTTCTTATTTGATATATCTGTTGAATTGTCTAACCACTCTCCTTGTTTGGATTTTGTGCGAGATACGTGGAACAAGGGAGGAGCTCCTCTTTACAGCACCTGCGCACCCACGTGAGGCGGCTTTGACCTAGCACGAAGAAGGACTTGGAGGATTTTGAAGACAACTCCTTAGCATTTATTTTATTGTAGTTATTTTGTAATTTAAGTGTGAGAGAGACACTAGTTGTTGTAATAATACAGGTACACTGAACATTGGACTTTAGAGCCTAATTTCCAGGTGTTTGTACACCTGGGGGCTCACCGTGTTTTTTTCGTATTTTCATCACATTTTTTACTTTGTTTTCTGATTTTTCAATTTTATTTATCTTGTGTGATTGAGCCCTTAGTTTTAGGAGTTGCTTGCGATAGATTAAGGCCAAACATCTAATATCTTTGTATGTGCCTATAGTATCGTTTGGACTTAGTCAAACTTTAAACAGTCGTTCACCATCTTCGAGCCGTCGCGCCGCGAGCTCACCCTGCCAAGCGCTTCTCCTGAACTCGATTTGTCGAGAGGAGGAGGGGTGAGCCTAGACCAGACTCTTGGATTGAGGATCGGTGACCGACTTGTGGTGCTTCCCGCTAATAGCAATTTCTGAAACTTAGGGCGATTTCATCAGCTTGTATTGGCATATAGATAGGTTTCAATTCTGCTGAGCATCCTTGCATGTAGAGTGCTGGAGGCAAGGTGAGCATTTCTCTTTAGCATTCGTCATTATTTACCGCTTGCATTGCTTTTCCAATTCTCCCTATGATTTTGCCAACCTAGGTGCTCAAAGGAATTGATTCCCCGATAGGATCGTGCATTCTCATTAAAAATCCAAAAAAAGTGATAATCAATAAAATTGGGACTGTTAATATTACTTGACCCTAAAATCAACCAAAAAGAAAAATATTTTCTTGGGGCGAGTATACCCCTCATTGTCTTCGCTTTTACTTGCTCGCGCACACACTAAGGATAGTGCCCAAATCCCATTCAGCCTCTAAGTGTTTGCGTAATTTTGGACTTCTCACCTAACTCTAAAACAGACAAGATAAAAAGACCGCCTTTTACGATCTCTACCGAGTTGAGTAGGTGAATTGAGGGTTTGACTTGTTTTCATTTCTGCTTGTGATTGTTTTGTGTGTGTCCTAGATCGCTTCTGCGCATTTGCACCTTCTTCTTCACTCTTTTGACTTGACCACCGTGCTCTCCCGATCATTTCCTTTTGCTTTCGAGATGGACCCCTGGAGCACTTTTTATCCGGACTTTGCAAATCCCTCGTTCACTCCAGTTGGTCCACCTCCCTTTTATCAGGAGGATCCTCCTCCTACTTTTTCTGATTTTTGTATATACCCACCTCAGCCACAGTATCATGACTCGGATTTCTACCCACCTCCACCTCCACCTGTCTATTATCCACCGCCACCTTCACATCCACCCGAGTCTGACCTGTCGGAGTCACCTCCCTCAATCTCTATGAGCGATATCTTGAACCGATTGATAAAGCGCATTGATTTGATGAATGATGATCTTGCTTTCTTGAGGAAAAATCAGGTTAATGCTCCTTTCGTCGGGGATACAAGTTTACTCGTCAGTGATCATGGGAGATTGCAATCGCCTAAAACACAAAAAAATGAGAAAAATTCAAGAATCCAAAAAGAGTTCGGGAGACACTTGGTTGATTCAGACTTTGAGGAGAGGGCCCATCTGCCAGATCATTTACCCACACATTCTTTCACACATTGTCCCACCTCTTACCCCGAGGATGTCGCTGTACAGACTACTCTTGGCACGCCTCGTGTATATGTTGATTCCGACTTCCTCCCTTGTATGGAGGAAGTCCAAAAATTCAAAAAAATGTTGACTGAACCTAAAATGGTGGCTACTATTCATGAGATTATCCGTGCCCCACTTCAGCTGGCCATGACTGATTTATCTGCCCCTCTTCCCAAGAAGAGAAAGCGGAGGAGCAGATCTGAGCGTCACATTCTGCACATTCTGACCATGGCCACTGCCCACGCCATCACTCATCATCCCATTGCTAGAAAGAACACAACTACCCCTTTCACCACTTGCACCATCTCTGTCTATACTTGTGATCGCACTCTCCTGGACGGTGGTGCATCTATTAGCATATTACCCTTCTCGCTAGTACAGTCTCTTTACTTAGGGCCTCTCAAGAAAACCAGGATGATCGTTCAGTTTGCTGATGGATCTATTAAGAGGCCGAATGGTATCCTTGAAAACGCCGTCATTTCTATTCAGGGCACAAGATACCATGTTGATTTTGTCGTGTTGCCCATGGAGACCTCCACAGGGGAGCCATCTCCAATCATCCTGCGACGACCATTCCTCGCCTCTGCGAGGGTCGTTATTGATTATGGATCAGGAGAAATTCGCTTCCGTCTTGTTGACGAAAGCGAAGCGTCGATCACCACACCCACAGTTGACCAGAGACCTGCACCTGATGCACCTTCACCGATTCTAGCTGACTCCGAGGCCTGTGACCGATCTGATGCTATTAGAGATGTTTGCTTAGAGACCCCTGATGAGAATCGAAGGATCCCCAGAAAGGGGAGGAAATCAGAAAGCATAGACCTCGCGATTCCTCCTTCTGGTGTGTGGCGATGTGTTGATGAAATCCAAAGCATTTACGTGATTGATCCCATTGAGCGGAGGGCAGATACCAAGACTAGACAGGACGGACCTGGTTTGATTACTTCCACTGATAAGTCCGTTCTTGGTCACTCAAAAGTAAAGATGATTTGAGGTCGGTTATGATGCTGGCCATTATTTTGATAGATTCAGGCCTCTTGATGAAGAAGATGATCCAGGTGAGATTCTTGAGGACGATCTGAGTTCGGATACTTCCACAGATGATTTCGTGCCTTTTGATTTCGACCTGGACGACACCTCGCAGGACGACTCTGATTACACTTCTTCCGAGGATGATGAGTTTGTCCCATTCCACTTTGATATCAGCGAGACCCCCAAGGCCAGACTTAGTCATACTTCTTCCACTCGCCCGTCTGCGCCTTCACACCATAGGACCACCAAGGGCGAACCTAGCCATACTACTTCCATTGACCGGTTCGTGCCTTTTCGATTTGATTCCACTGAGGGCCTTCACCATGTCAACCCTGATCGGCTTCCGTCTACTGTGGACCCCGATGTCGACCTACACCACACTAGATCTATCCCTCAGCGGTCTCGCAAGAAGGTTTGCTTTCCACCTTCTTGATCATATGTACATCCATTTCTGTTGTATATTCTCTCCCGTGTATCTTTGTCTATCTTACGTATTGCTCGCCCACCCATTCTCGTGTCGGCCTTACTTAGAACGTACTTTGTCCTAAGTATAGGGGGGTGGATGAGCCGAGTGTTCATTCGTCGTTCCGTTTCATCACTCCCGTTGTTGCCTATACTTAGGGCTTCTTTTACCCTAAGTATAGGGGGAGTGGTGTGTACATCCTTCTATATCTTCTTCCATCTATTGATATCTTTTCTTCTTTTCTTCTTTTCTTCTTTTCCTTGTCTATTCTCTTTATCTATCAAAAGGTGTCGCCCCTTGTTGTCAGTTTTCTATACTTAGAACGTACTTTGTCCTAAGTATAGGGGGGTGTGCACCCCGAGTTTCTCTATTCTTCGATCCTCTCCATTGTCTCCTCTTCTTGTCTATACTTAGGGATATCTAACCCTAAGTATGGGGGGAGACAATATGAGTACGATCTGTTCATTCCTACCCTTGACCCTCCCTGCGTTGTGTACAGTCTGCTATACTTAGGATTATTTGATCCTAAGTATAGGGAGGACGATCAACTTCTCATTCATTTATTTATTTGTTCATTTATTTATTATACTTGCCTATACTTAGTACGAGTTATGTCTTCTCTTTTCTCTCCGATCTATGAGGATATAGCTCAAGCTAAGTATAGGGGGGTCATATATACTATGTATATACTTTAGCCATAACTCGTACTTTCATATTTTCCTAATAATATGGCTAATAATTCTTTAAAATTCATTAAAAACCCTAATAAAAAGATGTGGTCATTCCTCAATTTTTTTTTGTATTTACTGATTAATAAATCAGGTGAAAATTTTTTTTGCAAAATGTTTGAAAAATAGTTTGAAAATCTTTGTCAAAAATTTATTGAAAACTATTTTGAAAATGTTTTGTTACATGTTTTCAACCTTTGTAAAAATGTGTGGTTTGTAAAAAATTATTTTCTTTGTGTGAAATAAAATGTTTGAAAAATGATTTGCAAATGGTTTGAAAAATGGTTGCAAAAATATTTTGAAAAATCTATCTATACTGTTTGAAAACCTTTGTAAAATGATTTTCAAATGTGTGTATATGTTTGTAAAATGTTTGTAAAATTATTTTCGACTATAGTTTTCAAAATTTTTTGAAAAATCCGTGTCAAATAAGTTGAGGAATACATACATCTCACCTAAAATTCTTTACTATATATATGTATGAAATTGACCACTTACCTTATAAATTCTTAAAATCCACTTCTTGTATATATAAGAAGCACTCCCATGTACGTATTTTAACCCAGTTTTCAGCCAAAAACCTTTTGTTTTAAAAAATCCCAAAAACATTTGCAAAATTAAAATCCAAAAACACTTGAAAAATCTTTTGAAAAATACAAAAAAATGCATATGCATCATCATCATCATCATCTTTTCAGAAATCCATAAAAAGTTCAAAATCTTGAAAATTGCATCACAAAAATATTTCCTGCATAGCATTGCTTAGCATGAGCATTTTTCGGATTGAGTTTGATAGTTGAACGAGTCTAAGTAAAATCCAGATATTGGAGCTTGATTGGACCTTAAAATCTACCTAATAACAGGAACCTTATAGGAACTGGGTTTGAGGTACTTCAGGTCTAGTTGACTTAATTCTTTGAGGATCACGAGACTTGGTTCAATGGATTCTTGACTGCCTAAGTAGAGTATTTCGAAGCACACGCCCGACTCTTGTTGATAATGACCTAACTTGGACACCTGCACCTTTCACATGGCTCAACTCAGTTGGAGTGGTGAAAGGATTGGATTTGCCGGTATGAGACACACACAAGTGGAAACATTTGTCCTCCTCTAGGGAGGGAAGTGCATTCCAACCCGTCCAGTGATAAGGAAGTATAAAGACAGGAGAGTGTGGGTTGCAATAAAGCTTCAAAAGAGGGATAGTCTACTGGCTCAAGAGGAAAAACTCCTTATGTAAATGCTGTTGTGAATAGTATTTCAAAAAAAATTTTCAGGCCTGTACAAAAATAAAATGCCTGCAAAGTATGTACAAATGTTGTAAAGTCAATAAGCAAGCTTGAGTTCCAAAGTCAAATATGTAAGCCTGCAGCTGGATGACTTGACTACACTGGTCTCGCATCCTAGGATAGGTAGCTACACTGGCTACCGTCCATTCTTCTCTTCACCCCCTCCTCTTGAGCTGGTTTCCACTTGAACTTAAAAGGGAATACCCCGCTCCTCGAGGATGGAGTTGTTGGATTGGGGAATCATTGGGTTGTCATGCTGGAGAAGTCAGTCTCTTTGTCATTCTAGTTGGGGAGAGCCACCATCACTTACACTGTACGAGTTAGATTCATAGTCGTAAGGGTTTGCTTATGAGTTGAGATATTTCTGACATGGCTATTGAGGAGACTTGAACAGAGTTTTGGGATTCTCGGGGGCTGTTGTATTTCAAATTCGATTCTCATTAAGGTTCCGCCTGCACTAAAATTCCAAAGGTCCGACTTAAGCTCCAAACTTTGATTTTGTGAAGACAAGTTTGATAATTAAATTTAATCGATCTTTCTTCTTTTTCTTTTCATTATTTTTCTTTTTGCACTTATTGCATAAGTGTTTGCTAGGGACTAGCAAAGGTAAAGTATAGGGGGATGATGAATCCGCATTTCATCATCTTTATTCTATCATTTTGGCCCCAAAAACCCTAGCAAATGCGTGTAAATACCCTTAATTAGAGCATCTTAGCGTCCATGCATGTGCATGTAAATAGTGTATAAAATACTGTAATTAAAGCCAAAATTATAGAATAAATAAAAGAAAAGAAAAAGAATAAAATATTGTAAATATTTTATGACCCGAAACCCCGAGACCTAGGCATCTTGATGAATAGGTCGACAAGGAATAAAGTAGGGTGAGACAAGGGCCAGAATACCTATTTATTTTATCCATTCTTTATTCATTTTGGGACCTATTTTTGGTTCCACTTTTTATAACTCAAATAAAGAAACTTTGTACTTGAAATTATAGATAATTAAATAAAGAAAAATACAAAATTATTTTCATTCAAAAATAATGTACAGATAAAAAGTTATGATATAAATAAAATTCCAGAATCCCAACTTCCTAGACTCGTATCTCACAAATGAAGACTCCAAATGCATCAAACTCACCTTTAATTGTATATAATTAAAAATAAGCTATTTAATGGCGGTGGTTTCGCATTTGGCGGAGCTACGGTTTGAAAGTTGAGTTTTCGGCCCCTATTGTATACTGGTACAAGATAAAATATTCAATTTATTATTTATTCATTATTTTTATAATTTTATATTTTTATAATTTTATAAATATTATTTATAATATATTTGTGCATTAAAATTAGAATAAAAAGTCAAAAGAAATTCAAATAAAAATACGTGTATATTCATAATACATAGGTATAGAACCTATATACATACCTATATTAATACTACTTTTATTTTATTAAGTGTATACATTACATCAGAAAAATAAAATAAAAATATATTTATGTATATAAAAGTATTCTATAATTTTATAAAATAATAAATAAAAATAATTCAATTAAAAAAATACAAAATAAAAATTAAATAATAAAATATATAAATAATATACCTATAAAGGGTATAACAGGTAACTTGTAAATTTATACCTCATAAAAATAAATAAAAATTACCGTAAAATAATTTATAAAATAATAAACATTTTTATTAAATAACCTAAAATTAATAAAATCAAATACTATTTTAAAATGATTTTATAAATTTTTTTAGGGGATTTTTCCTGGTTGGTCCACGTGGACCAACCAGGTTGGTCTGACAGTTGACCTCCGGTCAATTGTCTGACCTCCTCCCTGTAGCTTGTCAGAAGTAGGCTTTTGACTCCTCGTCACCCTTTTTTCGAGGTCACCCCTTTCACCAAAACATGATACACCCTTCACGACTTTTGTAGCCCTTGCATCAAGGACTCACGCCCAAGCTTCATCTTGGGTTGTGGATCATCGACGCACCTGTGGTGCCTCATTCTTTGAGCCCGCTCATCACTTCCTCAATATACCCTATTGACCTCCATTCAAACTTTGAACCACGTCTGAGAGCTTTAGACCTTCGGGGAGCATGTAAAAGTAGACCTCCGGTGACAGGGGAGTTCTCCACACCCCTGTTGAGGTGCGGCGAAGCTCGAGGGTCGCGTTCCACCATCTCCGGCCACCTCCTGGCCATGAGGTTTCACCTTGGGCTCCTAGCCCTTGAGGTCCGCAATTTCTTTGTTTTGTTTATGCTTTATCTTCCTGTAGATCGTAGCCTTCACTTCCCATCGTTTTTATTCGTGATTTCTCCCACAGATCCACCATCTGCACCCCTCGCTGGAGCTTGCTCCGGCGAGTCCCTATTTTGCCATCTCCACAGTGTTTTGCCACAAGGAGGGTCGCAACAATTTGCCCGCGACCCCTCCTTACTTCTCTTGCAGGTCACGAGCGGCTCGAAAATGCCTGGGTGATTTTGTGGATTTGCCGGAGGTACCTGGGACCACTTACGCCTCCTCCGCCGCCCGTGCGCTCCAGTGAACGTTGGCCATCTTTGACACCCCAGGCGTGTAGAAGAACCCTGCAGGAACCATCTTGGGCCATTTTGGAGCTTCTAGGACCCACAGAGGAGGAGGAGGATCGTTGACGGGGAGGCTCGGCTCGCCGGTGTTCTTCCCTGTTCCTCCTGATAGCCTCATTACCGTCAGATCAAGGCCCCTCTCCAGATCCAATATCAGCCGCTAGATCTTTCGTGCATCCAGGCCGATTGATCGTCATCAGCAATCTAATCCTGGCCGTGGATTTCGAAGCGGAATCGTCTCCTGTGGCATCGACACGTGTTTAAGTGGGATATCGTCCACCGTCTGATCCCTCCCAAACGTTGGTAATTTTGCTTCACACCCTGCCGATTTTTGTATTTTATATTTAGTACTAAAACATTCGTCGGGTGATGTACATTTTTTGTGACATTTGCATTTATACCCTCGGTCGTTTGTAATATTACACTTTAGTCCCCGCCTAGTGCACGTGCTTGTCACGTGCGTCTGGGCATTTTGCAAGGGAACCCCGGAGGCTTTTCATATTTAGCTTTAGTCCTGAACTTTAAATTGCAGTATAAAATTTCTGGCATTTTTTGCATTATAGCCCTGAGAATTTTGTTAATTACATTTTGCCCCTAACGGGTGCGCGTGCTACGCACGTGTAACTCAGGGACTTTTGCAGATAAGACCTTGCGGCTTTTGGTATTAACATTTAGTCTAGAAACTTTCTGTTTAGGTTATAATTTTGTGTGAAAATTGCGTAGAGGCCCTGGATGTTTGTCTAATTGCATATAGACCCCTACCATGCCTTATATTTTTGTATGCTGTCTATTTATTCCATGCATTTCTAAAACCCCAAAAATTCCTAAAAAATTAGTTTAAGCTCCTGTTAGCTCATTCACACCATATTTTTGCATTGCATTTTTATTGCATTTTAATATAGAATTGGTACCAAAAACTTGTGAGGAAGCTCATACCTCACTCTCACCAGACCAAACATTTTTTATGCTATAAATATGTTAAGTCAATTTATGCACACACCAATCGATCTGCACATGAAGGCAGTGGATCGTATTCTCTGCTATATAAAAAGGAATCTTGGAAAAGTACTTCTCATTACAAAAAAATGATAAGCTCAAGGTTGAATGCTACATTGATTCCTATTGTGATGGGTGTGTCGATACGAGGAGATCTACTACTGGATATTATGTATATCTGGACAACAACCTTGTAATATGGAGAAGTAAATGACAATATGTTTGTGCATGGTCAGCGTGTTACGAAGATGCTATGGCTTAAGATCATCTTGACAGACATCGGCGTTGATCTTGATTTTCCTGTGAATTTATTTTGTGATAAAAAGTCTGCCATAAATCTATCCAACAATCCTATGTTGCATGACATGACCAAGCATGTGGAAATTGATCAGCCTCTTCATCTGAGAGAAAATTGATTCCAAAGAATTAGTGCTTCCATATATAAAAAAACAAGTTGCGGATGTCTTCACCAAGAGGTCATCGAGTGTCAAGTTTGAAAAAAATATTGGCAAGTTGGGCACATGTTGATTTCTATACCCCACTTGAGGGGGAGTGTTAAGGGGTATGTAAATGAGTAACTGGATCTTAGGAGGGGATCCACCTTACATTGACACTATATGTATCTCTCCCTCTCCCATTATGAAAGATAGAAAAAGAAAAGAGTAAGTCTTTGTTGCAGTGAGCAACAAGTGACCTTTTCCACCGTTATTTTTCCCTTCTACCGTAAAGCGTTTCACATTAAATTCGTGTCTTGTTTGCTTCCTTGATTCTCCACAAAACGTCTCAATGTTTCTCCTCTAATTAATTTAGATTTTGCGTATGGCTTTTGTCTATACTAGGATGTTGCACGCGCTTCGCGACGGAATAGAATTGGATTGATCTCGTAGATAACAAAGTAGAAATTCTTCATAAGCATCTATATAGTTGTACTGCAATTTTTTAGGTAATTTGAAAAGATTTGGTGATTTAAAATGTAAATTATACTATAAAGTGATGATATGATATGAATGTTGATATATTTAGACTATTGTAGATTCTAACCAATTTAAAATAATTGTGTAATTCTTGTGGACTAATGATAAATCAAAAGTGAAAAAAATAATTTTGCCTAATATGTATACCTAAATAATAAAAGCGGAATTTATGGGTATTGTACCATAATAAGGGACTGTACATGTAGCAGCAGTCAGGCAAAGAATACCTTTTAAGCATTCGGACGGGGAAGAATTGTTCTCGTGCAGGTAAAACTCAAGGAAGGACAACAACTAATGTAAAAAGAATTGATTTCAGAAAGATAGTCTCGAACAATAATTTGTTCAAATAAATTTTACATGCAAAGAGTTGGAAACAAAATATAAACAAAATGCAAGCGAAGTTATAGCAATTTAATATAATTAATATTTGAAATCAAACATGATATTCACAAAATAATAAAGATACTATCTCCTGTGAGTAATTATAACTCGCAAACTTCACCTACAAACCAAGTTTGAACGATGAAGCCTACAATAGATAACTAACTAGGCAGCATACCCGCGCTTTGCAGCGGGATCAAACATCAATGAATAATAATAATAATAATATAATGTTTAATAGTAAATAAATTTAATAATACAATTAGTAAGAATGCATATTATAGATATTAATTTTTAAAACAGAGTTGTATTGAACTCATACGTATATTTTAAGTAAAATTTTTGAGAAGCAATAAATGATTGCAAGGAAGTGTCAAGTCAAAAAGCGAAGCAAACAATTTACATAGGAATTGTCTGTGAGGTAAATAATAAAACAATAGTAAGAAAGTAACTAAAAATAATTAAAATTTTGTATGGAAATATTCATAGAACTTGCATATTTATAAACTATTATGTTAACGTATTCATATATTTGATTAAGAATTTTGAATAGATTTTACTTAAAAAATTAATGGATTAATTTCTTATTTGAATTTATTTTTTTAGTGAAATTATTTTTATAAAAAATATTCATTCATTTTTTCTTGATATATTTTATATATTTGACATTAGTCTTAATTAAGTTATTATTTATACAGTAATTAATTGATATATGAATGCCAAAATATACTTTAGTAATTCATTGACAAATAAAATGTATAAGAAACAATGTGAAGATATTTCAAATCTATTTAATTGATGGAAATAAATAAAATAAAATCTAATATTATATGTCACCCTAATTTAAAAAAGTTGACGGAAAAAATAAGTTATGTATGTATTACATTTAAAAATTTATTATTAAATAATTTTAGATTATTTTTTACAATTTTTGTTAAAAAACTGATATAAGTATAATTCTATCATTATCATAATCGTAAGTTAATTTTTATTTCTATTTTTTATTGAATTGTTTATTATATAATAACTTAAACATTAATTTAAAATTATTTTCAAATTATATTTTTATTGCTTTATTATAAGACTTATATCTGGAAATTTAATTTTGTTTAAAATTATTTTTTTAATTAGTATTATATTCACAATTAAGTTTGTTTTAAATTATTTTTTAATTAATATTGTATTTCACAATTTTAGCATCATTTATAAGTATAATTTAATTTGAGTACAATAATAAAATATCTACACAGGTTTTTACCCACATTGATCACAAAATTTGAATTTGAATAAATTACCAAATTTAGAAAAAATGTAACATTGAGATAATGGAAAAAGAAAGAGGGGAGAGTGAGGTAAAAAAGAGAGATAAAAAGTGATGTATTTATTTTACTATAATAATAAAATATCTACATGAGATTTTACCTACATTGATACAAAATATGAATTTGTATAAATTACTAAGTTTGAAAAAAAAGTGTAACTCTAAAATAGTGGAGAGAGAAAGCAGAGGGAGTTGTTAAAAAAAGAGAGATAAAAAGTGACATATATTTTCTTAATATCGTAATATTTATTTTTTTTATAAATTTTGTTTTTATTAAAAAGTAAATAATATTTTTATCTTAATTATGTTTATATAATGCATTAAAAATGAAACTCAATACATGCATGCCACTATTTTAAAAAATTGTAATAATAAATTCATATACTTTATATATTTATAAACTATAATGTTAAAGTATTTATTTATTTGGATAAGAGCTTTAGATAGATTTTACTAAAAAATAATGGATGAAATTGTTATTTGAATTTAAACTTTTTGAAATTAATATGATAAAAATATTTATTATTTTTTCTTGATATATTTCATATATTTGATATTAATTTTAATAAAGTTATTATTTATACCATAACTAATCGATCTATGATTGCTAAAATATACTTTAAGAATACATAGACATATAAAATATATAATAAATAACGTAAAAAGATTTCAAATCCATTCGTTTGATGGATATAATTAAAATGAAATCCAGTATTTATATGTCACCTTAATTTAAAAAACATGAGAAAAAATATGTTATGTATGTATTACATTTTAAAAAAAATTACTATTATATAATTTTAGATTATTTTTTAACATTTTTTAATAAATTATTGATATAAGTATAATTATAACATTATCATATTCATAAAAGATTTTTTTATTATTTATTTGTTTATTATATTACATAATCACTTAAGCATCAATTTGAAATTATTTTTAAATTATATTTTTTATTGCTTTATTATAAGATTTATATCTTCACATTTAAGTTTTTTTAAATTATTTTTATTTGTATTATATTTCACAATTAAGTTTGTTTTAAACTATTTTTAGATTCGTATTGTATTTCACAATTAACATCACATATAAAAAAATTTAATTTAGTACAATATAAAACATATACATGGATTTTTACCCACATTGATTACGAAATCTGGATTTGAGTAAATTACTATATTTGTAAAATTTGTAACTTTAGATTTTTTATTTAATAAAAATAATAGATACACATGTATAAATATTAATATAGTAAATATAAAGAGGAAAAAATGAAATTTTAATAAATGACTAAGTTTGGGAAAATGTAACTTTTTCTGAGATATAAAATTTTTTATTTAATACACATAACACACACATATATAATTGATATAAAGGGAGAATATGATATTTATAATTTTAAATGTAATTTCATTTAATATAAAGAATTACTACTAAAAAACTAAGTTTTAAAATTTTTCTAAGATATATTCCAAATTTTATAAATGATATAAATAATCTATGATTTTGTTTTATTTAATTAATGTCGATATATTTCTAAATTAAAAAGAAGAAATGAGAGAAAATGCGAGTTGATGGAGAGAGAAAAGAAGGGAGAGAGAATATGAAGAGAGAGAATGAGTGGGAAGGGAGAGAATATGATGATAGAAAGAGTGAGAGAAATGAATGTGGAGAGAAATGGGGAGGAGAGAGGGAGAAAGAAAGAGATTGACGGAGAGTAAGTGGGCAATGAAGAGGGAAAGAGATGTGGGAGAGAGAGAGACATGACAGATAGAGAGAGAAGAAAGGGAAAAGACGGATGGGGGAGAGAGTGAACTTTCCAAGCTTCACATGGAGATGTGATTACACTAATCACACCCCAGTTCTCTTCTCATTCTTCTTCTTCTTCCTATAGTCGATTGTGGACACAACATGACCTGACCTTAGAAGGAAGTACCCCCTCCTCGAGGATCGAGTAGCTGGATGAGGGCTCAGTAGGAGTGTATTACTAGGATGGGCGGTTTCTTTCCTTCTCTAAAGCAGGAAGAGCTAAAACCTTTCACACACAATACATATTGCTTTCAAAGTCAAAAAGTTTGCGTGATGAATGGGTGGATATGAGCTAGTTCTTGAGGTGAACCTAGATAAGGATTTGTGAAACTTCAGGGTTGTCTAGGCATAAATCCTTATTCTAATAGAGTCCCAACATACTATTAATCCAAAGATCTAAATACAAGTTCTAAATTTTGGGTAAAGTGAGATTTGATTTAAAGAAACAAGCATGTTCAAAGTTCTTTTATTTTTCCTTTTTCTTTTTCTTTTTGCTTGCACTTATTTATAGAATACGTGTTTGCTAAGGGACTAGCACAGGAAAAGTATAAGACAATGATGAATCTGTGAGTCATCGATTTTGTTATTTCATTTTGGCTAAAATCATAGATAAAATACATGTAAATACTCACTAACCTTCATTAATTAACATTCTAATCACAAATATTAATATTATAGATTCAACACTTATTTTATCCAAAATAAAATAATAAAGTGAAAAAGAAAAATAAAAGAAAAAAAGGATGTATATAAAATATACAGACTGATCCTAACCTCGAGACTAGGTCAATATTGACTTGATTGATAAAATAAATAAGTAGGAGGAGATAAGGATCTTAGCTTATAAAAATGATAGAAAATCAAGACCAAAAATACATTAAACATATTTTTCATCTTGTAAATATTTCACCTAATTTATTTATAATCAAAAAACTTCAAACCAAAATTCTTCCTTTATAAAAGTTGTTCATAAAAATATATATTATTTTATTAAAAAAATATCAGAAAATTTATTCAACATAAAATATTAATTATGATGAACCGAAAAAGCCATAAAAACCGACTTCTGAAGTTCATAACTATTTATAGAAAGCTATAAATCGAACAAACTCATTTTTAAACTTTGTTTTAACAATAATACTATTTATTAAAAATATCAAAAAATATTAGAATAAAACGGGTGAGTCTTGACGTTTGGACCACATTGTATATATGTACAATATGTACAAACTTCTTGATTTTCTAATTAATTAACCGTAAATCAGTTTAACTTAATTTATTCTCTAACGTACTTCTAAAAATAAATAGAAAATTATAAAATATAACTTAAGTAAAAAAGCCAATGAATCTCAAGGCCACGAAGCCATTACCTAATTTTTTCGGATCTTATAACTCGGTCGTATGAACTCCGAATTGGGCAAACTTAGTCCTAAAGTTCGTTTTATTTAATTATCTATCAATGACACTGATTTCGCTTAATCATAAGTATAGAGGAGATAATTGACTTCTTCTCTTCATTCATTATTCTTTAAGTCATTATAATGTAGGATTCTTTTTACCGATCTATACTTAGCCCGAGTTATGTCTTCCTTTGCTGCTTCTTTGGTCATTATGAGGACATAGTTCATGCTAAGTATATGGGGTGTCGTATATATATATTCTATATATAATTTAGAAGCCATAACTCATACTTTATTATATTTTTAATAATATGGCTCTCTAAAAGTATGGTTGTATATTTTTGATTTTTAAAAACCGCAAGAAAATCGTGAAAATATGACTTATAAAAAATGGCTTAAATTTTGTATATAAAAATGTTGTAATTTTTTTGGGATAAAAATATTTAATTATTTAAAACTAGTAAAAATCCTTGTAAATCTTGTATAAAAGATGTATAATCTTGTATATAAAAGTTGTATAAATCCTTTGTAAAATGTACATAATTCTTGTAAAATTTGTGTAAATTTAATTAATATACTAACTATGTCAAAAAGACCCTAAAAATAGAAAAGTTTTAAAATTCAATAAAAATGTACAAAAGTCTTTAAAAATCACTTAAAAAGTTGAAACTGGAAAATGTACCTCATAAAAATTTTATTACATTCATTAGCATTTTTCAGAACAAGTCTGATTCTTGAACCGAATGGATCTGAGTCTAAGAGATGGAGCTTGATTTAGGCATTAATCCACTTAATTCTAAAGGGACTTTATTAGAAACTGGAATTAAGAATCTTCAGGTCTTTTAGACTTAATTCTTTGGTTCCATGAGTCCATGTTCGGAATTGAATTTGAAAGTGCCTAAGTAGGACACATGGTGTCATTCGTTCAACTCTTCTCCATTTTGAACCAATTTTTGAACTCATGCACTCTATATTTATCTCGACTTGCATGGGGTTGCGAAGCGCAATCCAACTCGATGGTGTGTTTCCATCCTTATCTAGTGGCGCTGATGTCTAAAGACCGGAGAGATTGGGGTTGAAATAAAGCTTCAGATGAGGGAAGGTCTGCTGGCATATTTTTTTTCAAGATCCCAAGAAATGGGCAGAATGAAAAGATGCTATATCCGTCAAGGCATAAAAGATCTATGCAGTGCAACAATCATTTCTACCAAAAAAGAAGCCAAATACACCAAATACCAAACTTGACAGCAATGGTCCGAGCTTCAGGGAGCATGTATTATCTTAGTGGAGACTTGGCTAGACAGGCTTCACAGGAGATGTGATTACACTGATCACACTCCAGTTCTCTTGTCATTCTTCTATCTTCTTCCTATACTCGATTGTGGACACAACACATCCTGGCCTTAGAAGGAAATACCCCCCTCCTCGAAGATCGAGTAGTTGGATGAGGGCCCGATGGGAATGTATTACTGGGATGGGCGTTTTCTTCGCTTCTCTAAAGTAGGAAGAGCTAAAAGCTTTCACACGCAATATAAATTGCTTTCAAAGCTGAAAAGTTTACATAATGAATAGGTTGATCTGAGCTGGCTGTTGAGGTGAACTTGGATAAGGATTTGTGGAACTTGAGGGGTGTCGAGGCTTAAATCCTAATTCTAATAGAGTCCCGACACACTATTAATCCAAAGGTCTAATCCGAGTTCAAGATTTTGGGTGAAGTGGGATTCAGTTTAAAGCTTGTTCGTCCAATTGACCGTCATCGATCCCTTCCTCTCCCTACTCCACCGACCCCCCATCTCCAAGCCATCCGTCATTTGTGACCTCCATTCTTGTAAGATCCGGAGAGATCGAGGGCATTCGTGACAGGAGTTGCCTCTCTGTCTACCGTTGTAGCAAGGAGAGAGAGGAGTGAGACGGCGTGATCAGCCGTCGGCATCGAGGAGTTTCTTCGCCACACCAAGCCTCCGCTCTGTCGTACGTAGAGGCAATGACCTCGGAGATCTGTCGAGTTCCGATTCCCAGGCACTTCCTCCACATCCAGGTGCTCTTCTCTGTCTCTTCTCATCTCATCCCCCTCTCGTTTCTCTTCTCCTCCCAATACATCTCTTCTTTCCTCACTTTCTCTATTCATCTATGTTTTCAACAAAAAATCCCTTTCCTCTTCATCTGACACCGTCGAGATCCCTTCACTTCCATTGTACCTCCCACATCTCTCACCTTCGGCCATGCATGGTGCCCGAAGCCTAAGCTCAACCCTCCACCTTCGCTCGAGCTTTCCACTCACCTTTCTCTATTTTGCTGAGGATGGGGGCCTCTTTGCAATTAATCCACCAAATACATGCGCTACACGTGATTCACAGCTCACATGGGTGTAAGTGCAAATATCAAAACATAATATTCATCGCATAACAATAAAGAAGTATGGGGTAGATACTGCAAATATCCAAATAATCATGTGGGGACACACGTGACTCAAACTCAACTAGACTAAAGTGCAAACAAAGAAACTACAGGGGTCTAACTACAAAAGTTCTTAACTCCACATTTTATTTACTAGACTAAAGCGAATAAAAGACATGCGGGGCAAAAAGTGAAGTTTACCCTCAGGCGCATGTAGAGAACGTGCTCTGACGTACGACCCTAATGAGCCTCCGCAAAAGGATCTGACAGTTCTGGTGCAGGCGCTGGCATATGGCTCTGATGAGCCGTTATCTGAAGATTTGACGACTCTGATAGGAGGCAGGAGCATGTGGCGGAGATGGGGGTCCAGATCTGATCCAAGCATAAGAATAAGATGCTAGCAGATGGCTTGGATCCAAACTGGGGTAGGCACTTCAGATCGAGAAGCGGAGAAGGCAACTGGATGAACTAGGCCCTGGTGAACTTCGCCCGAGCGTGGAGGGTGATCAACAGCACCGATGAAGTCACGAAGGGGTCCATCTGCATTGTGAAGGTGGGCCTCGTCAAGTGGCTGGCTCAGATGGAGAGATGGTCGGTCGGATGGTCAGGGATGTAATGCTCCACCTGGAGTTGCTCCGCCTAAGCAGTTGGGGCTTTGGTTGGTACCTGACGCACGTTTAAACATGCAGGTAGACTCCAGGCTCGAAGGCCATGCTTCGACCACTGTTATTTTGCAATGAAACCAGAGAAGCAATGGCGGGGGGTCTTCAACCTCCGGCTGAAGTGGAGGGAGGTTTAACCTTAATCTAACTCCGATGAGTAAGTCTAAGGGGTCATGTTGCAAGGGAAGTATGAATATGGGTCGGTCAGTCGATCAATGCAGCGATGTGTATGTGACGGGGCTCCGACGAGCTGGTCAGAGCTGGTGAACTGCATCAGAGATGATGGAATGAATCGGAAGGAAATGGGAAATAAAGTGAGGAAAGGGGTACCTGGAGTATGCTCAAGAACTTCATGCGAGGTGGTTGGCAAGGATATGGCCTCAACCAAGTTGTGGAAGGTTGGGAGGCTAGTTGCGGCGGAGGATTCTGACCACGAGCTGAGAAGGTGCAACCAGGAGCTCAACGGAGTTGTCACTATCCTAGAGGTGGCTAAGGGGCAATGGTGGCGCGAGGCATGAGCCACTGAGCTCGGGGAGAGGATGAGATGATTTATAGGGAAAGGCTATGGTCTAGAAAGATCGGAGGCTCGTGCAAAACCCTAGGCAGATCTTGTTGCTCCTAGGGATCTACGAGGATCACGGATTCTAGGAGAACATTCAGGTGCAAGAATCGATGCTAATGGAGGTCTGACCCGATTGGGTTAATGGAGAGAAAACAGGTCTGTCAAAGGTGGACCGATCGGGTAAGATGGGAGGTGGGGTTGACCAAAGTCAACAATCCGTTGTGGACCAATCAGAAATCAGAAATTATAAAATAAAAGAATATTAAATATAAAATAGTAAATTATTTTAAAATAAAAAGTGAATAAAATAAAAAATGTTTATTATTTTATAAACTATTTTTCTGTGATTTTTAATTATTTTTATGACATCATATGTACAGTATATAAAATATAATGTATTATATACATGTATAATATACCTGTGCATTATATACATGTATTTTTATATTATTATTATTATAATAACATGTGTTTTATTTTATATTTTGTTTTCTTATAAAATAATTTGAGGAATATAAACAGATTTTAATTTGATTTTTGTAATTTACATAAATGTATAAATAAATCTTGTATAATGTACACACACATGTGGCTTTGTACAATGAATTGTGGATTTTATATTTAATTTATTTTGTGTTTTCTGTTTTGTTTTATTTTTTATTATTATTGAGTGTATATACAAGTGTAAGAGTGTAAAATAAATATTTATTTATATGTATAAGTGTTATGTACAATATACAATGTACCCTATCACTCTCTACTTATTTCTTGTCGATCAGGTCAAGACTTGACCTTCTCTTAGGGATTTGGGTCAGTCGGTATTTATTCTAAATAACTCCTTCTTTCTTTTTCTTTTCTCTCTTTTATTTTTGGAGAATATGTGCTAATTTTGCAATATTAACAAAGACATTCATAATGATAAGTTATTGTATTTACACTAATCCACAGATGTTTTTGCTAAAAGATAAAGCTAAAATAAAAGAATAAAGAATGAGAATCGTAGATTCATCATCCCCCTATACTTTATTTTTGCTAGTCTCTTACCAAATACTTATTTGAAAAAGAAGTGAAAACAAGAAGAAAAAGGAAGATTCAAAGCTGATTATTAAACTTGTCTTCGTTAAATTGGAGTATGGAGCTTGGTCAGACCTTTGGATTATTAATTTGGCAGAACCTTATTAGGAAATGGATTTAAGACTCAACAGCCTTCAAGTTCCACAATTCTATGGTCAGGTCTCCTCAACAACCAGGTCGGAATAAGTCTACATATGCAAACTCTAATGACAACCTCCCTCAACAAAGTAACTCTAATCCCCCAATCTAGCCACTCTTTCATCGACGAGAGGGGTATTCCCTTCTAAGTGTAAGTACAACTAGCTCAAGGAGAGGGTAAAGAAGATAATGGACCGTGACCAGTGTATTCTCTTCTCATTCTTCTTCTTCAATCAATCGAGGTACGTACACATTATTTGCTATTTTCAATTAAATATTTGGAATTATGGCCATTTATTTTTTTCTGCAATAATATATTACATAACTATTGGGAATTGGCAGTTGCAGTTGCAGGGTTCTGAAATGGAAGGAGATAATCATTTTATTTTAAATAATGAGAAGCTAATTGCACGAGATTTTTAGGAATTATTAATTAAAAAAGAAATAAACTATGGGCAGAACAATTTAGATAAATCAGCTTAAAATAAAAAGTCAATACCCAAGTCTGTTCAGTAGATTTAAACATGATCCTTATTGGGTTGAAGTCCTATATACCTAACAAAGCCCGACCTTACACTATTGGGTACCGGGGAGCAGATTAGGTTAACTGTCCAATGCCTATGCTTACTTTTGAGATTCTACAATGGGCAGTATGTTTTTCTCCACCGTAAAAGAAGCTTAAGTACTGAACTAATTTTGTGGTGAATATGTGTATTTTTCATTCAATCAAATATCTCAGATTGGAGTCTTCTTAAGTTATACTATCAGCGGCATTTGTGATTATATTTTCCCGAATTAAGTGAAAGATGATCAGCGATTATCAATTATATTTTTCTATAGCTTTCCAAAAGAAGCTCCAATCTATTGTACAGCCATCAGTGATTACTCTTAGAACAAATATCACTCTATTTCTATTTCTATTTCTATCAGATCACAAGTCATGCATACATGAAGAGAATTTTTCCCATGAGGATGCACTCAATGCTTGGTTCTGCAGCAAGAGCTGCCAGAAGGTTAGGCTTATTGCAGTTGACTCTTCTTGCTATATCTTTGTTTTTTGCTATGGAATATGCGGATATTAAACTGTCTACTCTTACACATTTTTGTGGTTATGCAAAGAACTTATGCCCTTTCTTTATTCACCACAGTCGCATACCTAGTAGCATACAATATAGAATCCTTTCTGCATGAATTGCTTTTCCAAGGATAATATATGTTGGAAAATAATGCTTATGTTATTTGCGACGCAGCAAAGTTGTATACCATTTGTCACAGAACAACATTCCATCTTTTTATGATATCCACCTTGATGGTTAAGAACTTAAGATCTAGGATTAAGTTGGGCAAACAGTCCTCTCTCATGTCATAGCTTTTGGAAAATAGGAAGCGGAAGCAAAATGATAAACATAGCAAAAAAAACAGAAAGATAAACATGGAACACCATGATTTTTACGTGGAACCATACTCCGTGAGGAGAGAGATGAAACTACAGGAGAAGGCCTTAAAGGGCCAGGTTTGTCTATTGACTTTCTCAATAGATACAGGAGGTCTGGGGCTCCTTATATAGCCTCTACGGAGCCTCCAAGTCCCACCACTGGTAGCTGTGGGACTGAACATATGGACAAGGCCCTAAATATCTGTTTCGGTGACCATTTCGGTGACCGACCGAAAAGGAATTTCGGTGGAATTTCGATCGAAATTTCGGTCATTTTAATCATTTTTTGTACTAGGACCGTCATATTTCAGTCATTTCCGCCATTTCAGTGGAATTTCGATTTCGACAGGATATCGATATTTGTCAGAAATTCGACCGAATTTCGTTGAAATTTGAGGTCATGCATATGGATGGGGTAAATGGATCCTGGAGAGATCCATTTACCCATCTCCCTCATATATGACGCATACAAACAATACTCCAATACTCCTCCTCAAGCTGGAGCATGCAATGCTCAGCTTGGACAAACGGAAAGAAACTCAACTCACGCTACAGGACACTACAGACAATATCAACTCAACGCGCACAACTGCTGATGTCGAGGACGTTGCCTCTCATGTCGTGCATGTGAGGAGGACGAACGGGCTGGAGTGTGAGTCAACTGAATCTCCTCGTCGGAGAGCATGTATCCTGTACTACGCATGCCAGAGTTAATGCAACTGAAAATGAGTCTCCTTGTCGGAGTACTCTGGTCCACCACAACAATGTGGACAACTGCTCCATCTCTGAAAAGGGTCGAACTGAAAAGGACGTGGAAGTGCAATCCTCGTCAGAGTCCACGGTCACTGGAGAATGTAGTCTGAAAGAAGTCTCCTCGTCAGAGAACTGGGTCTCTCCCATCTGGCTCAGAGAACGATACTCTACTCTGGACTACCTATGATACCACATGAAAACCCTTGCCCACATGGCATAAGGAATGGTCATCTACTCTGGAGTCCCTCTGACTCACATAAAAACTCTGGCCGACAAAACAAGAAGAATGATGGGGACCATGACAAAAGATGGCATACATGTATACATCTGAAAGACCGCATACTCATGCGTGTCTGAAAACTGAGGACTCTGAATCTGTCGTCGAGTCTGAAACTGAACTGTAGAGTCTAGAATATCTAGCCGGTCTGGAGAATCTGACACCTGGATCTAGAACAAGACCTGTGACTCTACATAATACTCCCCCTTTCTCCCTCACTTGTCGGAAAATAAAGACATCAACAATGTTGGGAGAAGACAAAAAAGGGGTACAAAACATCAATAAGTCGTATCCCAATTTTTCTTCAGCTTTTCAAATTCTTTTTTTAAACCTTTTTTTTATAAGCTATGTCCTCATTTTTGTAGAGATATTTCTAGTATTTATGTACTCGTGTGTTATGTTTATTTTTATTGTTCAACCTTATGTAATTTACCCATAGGTTTCCTCTATATAAGAGAGACTAGGGTTCCTTGGAATAAACAAGTTCTTCATTTCCACTAACACGGTATCAAAGCCTCCTAATCCCTAGCCGCCCCTCTTCTTCGATGCCACCCCTCCTCTCCCCGCCACTCCTCTCCCTGCCGCCGTTCCCCCCTACCGCCCCCACCTCCATACACGGCATCTCATCCTGCCACCACCTCCTCTCCGGCACCCCTCATCCCGCCAAACCCTACCCCTCTCGGCATCGACATCATATAACCGCCCCCCAACTCAGCGCCGACTCCGTCTCCTTCCCTTCATGGGTTTGAGTGCATAAGTCTACATATACACTCAACTCCCTACATGTTTATGTAGACAGTTCTTCATTGGTCTACAAATCCTAGTTCTTCGTCTCCAGCAACAATGTCAGAAAACAAAGTCGATATGCCCTCCATTGGCACCTTCAAAGGTCCAGCGCCGATAGTCAAGATGGATGGGACGAATTACGAGCTCTGGGCGATGCAGTTCATGAGTCTCAGGAAGTCCAACGGTAAGAAGCACATCCTTACCGAAGATGAGACGGCAGCGAAGACAGGGATTTACGCCTCATGGGAGGCTGATGATTCGTATGCTAAGGTCTGACTTTTTGGCATTCTGACGATGGATATTTCCAATGATGTCCTCCATCACCCCACGGCTAAGGCCATGTGGGATATTCTTGCCACGACATACTCGCAGATGAGAAACGAGACCAAAATCCTCCAACTTCAGCATCATGCCATATTTACAGTCAAGCAGAATGGACGGCCGTTGCATTCGTTGTATACATCCCTACGAGGGATGTTTGAGAAGCTTTACAGTATCATTCCCCTGACGGTGACCCCTGAGCTACAGAAGACGTTCCGGAATGCTACAATGGTGGGGGTCTTACTAGCAGCGCTAGACCCGAAGTATGATGTGGCTCGCTCGCAGATACTGGTGGATGCTACTATTCCTCCAGTAGAGGAAGCATACCGACGACTCAGCAGAATCACGGTTTCTTCTACATCCACTACGCCGCCTCCTTCAGCGATGGTAGTTTCCATAGGCAGAGGTGCATCTTCCTCTTTTCGTGGCCGTGTACCTCGTGGTCGAGGTGGCCGATTCCGTCAGCCATGCACCTTCTGTCATCGCCCGGATCATGCGGAGGATACATGCTATTCTAAGCATGGTTTTCCTACATCCGCCCATATAGCCGATCACGTTGTGCCTACACCAACATCCACTTCAGATCATCGGTTTGAGGATCTTGTCGCCAGGCTACGAGATATCATGCCTCTTGCCTCTACTGACTCGCTAGGAGGTCAATCTGACATAGCAGCTTCAGCCTCTGCCAGCACGTCATCCACAGCTAGCACATCAGGTAGCGTTTATGCCTTTACGTCCTGTCACAGTTCTGATGTTTCGGATTGGATCATGGACTCGGGTGCGACACATCATCTCTGTCGAGACAGAGATAAGTTTACATCCTACAGGAAGATTCCACCAGGGAGATCGGTAGTAATAGCAGATGGGACTCATTCCCCCATCATCGGACAAGGGGAGATCAGTTTGACACCCTCCATACGACTATTGAATGTTTTGCATGCTCCAGATTTCTCGATGAAATTGCTTTCCATTAGTCGGCTTACAAAGGATTTGCATTTTCGGGCTATCTTTGACCCATCATCTCTTATTTTTTAGGACATTCTAACGGGCAGGGTAATTGGCTGTGGCTGTGAGCAGGAAGGCCTATATCAGTTGGTTCGCACCTGCTATGCTGGTGTCTCATCTCAGTCTACTGGATCTGCTTCTCCCTTTACTTCGCATATGTGTTTTGGTCATCTCCCTCTTCAGAAGCTGCGACATATCTTGCCCCAGATATCGTCAAAATCTTCTTTTCAGTGTGAAGCGTGTCAGTTGGAAAAGCATCACAGATCTACTTTCCCTAGTCGTGAGTCCCGGAGCAGTCACTCCCCATTTGAGTTGTTGCATGTTGACATTTGGGGTCCGAGTTGTGTTTCTGACCACTAGGGACACATGTTTTATCTAGTGGTCGTTGATGATTTCTCTAGGTTGTCTTGGGTCTTTTTATTGAAAAATAAATGTGAAGCGAGGGATGTAATAAAAAATCTTATCAATGAAGTTCGGAATGTTTTTTCTTCTAATGTGAAGATTGTGCGCACATATAATGCCTTAGAATTTTGCACTCGTGCTCTTTCTCATCTCTTCTTGTCTCGTGGCATTATTCATCAAACAACTTGTGCATACACATCTCAATAGAACGATGTTGCAGAAAGAAAACATCGTCATCTTCTTGATATAACTCGGACTTTACTAATTCATAGTTCTGCTCCTCTGTCTTTCTAGGGTGATGCTGTTCTTATGGCATGTTATCTAGTCAATCGTATGCCATCCTCTGTGTTGGGTGAGAAAGTTCCTCTTTCTGTTGTTTTTCCTGACAAGGAATTGTTCTCACTACCTCCTCGTGTTTTTGGGTCAGTTGCTTTCGTCCATCAACTCACGCCAGGGATTGATAAGCTCTCACCTAGGGCTGTCAAGTGTGTGTTTCTTGGGTACTCTCATACTCAAAAGGGTTACCGATGCTATGATCTTGTGAACAAAAGATATTATGTCAGTGTCGATGTCACCTTCTTTGAGACTGTGATGTATTTTTCTCCTACAGGTGACAGGTTGACTCCTTCCACTACTGATGATAAAATTTATGTGCCACCTCCTCCTCTGCGTCAGCATGATAACATACCTCCTCCTGTTGTGCCAGCAGCGTCACCACCACCACCACCTCCTCCGCAACCACCAGTCCCACCTTTACCGAAATTTTATACTCGTCGTTCAATTCCTGCTCATGGAGGCCGTCCTTCACCCACCACGCCCAGGTATGTCCAGGTGATATTACTATCGATGGGACTGACAATGCTTAAGCGTAGGACAATGACATATAGGTGGACACTGCTGATGATTTGGATGTACCTATTGCGTTGAGGAAGTCCAAGCGGACGTGTGCGTCCTATCCACTTGCTTCACAGGTTTCTTTCCATCGCCTCACTGGTGATTTTTAGAGATTTGCTATTGCCTTATCTACCGTGGAGATACCACGGAATTATCAGGATGCCTTGAAAGACAGCAGCTGGCGGTTAGCCATGGAAGAGGAAATGGCTGCTCTGCAGTCTCGTGGTATATGGAGCTTGGTTGCTGCTCCCCCAGGAGCTTCTATTGTGAGTTGTAAATGAGTCTTTACTGTCAAATATAATGTGGATGGCAGCCTTGATCGCTACAAAGCATACCTAGTGGCATGTGGGTTCACTCAGACCTATGGTGTGGATTATATGGACACCTTTTCTCCAGTGGCACGTCATTCCACTCTACGTGTTCTTCTGTCAGTCGCTGTGGTACGTGATTGTCCTTTGTTCCAGTTTGATGTTTAAAATGCCTTTTTATATGGGGATCTACAGGAACAAGTCTACATGCAGCAGCCTTCGGGGTTTGCTGCTGAGGGGGAGTGTGAGATGGTGTGTAGACTTCACAAGGCCATCTATGGTCTTAAACAGAGTCCGCGGGCATGGTTTCAGAAGCTTTCAGATCTCATCCAAAAGCAAGGGTTCATAAGATCAAATGCTGACTACTACTTGTTTGTCCAGAAGACTCCCAGAGGCACTGCTGTTATTATGGTATATTTTTTGAAGACCAAAAGAGGGGGTAACACGATATGGTTCCCTCTCTAATCTATTAAAAAAGAATAAGGAAAAGAAAAAGGATACAAACAAAGGGTCATAAAGATGACCATGCTTCCACAAAAGCCTTGGACCGCGCTAACACATTTTCCATATAGAATATGCATCCCAAGAACACCAATGTGTTTCTCTCCAACCAAATACACCACAATAACGCCAGAGGACCTAACAGCTCCACTACGTTCTGCGGGGGTTAGAGCAGGAACCCCGCCCAAAATGTGTCGAATGAAGACACGTCAACCCAGTTGAGACCCAGGTCGAGCCATGAATCCGCAACGCGTTGACATTGGAAGAATAGGAGATCCACCGACTCGACGACCACCCCGTAAAGGTAGCAGGACTCGGAATTAGCCCCCAAGAACCGCGTGCATCGGTCCCGCGTCATTAGGCATTTGCGCCTGAGGAGCCATAGAAAGAAACCGATACGCTCAGGGAGGTGAAGGCCACATATGGAGGAGCAGTCTTTAACGAGGGCCTCGGAAGGGCTTGGAGGCGGCCTCCGAATAGACGCATAGGCCTTCTTGACCGTGAAAGGAGCACCTCTCCACACCCAGTGGTCCCGCCCCCCTGGGGCCCTCGCAACCGGCCAGAGAATCGCGTAGCCGAAGGAAATCATCAAGTCTTTGGTCTGAAAAATTAGCGTTGAATCTGGGCATCCAGTTCCCATCGCACCACACATCAGCAACTTTAACCTCCATGTCTGCCGCCAAGGCAAATAGCCTTGGGAACCTAGAAGCGATAGACCCCTCACCGGTCCAGTTGTCGAGCCAGAATGCAAACGATTGGCCGTTGCCCAAGATGGGCTGGAACAAGTCCTGGTATCGGGGCAGCAGCGAGAGAATCCCCCTCCAAAATGGGGAAGGTCGAAAGCTCGGAGTGGGCGCAGGGGCCACGGTGTTCCGACAGAGGTAGATTCGTCGGATCAACGTGCAACATAAATCATCCGAGGTCCCCCACACGCGGGAGATCCTATTCAGTAGTAATGCCTCATTCATATCATTTAGGTTACGGACACCCAACCCTCCTTCTGATTTCTGCAACGTGACCGTGTCCCAATCAACAAGAAGGATGCCCCTGGCCATCAGCCCACTCCCGCGCCATAAGAATCTCCTCATAAGTCCTTCAATACGAACACGAATCCCCTTTGGCAATAAAGATGTGGACATGAAAAAGGTGGGGATGGATGCCTGTACGTTCTTTAGAAGTACCAGCCTCCCCCCTGGAGAGGATGGAGGAACTCCATCCTGCTAATTTGCTCTCCATCTTCTCTATGATCGGAAGCCAATCCGTCATTCGCGCACGACCAAAAGTAAGGGGCATCCCGAGGTAATGAAACGGTAGATTGCCGCAACCAACCTCCAGATCAGCAGAGCAAAGAGCGTGCCTCCTCCTCGGAGTAGGCAAACGACACCAAAATGGACTTGTCCCGATTTTGGACAAGACCTGACATTTCCCAAACAGATCCAGCACGGAGCCAACCGCCTCAACCTCCTCCATGCCCCCCTCCACGAAAAATAATGTGTCGTCCGCATATTGTACCAGAAGGATATTAAGATCGTCATTGGAGAAACCCGAGAACAGGCCACAACGTTGCACCTGCACAACATGCACGCCAGCGCATCTACCGCGATAACAAAAAGGAGCGGGGCTAGGGGGCACCCCTGCCTGACTCCTCTCTGAGGCTGGTAAAACCCGCCCTCCGAACGACCATTGATAAGGACCACCATAGACGTCGTGGTAACACAGTGCTTCATGTAAGAAATCCATGTGTCGGGGAAGCCCCTCCTATGCAATGCTTTCCAAAGGAAGTGCCAATCGAGAGTATCGTAAGCCTTAGCAAAATCTACCTTCCAGAGCATAGCCTTCCTATCAAGCCTCTTCCATTCCGCCACAATTTCCAAAGCCATAATGAAACAGTCCCCAATTTGCCTTCCGGGAATGAAAGCCGCCTGGACGGGCGAGATAAGGTTCACGAGAACCCTACTAAGGCGGAGGGCGAACACTTTAGCAATAATCAGATAGAGCCTGTTGGAAAGGGAAATTGGACGGAATTCCTCAATTCGCTCAGCCGCACCATTCTTCGGAAGGAGCACAATCAACGCCCGATTAATCTTTTCAAACCCTGCGTTGCACAAGAAAAACTCGCGTACCACCTCGAAGACCTCCCCCCCGAGGAGATCCCAGAAATCTTGATTGAAAGACACGAGAAAACCATCCGACCCGGGTGTGCCATCCGCGTTGAGAGACCAGACAGCGGCCCGAACCTCTTCCAACGATACTGGCATGACCATGCCCGCAACGAGTTTTGGCGACAGCCGCTCCGCCCCACGGCCCAGCCAACGCCACCTGTGATGAAGGGACCGGGACGAGAAGGTAAGGAAGTGCTTGACGATCGAATTACCCATGTCCTTGTCACCCGCAACACGAACACCGTCCATGATGACCGAGCGCAACCCATTGTTATTATGGTATATGTTAATGATATACTTGTTATGGGAGTTGACATGCAGGGGTTAAAGATGGCAAAAGAATTTTTAGGCCATCAGTTTGTGACTAAGGATCTTGGTCCTCTACGGTACTTTCTGGGATTGGAGTTCGCGCGGAATGCACAGAGTCTTGTGATCTCAGAGGAAATATATTACAAATATGCTTGTTGAGACATGCATGATCGGATGTCGCCCTTCCAGTACTCCGATGGATCCTAGTTCGAAATTATATGGAGATGATACAGAGGAAGTTGACAAGAGAAGATATAGAGAAATGGTGGTAAAACTTCTCTATATTACTATCACTAGGCCTGACATTGCTTTTGCAGTTAGTCGGGTGAGTCAGTTCATGGAACAACCAAGACAGGTACGCATGGATGATGTATTTATGATATTAAGATATCTAAAGTCGTCTCCAGGTGCCAGATTGTTGTTCAGGAAAGAAACAAATCTCTCTATATCTGCATGTGCTGATGCAGATTATGCAGGATGTCCTAGAGATTGGAAATCTACCTCAGGTTTTGCAGTGTTTGTTGGCAGTTCCTTAGTTTCTTGGAAAAGCAAGAAATAGACAGTGATGGCTAGATCTAGTGCTGAATCTGAGTACAGGGCCATGGCACAGGCAAGCACGGAGATGATGTGGGTTCGAGCCGTATTAACAGATCTGCATATAGATGTACCATTACCCATGCAGTTATAGTGTGACAATCAAGCAACATTATTTATTGCTAATAATCCTGCATTTCATGAAAGGACAAAGCACATTGAGGTAGACTTCCATTATACCAGGGATATGATTCAGATTGGTATGATCTCTACTTCCCATGTCAGTTCAGGAGAGCAGACTGCAGATATCTTTACTAAGATGCTACTCAGAGGGCCTTTTCAGAAATGCTCTTCCAAGCTGAGCATGATTGACATCTATACCTCCCCCATCGGGGCTTCCTTTTTTTTCGCCGCCCCCATCGAGGCCTTCCGGAGTAGCCGCCTGCGCTCGAAGATTGGGATAAACAGTCGAAGGAGGGCCACGCATTTGGCGAGGAGCGCAAGGAGGAGAAGGCCGAGAAGCGCGGGGCTGCGCCGCTCCTCCGCCTGAAGGTGATGCCGCAGCGCTGCTTGCTTGGTCAGATGCAGATGAGCGAGCGCGAGAGAAGTCCTTCACGCTATCACTGGAGGCTCGCGCCGCAATCTGCCGCCCTTTGTTTTGTGGTTCCCATGCCACCTGCCGATGGGAGATGCATATCTAGAGGGTCGTCACAGAGCGGCCCGAAGTAGATGCACCGAATGGGGGAGTGTTCAGCCTGGGAACGAGTCGCGCGTAGGAACAGTATCTCCTGGGCGATGATGCAGCGAGGAGAGGGTCATGGAGCTTGCGGCTCTAGGCTGATGGGAGGATGTGTCGCCGATGGCGCTTGCAATCTAGAGGGTGCATGCACGGGGTGCATCGCCTGCGCGCGTGGGGCTCGCCTGCTACTGGGCTGGTTTGTGGAGTCTGAATATCTGCTGGAAGAACAAGCACACTCCTCCAGAATTAGGGTTTCAAAACTAAAAAAAATGGCCGAACTTGAATCATAAATGATCTTCAAGAACAATATTACAATCGAATCTCGAAGAAATAAAGAACATAAAAACCCTGAGAATCGAACCCGCTCTGATACCCTGTTAGAAAATAGGAAGTGGAAGCAAAATGATAAACAGAGCAAAAGAACAGAAAGATAAACATGGAACACCATGATTTTTACGTGGAACCCTACTCCGTGAGGAGCGGGATGAAACCATGGGAGAAGGCTTCAGAGGGCCAGGTTTGTCTATTGACTTTCTCAATGGATACAGGAGGTCTGGGGCTCCTTATATAGCCTCCACAGAGCCTCCAAGTCCCACCACTGGTAGATGTGGGACTAAACATATGGATGAGGTAAATGAAATGGAGAGATCCATTTACCCATCCCCCTCATATATGACGCATACAAACAATACTCCAACAATAGCTTGCAAAGTCGGAAAATGAGATCCAAAATGGCAAGTTCTTAAATTGTTGCATGAAGTCTACAAGATGAAGCTTCCTTCATCAAAATTCGTGCAAAATTTTTCATGTGTTGCATCTTGAAATTATTTTAAGTGGCCTTTTTATATTTGTTCACTGTAAGCTCTGAAGCAAAATCTGCTGGTATGAAGAGAAGGGAAGAAACTCTTTGATGTTTTTTTGGTCAAAATTATGTTTGATTAGATGATTGCTAACGTCTCGTGGTCAGCCCTTGGCTTTTGAAAAAAAAAGAAACCTAAGTTCAAGTCATTTAAATATTTCTGCAACATGCCCCAAGGTTCATATTTTTTCACAAGACCGAAATATAACCCTTAAAGACTCATATTTTTAGGTAAATGAAGCTTCAGTGAGAACCAAGTTGGGTTCACGTCTCTGGTTGACCCCCAATCCATTCCTAACTTGAAAGTTACAAGCCTTTTTTTAAAAAAAGAAATATATTGTGTACTAGTTAAGATGGAGTTCAAACTAAGAGGCATGCTTCTTATCTAAAATAACTCAGGAATATATATTGCATTAACTTGTGTGCTTAGTAGCTTTTTGAAAAATAACTTGTGTGCCTAGTATTATTCGCTTTATCTTTCTTTCACGGTCTCACTAAGAGTTTTATTTGGTTAAATATTTAGACAGGAAATGGGTAACTATGATTTTAATTTTTGCGTGAAAAACCAAGATATTTCACTCTTCCTAGGTACTGAAATTATTGAGAAGCCAGATATGCCTACTAATTTTTAGCACCAATGTGACCTTTTTAACTATTTACCGTCAGTGATTTATTTATTTTTTCTGTTCTAATCATCTTTTGTTGGTGCAACCAGGTGTACATGGGTTTACATTCTTACGTCGGAGTTTTGAATACAGTCTCTGATGGTTTTTCTTGGTCAATCTTAAGATCTAGTCATGTAGATCTCAAAGTTCAATCTGCGGAGAAATTTGCCCTTACAGCAGAAAGCAACACAAAGTTAGCTGTTGCTCTGACTATTATGGAGGAATGCTTTCTCCCAATGGTAGATCCAAGAACTAGAATAGATATGATACCCCATTTGTTGTATAGCGGGGGGTGAGGTTTCTATGGATTTTCTTTTGCCTCTATGCATTTGCTTGCCAATTTCTCTTCCTGTCATTTTTACGTGAAAAGATCGACACTAGTTTTAATATGCTGATTTCTGAATAGTTTTGCCATCGAATTTTTCCAAGAGATCAAATTACTGTTGATTTTTCTTCTTATTAATAATTTAGGGCAGTTGATAAAATGCATGTCATGCGGATCTAAGTATGCCTTTTGAACATTGGCTACTTTTGCAATTTTAACACTTTTACAAATACAAGTGCCCAAGATAAGTCAATGCACATATAGTAGAATTTTGGTCCGAGTGCAAAACTTTTTTCGGTTGCACTAAATGATAGTTCTCTACTTCAATTCTACTCGGGATATTTGTAATTGGAAACATTCTAATAAACATAAATATACCATTGTGAAAAGTGAATTAGTTACCACAACAACGACAACAATTGCTGATCAGCGGACGCACGATTTCCTTCCCTTATTGGCTATCCTTGGTGACTCTCCTCGACCGTTTGCTAGGCGGGATCATTGGGCTTGGAAGGACGGGCCTTTCTCCTCTCGTAAGGCCTATTTCGCTATTTCCGCCCCGTCCATTGCTGATGATGATAACTTGCTGCGTCATTGTCGTTTCTTATGGGGTCTTAAGCTTCCGGAACGCATTGGGGTTTTTTTATGGCTTCTCCGTCGTGGGCGGCTGATGACGCGCGAGCGATGTGCAATCTTCTTCCCAAATATCGACCCTTTGTGTGGACTTTGTGGCGCGGAGCAGGAATCAACTACTCACCTTTTCTTCGAATGCGGCCATGTGCGCTTGATTTGGGAGGACCTACCTTGGATCAATACCGCTTCTTTTGCTGATTTATGCGACTCCCTGATTTCTTCTGGGGGCAGGGACAGGCGGTCTATTCTGGACCCTCTCGCTCGGGTTTGGAGCATCTGGCTTGGGCGGAACGAGGCGATTTTTTCAAGTCAACGTTTTTACATTGAAAATATCACTATTCGTGGCAAGCGTTTCATACAGGATTGGGACACAGGCTAGTCCTTTGCTGGTTTTTGGGGGGGCATTTTTTGTGACCTGCGTCTCCGCGGGCCGTCTTTGTAAACTTTCCTTTGTCTTTTCTTTCTCTTTTTCTTGTTCCTCCTTTGTATATACCCTTTTCTTTTAATATATTGGGGCGATCACCATCGAGTGACTCCCCCTTTTTTTGAGCTTTCAAAAAAAAAACAACGACAACAATGACTTTTCCCACATTATGTAGGGTCGGCTATATGGATTATTTGTCTCCATTTACATCTATTGAAAAGCGAATTAGTTGTGTGAAAAATAACGAGATGGAATGAGATAATTTTACTAAAGGGATAATGTTGGAGCATAGGCGTCATATGTGGAGATGGCTAATTGTATTCTTTCAGGGTCCAGTTACCACATCTAGTGGTTTAGTCTCACATCTATTATCTGTGGGACCTGGAGAGTCAGTGGGGGCTATATAAGATGCTCCACACTACCTGTATCAGATGAGAGAAAAAATTAATGATAACATCATCCCTTTGAGGCGTTCTCTGGTGGTTTCATCCCGCTCCTCACGAAGTAGGTTTCCATGTGAAAATTCCAATGTTCTTTAATGTTCTCATTTCTTTATCTCTGATTGCACTTCAACGTTCTCGTTTTCTAACACGGTTTCAGAGCGGGCAATTCTTAGTTGATTTTGAAGATTATATTGTTCAAGATCATTCAAGTTTGAATTTCAATTTTTAGGGTTTCTTGAAACCCTTATGTTCAGTCGTCGTAAATTTCCAGAAGATCGATTAGTGCAGATTTATTATTGCTCAAGATCAAGTTATGGGGTTTCTTTTCGAAACCTTAATTCTTGCACAACAGTTGTCGATGCCAACACCGATCTGATCAGTAATCTCCATATCTCATAGTCCTTACGATATTCATATTCTACCTTGGGTCATGCTTCGCAGATCTATCCTCATTATTCCAGCAACAACCTCGCAAGAAGTTGTTGAAGATCTATCCTCATGATTCCAGATCTCAGGGGAGCCTCCAACTCCTCCAGGCGACGGTCAACCAGCCATGGCTCCTCGTTTGGAGCCCTTCGTCGCAAGATCCCATGTAATATCCACATATACCAGGAGAGCAGCTTGGGAACATCACCACCTCCAGTTCACCTTATGGAGGAAGAAGACAAACATACAATGACGATGGGCTCTTTGTTGAAGAACCCTAAAGAAGTACGCTGCGATCGATCATTGCCTTCATCTCCAAGTAGGCCCATCATGCACACAATAATCTCCAAGCCATGGAGACCATCTCTCAGAAGGCCGATATCGACCTCCTCGCATCAAGCATATAAGCGACGACACAACTCCAGGCGGCGACACAACATCGTCCCCAAAGCAATCCAAGCGACGCTGCCACCATGGCACCCTCCTCTCACTCAACGCACCTCCAAGGCATTACATTCCTCATGCTACCTCCCCTGGCACGATCCTCCAATGGCGACGGCTCCTGCAGTGGCGCAATGAAGCCCCATCGAGGTAGCACACTTTGGAAAAGAGGGGGTTCCCATTAGAAACTCTATTTTGTTGTGTAAGGGGGGTGATAGCTCTCATTTAAATAAAAAGAGGGCCCCCCGTTTTTGCTACCTTTGCATTAAACAAAACAAGGAAAAAGGGAAGGTGTTTATATTGGGCCCAAGGGAAAGGGGCCCAACAATGGACTGTTGCAACAAAAAAAGGAAAGGTGCTCCAATTTTTCGGGCCTTATTGTGGTCCACCATTCTTTAAAAAAGAAAAAAAAGAGAAGGGGAGATGTATTTTGGGCTCCAGTTGGGATGCGTTTCAAAAAAAAGGGGTTTGCTTTGTAAAAGTTGCATACAAAAAACTGTTTGCAGAAGAAAAAGGGAGACAACCTTAATAAAAAAATGTAGCCGAAAAAAAGGATCATACAAAAAGAATCCATCCAAAAAAATTTGATGATTTGAAAAAAATGTGAGAAGAAAAGCCAAAAAAATTAGATTGACTTATGTGTTTTTTTATTTTCTCTACATCTTCTTGTCTTTTCCCAACTTGGTCGATGTCATCTATTACGACCAACATGGGAGTAAGGAGGAGTATTGTATAGAGTTCTATGGCTTTAATTCATATTCATATTCTCCAGGCCAGATTTCAGACTCCATTGTTTTTCAGATTCAAACTCGACGCTCAGATTGATTTTGAGTCTACAGTTTGATGCGCATTACTGCGCGTTCATCAATTGTGTGGTCCCCATCTTTGTTTCTTGGTCTCATAGTTTTTATGTGATCCATACAGACTCCAGAATAGAGATCTCATTCACTATGCCATCATGGGCTAGGGTTTTCATGTGATTTCATAGGGATTCCGGAGTAGAGATCCCATTCTCTAAGCCAGTATGAGAGAGAATTAGTTTTCCAACGAGGAGGCTTTCAGACTTCATTCTCCAGCGATCGTGGACTGCGACAAGGATGTTTTCACAGTTTTTTTCAGTTCGACCCTTCAGAGATGGAGTAATTGCCCACATGATGCACAATCTTCTACATGTGGTAGGCCAGAGTACTCCGATGAGGAGACCCATTTCGACTTACACTCTAGTCCATCTGTTCCTCCTCACCTGCACGACATGAGAAGCAATGCCCTCGACATTAATCAACAGTTGTTTATGTATCGAGTTGATGTTTTCTGTAGTGCCTTGTATTATGAGTTTGAGATTTCTTTCTATTTGTCCAAGCTGAGCATTGTATGATCCTGCTTGAGGGAGAGTGTTGGAGCATAGGCGTCATATGTGGAGATGAGTAATTGGATCCCTCCAGGGTCCAATTACCACATCTAGTGGTAGTCCCACATCTACTGTCTGTGGAACTTGGAGAGTCAGTGGGGGCCTATATAAGAAGCACCACACCAATTGTATCTGATGAGAGAAAAAATGAATGATAACATCAGCCCGTTGAGGCGTTCTCCCGTCGTTTCATCATGCTCCTCATGGAGTAGGGTTCCACGTAAAAATCCTTATGTTTTTTAATGTTCTTATTCCTTTATCTCTGATTATGCTTTCGTTTTCTCATTTTCTAACGGATAAGATTTTTATTTAGTGTGATACTAAAACCCTAATTACATGTAAGAAAATACAGTCGAGTTCTCAACATGACTACTAGAAATGAAAAGGACAAAAATTGACAAATATTGAAGCCTAAATATAGAGAATGTCAAAACTCCTCGTATCTAGTGATCATGCCCAACTTGGACGTCAATAGTAAAATATGCTTATTTGGAAGAGCTTTGGTGAACATATATGCATGCTATAACTTTGCAGAAATGTAAGAGGCGATAATCTTGTTGGTTCCACAGACGTCGGCTGATGGGTGCACGTAGATCCGATAATATGACATGGATCGCTGCAAATAGTAAGCTTAAACAACCATATCATTATGTAGTACTTTCAGTCACACAATAAATAATCAACTACAAGTATACATGTATTTAACGTAGAAACTATCATGTGTAAAAACTATGACAGTTTACGACTCGGGACTTCAACCTAACGCAGACAGGCCCTCCACTGACCTAAGTTGCTTACGCGAGCAACCCAATCATATTATAACTTGAGTTGATTACGCTGTCAACTCAATCATATACACGTAAACAAACCTTATAACCTAAATATCAAAGTTACTATGCATTAAAGAAAATTAAAATGATCTTACAGAGCAAGGAATATGCTTGTAAGAGTTGATCACAGAACACCAAAGTTGTAGACGCGAAGAATGGAGTAGAAAATAGCTCTTTGATCTTTCTCTTAGAGTTAGTGTGGAAAAAAGAGAGACGAAAACTTGTTGGTCTTGTTTTGTGTTGTAGAAGTGAGGTTAAGGTCCTGTTTATTGGTTTCATATTCCTATAATCATTGGAGGTACTTTTGATAAGGAAAAAAATCTGAAATGCCATATTCAAAAAATGACCGATCAATGAAAATTGATGATTGATCAGAATTCAAAAATATGATTGATTAGTGAAAACTTGATGATCAATCATATTCAAAAATATGATCAATCAGTGAAAACCTGATCGATCAGAATTCAAAAATATTATTGATCAGTGAAAACTTGATTGATCAGAATTCAAAAATATGAGCGATCAGTGAAAACTTGATGATTGGTCATTTTAACGCGTTGATCTGAAAGTCAAAATCAAAGTCAAAGATCTTGAAATGCAAGATGTATGATTCTTGAGGTCTTTTACAATCTAAGACAATTACTGAATGCCTGACTCAATAAAAGAAAACTTATCTTCTTCTTGAGCTTGAGATCCTTTCTTAAGCTTGAGTGAAAGAAAACACATCTTCTTCTTGAGCTTGAGATCCTTTCTTAAGCTTGAGTTCTCATGCTTGAGCTTGTTCTTAGTCCGGTAGCTTTCATGCTTTTGACCTAACTTTAAGCTAATTGCACAACTTTTGTCTATCTACACAAGTTATGTTATCATTAAAATATGCATGCTCATGCATGAATTAATAAATCTTCCCTTCGTGCATGTTATCGTTGATAAAGTGATTATCTACTTAAATGTACTTAGTATGCTCATGAATAATATGATTAATGGATATGTAAGTAGTCAAATTTTTGTCACAATATAGAAGAACTAGAGTTCTGATATAACAATTGTGTGACCCAACATGACCTTAGGTCGAAAAAGGTTTTGGATATGATCCATGAACCTAGGGCGACTTGGGTTTGAAAGGGTCGCGAAACTTTTATCGCATTTGAATTTTCTCACCTCTGTCTAATTGATTTTTTCGGTTCTGTTTAAATTGTTTAAATACAAAATATTCAATTAGATTTTGTTCCCCATTAAATAAGGAAACCATAGGATCTGAGTTTACTAAATTTGTATTTCGTTTGCTCAAGATATGGCCTTTTGAATAAGCATGTATTCACTGTTGCGGGAACAACAAATCATTCTCACAATATGAATCTTATTCATATTATACTTGATAATTAAATCTCATTCAATTATCTTGGACAATCATTCTCACAATATGAATCTTATTCATATTATACTTCATAATTAAATCTCATTTAATCATCAAGACCTTCTTGGTTGGATACTAAATTCATCATAGGAATTATTCTTGCACTCCTTCAAGAATAATGTGCCTTCTCCGCAGATACTTGGAGATAAGGACAATGCGATTTGAAATTTTAGACATTCTAAAGTTTCATATCTTACTAGTCTATTGATCTCATCAACAGACATATGTCCAAAACTTGATGCCAAATCATTGTCAAATGATCTTCATCCTCCTATTGATCTTATAAAGGTTTTAATTTTCAATATTAGAAATCTTAATGAACCATTCATTAATTTTCTAATTTTGTGGAGTCCACTAGATGTTAGATTACTATCTGAAATATATCCATCATAACTCTTTATGATAGTTCTATCTCAGAATTCATATTTATTTCTAACATTTAGAAACAAACAATGAGTGTATTCTAATATCCAGGTCATAGAGACATTCTCCAAGACTAAGGGCTCTCCCACTGAAAATATGAAGTCTATCTATCCAATAGAGATTGTTGCAACAATTACATCAATATCCATGTAGATGACTATTAAACCTTAAGATCAAATTCTAATCTTCTAATATATATATATATATATATATATATATGCAACCAATTGCAAGTGTCATTAGAAGATTGGGATATAATTATCAGACTTTATCTTATGAAATAAGTAAGTCAAAGTCAATGATTATATGTAGATTATTCTGATGCTCTATCTGAGTCCTTCACTAAGGATTTTAGACAGACTTGATAGTCATACTATCAACACATCATCTTATTGCAGTATTGGCATTCATCCAACTCTTTGGATGTCATATGGAAGTCACAGAAGTACAATCAACTCTTTGACTTTCCTTCTCACATGGGGGTCCGACCCACGCTTCCACTGTGCTCTCTTTATCTATAAACAACCATTGTTCAAGACAAACAATCTCTTATGTTGAATTCAAAAGATTTCAATACAAGAGGACTTCAACATTTATACATGCTTCATTAAATTCATACAAAATGATTATTATGAAGCTTTATGAATGACTTGAGTATAGATAGTAGAATGATGACACTCATCATATCTACATACATCTTAACTCTTAGAGACTTAGGTTCAGGTAGGTATTCAAACATTTTGAATACATCATCTCTTTCGAGCTACCACTCTGCATAATGCAGAGAACCATGTCATTCATGATTAAATGTCTAGAACACATACGTATGCAGAATATCTTCTTAGATTTTATAAGGATTATTTGATAATTACGATCATCATCGACATATCACTTCCAAAGTACACTCGATGAAAGATCAAGACTATGGAGATATACAAACCCTAAGGTGATGTCTTATTGTCTTATTTAATTGTCATTCCTCATTATGTTGAGGAAACTTGCACATTGCAACCACATACATTATGTGTTCAATTGCAAGTACAATATATGTATCATGAGTCCAATCCATAATATTTTACTGGTTATTATTGAGTATAATATTGAGTGGTTTAATGAAGGATTATCTGAAATAAGAAATTTGCATAAGGGTATATATATTATATATACATGTTTTACTTTGATTTAGGAATTTTATATCAAAGTTATCTTGCCTTGTCAACAATGAAAGTTCATTCCCTTAATCACTTTCAATGTAAGAGATATTCTTACCATTATATCTCTAGCAAGATCTGGGATCTCCTTTCCTATCTTTGTCACATCCCAATAATATGAGAACATGTGACTCCGATAAAAAGAAGCGGGAACACATTCCACCTTGCAAGTCCAACTTGCATTTCCCAATTCAGTCTTTAACACCCGGGCCCACCACCCCTAAGGTGATGTTGACCCGTCATTAATTGAACCAACCGTTAACATGCTTAATACTCGCTATATGCTAACCAATATCGCCCCAATAATATGAGGACCCGATATTGGGGTCATTACATATACGGTCTTACTCTTTCGAGAAGCAAAGAACCCGATCCAAATAATTGTATATAAGATCTGTCACTTCGGACAGGCGTCTCCTATATACAACTTTTGACGACAAAATTCTTTGCCTTGATGGGAGACCATAGATGTCACTTATGTGATCCTCCACCTCTTATTCAAATTGAAATAATTAATTATCGTGAATCATATTCACATAATTAATTCTTCCAAGGGAAATACACATCTATTCATAATAGAGTATTTTAATAAGATATAAAATTAATTATCAATCCAATTTTCAATCAACAAACTTTGAATTTTACTTGAATAGTAGGTATAATCTCAAAGTACATATTATTTCGAATTTTAATAATTAGAAAAACACACTTTGATTTCTCCGGCATTATCCAGTCCCTACCCGCTGTCATGGACAGTACCGGCAAGAGTGGGACGGACCACATACGTTGCAACCCGCTACCCCAATGATCTCCGACTAGACACCATATCCACCTCAGGAAAGGATAATGCCAGATAGATCATCATGTACTTTGAGATGCTCACCGATCTTTCAACCGAAATTATACCATATAATATACATCAAAATAATTTTGATTATATTATAAGGAGATTTGCTAAACAAATCTCCAATCCTATTCAAGCAAGAGGGTTTTGCGTGTAAAAGTTGTCCTACAACTATTGTAGGATGACCTAGGGTTTTGTATGCAAACAATGTTTGTTGATGATTTCATATTAACCAATGATCAAGTTCAACTATCTTATCATTATGGTTAGTGGGATGTCATTCAAGGAATTGATTATCATCTTTAAATATTTCACAAATACTTATCAATAACCAATTTCAGAAAATTAACAATTAATTTTCATCAATATTAATTTGAATGACTATCACAAGGTTCATGATCAAGTTTGTCAATTTCCAGCAGTGATCCCTAATCACTTAAATTAACTTATCTTGATCAATTTAAATCCAAAATTCGCAAAATCAGTTTTCTAATATTACCAACTTGATTTACAACAGAACTTAAGTTATATTTCACGCATTTCGAGGCGCATCAAAACCGTAATTAACAAATTAATCACGTTCAGATTTGTTGTTCTCGCAACAGTGAATACATGCTTATTCAAAAGGCCATATCTTGATCAAATGAAATCCAAATTTAGTAAACTCAGATCCTATGATTTCCTTATTTAATGGGGAACAAAATCTAATTGAATATTTCATGTTTAAACAATTTAAATAGTGCCGAAAAAATCAATTAGACAGAGGTGCGAAAATTCAAATGCGATAAAAATTTTGCGACCCTTTCAAACCCAAGTCGTCCTAGGTTCATGGATCATATCCAAAATCTTTTTCGACCTAAGGCTCTCCCAACGTGGCAAAACTCGTGTTGGATCTTGTGTCCTCAAGAGAACTACCGTAATCTATGTCTGCATAGGATGTAACAATTGTGTGACCCATCAACATCATAGAACAATTCTTTGCTTAGTGAATTCTTCATGTATATGAGTGTGAGAAGAACAATCGTGGCGATGAATATACTTTTGTTTCTCCATATACTGGCCGACTTTGCTCAAGGCATAAGAGATATCGGGTATATTGACTGTAAAAGTTCTGGGTTTTTATCACTTGTGCCCCTCTGAGATATTGCAATTTCAGTTATGCCCCTATCTTTTTGGTAATGTCAATTGTGCCCCTCATTTCTTTCTCCGTTATCACTTGTTCCCTTCCGTCAGATTGATCGTCAATGAGTTGACTTAATCATGGTTTTTTCAAACCTTGGTGCAATTAAGAGGGGTATTATTGTCCAGATTTCTTCTTCATCTTCTTCCTCCTCCATGTGTTCTTCTTCCTTTCTCTTCATAATTTCTCTCTCTTAGTTACACCTTCATGCATCCATCGAATTTTTAAAATTTTTGCATTTTCACGGATATATCACTCATTACGGATAGAACGATGAATCTTATTGAATTTTTTGGTGAATTTTCATGAATCAATTAATCAAAAATTTATCTCAACTTAACAAATACTGAAAGGCCTGGGGGGTGACCTGGGGGCAGCGGGCTGGGGGGCAACCTGGGGGCGCGGGGGTGGCGAGGCTAGGGGGCGACCTGGGGACGGGGGGAGGCAGGCAGGGGACAACCTAGGGGCGGCGGAGCTAGGGGCACGGGGGGAGGCTGGGCAGGGGGCGCAGGGGGCGCGGGGGGAGGAGCCGCTAGAGGAGCAGGTGCTGCGGGAGGAGACATGGACCAGGGGGAGGGGGGAGGCAGGCAGGGGGGCGACCTAGGGGCTTGGGGGGCACGGGGGGAGGCAGGGCAGGGGGCGCAGGGGCGGGGGGAGGAGGCAGGGCAGGAGGCGCGGGGTCGCAAGGGCGGGGGGAGGAGGCAGGGCAGGAGGTGCGGGGTCGTAGGGGCGGTGGGAGGTGCGGTGGGCGGAGGGAGGTGCGGGGGGAAGGGGCGGCAGTGCGGGGGGCGGAGGAGGAGGAGGAGGGGGACAGAGGCGAGGCACGTGGGCGGAGCCGGAGGCTTGGGGGAGGTTGCAGGAGAGCTCAAGGAGGAGGAGGGAGGAGCTGTGGAGGAGGAAGAGAAGGGAGGAAGAGGAGGAGGAAGAGGAAGAAGATGGGAGAGGAGGAAGAGAAGGGATGAAGAAGATGGGGGAGGAGGAGGACTTTTCAATCCTTTTTTTAATTTAATTCCATTTGTATCCTTAAAGTTAACGTCCGTTTGTGTTGGTTATGGACGGTCACTAACTCGAGGGGCACAAGTGATAGATTAGCAAGAAGTGAAGGGCACAACTGATAACACCAAAAAGATAGGGCATAACTGAAATTGCGATATCTCGGAGGGGCACACGTGATAAAAACTCAAAAGTTTTCCCACTAAGCTTTTATATTGTGTAGTATCCTCAAACAAATGATCCATTGAGGTGGCATGACTCTGAGTCTCAATTGCAATAGAGGATACTTTTAAATAAACTAATCATGCATCTACAAGAATGTTGAGGTAGTGCTTTCTCTAGGATAGTTGTAGTCCTCGATAGGCATGAGTGACTTTAATCGGAAGAAGTATCTTAGGTTCGAGATCCTTGATGATATGCATCTTCTTAGAAAGACCTTGGTCTTGAGAATGCCTCCATTGTTATCTTCAGGAATAAACACATCATCAACATATACTACAAGAATCATGGTTCTTGAAGCACATCTTCAAATATACATGGTAGGATGTGATGTAGTCATGTGAAAATCAAGGGATCTTATCTTCAATGTGAGCATGTTAAAGCAGGCTTGCGGGCATTTGCTTTAAGCCCTAGATAGTCTTATGTAGATAGCACATATACTCCTATGAGTGCTAATCGAATCGAATACCTTTGAATCCGCCATGATTCTGATTCAATTCATTATAAAAGTTTCAAATCTGAACTCGAATCGAATTATAATCAAATTTGCTAACTTAAATTCAGATTCAACGATTTTGAGTTTCGAATATTCAAATTCAATTCATTTTATTTTGATTTTGAAATGTTAGTTGTTGTTTTGAAGCTTATATAAATAATATTATATGAAAATTATTATAATCTTCATATTTTATGGTCTAATTTAAATTTTGAATATTGTTCCTATGATAAATTGAAAAATGTTATAATCGAGGAAAATATCAAACCAATAGAATACAATGGATAAAAGTACCAAATTTTAAAATTACTATATCTTTTACAATTTAAATACACTCTTTTCTATATGAAGAAAAAATATATAAATATAATAAAATTATATGAGCCTATCAAAGAGATAGAGTATCATTGACGAAAAAGCTGATCCAAATTAATATTATTGTTTGAAATGAGAATACTAAAAAATAATGTAGTAAGATAAAACATCTCTATTAAGTGAGGATCTTGAATATTGAAAAACTAAAGCCATGAAAATGAAATATAATGATTTTTTGATGTATAAAGGAAGGACTTACATTATGGTCAGAAGAACTTGTATTTTACTCATATGATGATAAATTTTATCTTGACAATGATAATAATCAATTTTGGCATGCAAGTAAAATCAAAACAACAAAAAGGTAGATGAGAGATATCTAGATAAACTTCAAACTACGACAAATGTTGAGAAGCTCGAAGTAGCAAAACTATCATTTTCATATGCTAGGAGAAAGGCTACCGTTATATACTTTAGATTTTTGGGATATTTGGTAGATATTGAAAAGGGCAATGGTAAAGGTAGGATAAGGAATGTGGGAACATGAAATAAATGTGGGGTAAGGAATTAGAATACCATTCTTAAACATTTGACCTTTCCTAGTAGATTTTATGACTAGTACTTTTTACTTTTTTCATATTCAATATTTTGTCTTTAAGTAATAGGATTTTATATACATCATTGGGTATGGCTTAGAGTTCTTTATGATCCTGTTAACGCCAAAAAAATCATGAATAGCACACTAAGATTGATTATTATACTCATACAAAGTAATTCAATGCATGATGGACCCACATCTCTGGCTCATAACATATTTAGGAGTCAACCCACTTGAACTTAGTTATAAAGGGAAAGCGAAAGAGATTGGGTCTGACTAGCAGGGCCTAATGTTGTATATATACGTCATGTCGGTGTAATATGATAGTAAACAAATCATAATGGTGAATATGGACATGATAAATCATATCAATGTAGCCTAGATATGATTACAAATTTAAGTAACCACTTAATTGATGTAGTAAGTTTGTTTGGGAGTATCTTTAGATGCTTTCTATAGTGTGAGTTTGATGGTATTTTTTCTCTCGTACTTGGTAGCCAAAGAATGATTAACAACTTTATGAATGTTGATATTAAAATAACTTTATGAATGGTGATATTAAAATAGGAATGAGAAATAACTTATTTCTATTGGATACTTTGACATGTTATGCTTAGTGATATATTCTATGTCAATTAAACATAACATTTTTAGTACATATTCATATATTATTTTCTGCACCTATTTGTTTACAAATGGAATCGAATAAATGCTTGTCAACTTTTTGATGCAATTATGCTATAACTTTTTGCACAAGAATACTTGAAGATGATCTTAATCGACCCGGAGCAGGATTGTTACGTGTAAGTAAATTATGTATGTATTATATGCATGTATATATGTATGTATTATGTATAGGAATACAAATATATGGATACGTACACACCCATATCGAATCGAATCGAATATTATCGAACAAATTCATGTTAATTCAGGTTCGATTCATTTGTAATCGAATCCACAACTTAAATTCAAATTCAATTCATTTGGTTTCGAGTCAAATATTTTTCAAATTTTTATCGAACAAATCATAACTGAACTCGAGTGATTCAGTTCAATTAGCTGCCCTACTCCCCCTCAAAAGTATAGCCAGTGATTGTGCTAGAGAGACCTCCTCTTTAAGATATCTATAGAGGAAAGCATTCTTGACATCTTACTTAAAAATTAATAGATAATTGTCGGGAAAGATCCCATCCGCTCTAATAGATAGAAACCTTGAAAATAATCCACGATATAGGTTTGGATTAAGTCCTTAGCTGCTAATTGGGTATTCAGTCTTTTGATTGACTTACCGGCTGACTTACCTGGATTGTAAAGTATGTTTTGTTATAAATACCAATTTGCAAGCTACATGAGCAACACTTTTGGGACATGGCATAAGATTCCAAGTGCCCCTTAAAGCAAGTGCATCTATCTCATCGTCTATAGCATGCTCTTATCCTATATCTTAAAGATCGGTATTATGAACACGTGGATGAGACATCACCATAAGATCTTCTGTAAACATCCAGTGAAAGCTAGATAACCCGTCAATACAAGCAAAGTTGGATACAGGGTGTGAAGTACATTGCCTTTTCGACTTCCTCATAGCAATATGGAGTTCAATAAAGAGAGGTAGCCCTAATAGCATTTGGTGAGGGATCATATGTTTCCTTATCATCAACTTGTAAATCATGTGTGTTGGAGTATTTGATGTATGCGTCAGTTATGAGGAAGATGGATAAATGGATCCCTTCAGAATCCATTTACCCCATCCAACAGTTTTATCCCACATCGTCTAGTGGTGGAACTTGGAAGCTCTAGAGAGGCTATATAAGGAGCCCCAAACCTCCTGTATCCATTGAGAAAAAGCAATGCAAGATATGCCCCTTTGAGGGCTTCTCACGTGGTCTCATCCCGCTCCTCACGGAGTAGAGTTCCACATAAAATCATGGTGTTCCATGTCTATATTTCTTTATTATTTATGCTCTGTTTTATCATTCCGCTTCCGCTTCCTATTTTCTAACATGGTATCGGAGGGGGTCGATTCACGAGATGTTTAAATTGTTGTTGTTCGAGATTCGATTTTATTCTTGGAGATTTTTTTCTATGGTTCAAGAGTCTAGGGTTTCCTGTTTGAAACCCTAAAATTCGTGACAGTTGTTCTCCAAGTTCTCCAAGATATGGCAGCGCCGCCCCAAGGGTCCTGGCGACAATCCCTTCCCTTAGGCGACACATCTTCTCTTTCAAGCATCAGGGGCGTCTTGCATGCAAGAGAAGATCCATATTGGCGAGATACATGCGCTCTTGGCGGCGAGCCCTAAAGGCTCCTGCAACGAGATCCAGCACGAGCCCCAGGAGCTTGAGCCCTTGCATGCTTCACCTCCTCCCTGTGCTACATGTGAAGCCGCACCTCTCTCACCTCCTTGAGCCGCACTCTACCAAGCAGAGGTTCTCCTCAGGGCGGCGCAGGCGGCGCCTCCACGTCAAGCACCAGTTCCGAGCTCTCTCTTGGTGGCTTCCCTCTCGACCCCAGCAGGTTGCGCACATCCCTCTGGCGACGTGCACCGGCCTTTGCCAACCGCACTTCACCCTCTTTCCTGCATGCTGGTGCATCAACCCTAGGAGAGACTCCAACTCCATGTGGCGAGATCTCTAATCAAGCCTCAGGCTCTCAGAATCACAGTGGGACATGAACCCACATTCTCCCGCGCGCAGGTGGCCACGGGCCATATCCAAACCCAGGCGACACACTTCAAGGGCGAAGGGCTGCAAATCCAACCCCGATACAGGTCGCACACAACAGCGTGTTCTGCATACAGCAACGGCAACGACGAGATTGTTCAGGCGCATCCCCAACTCGCCACCTCTTCATCAGCGGCGCCGCCGCCCAGCGGCGCCTCTCTTCGCGCGCTCCAAAGCCCACCAGATCCCACCCTAGCAGTGAAGGTACTGCCCATCTCCAGATGCTCGAGATGCGAAGTCCTCCTTGCGTGAAACCTACAGGTAGCGGGGGCGCTACCATCGAGCTCTTGTCCTGCGCGCGTAGTTCCCAGGCACGGAACCAGGCCGCACGACGCTCCATGCTTCATTAGCGGCGGTTGCATACAAAGGGTTCCCATCATGGGAACCCTAAGGGTGGGGGGCATTGTTATTTAAAAAAAACATTATTAATTTGCTATTGAGCCCATGTGGGGCCGATGATTGTGAAGAGAAAAAAAGAAGGGATTGCAATATTGTTGGGCACATGTGGTCGTATATATATTCTTTAAAAGGCGCGTACAAAAAAACGCAAGTACAAAAAAAATGAAAAGCCATAAAAAAATGGAACGGCTTACGAAAAAAATCAAAATCAGACGGCTTATAAAAAAAATAAAAAAAATGAAAAGCCGCATGTTCATGTTTTCTCCCCATCTATCTTGTCTTCTCCCAACTTCGTCGATGTCCATTTTCCGATAAGTATGGGAGAAAGGGGGAGTATATGTAGAGTCGCAGGTCTTCTCCAGATTGCAGATTCCTCAGACCAACCAGATATTGTTCAGACTCTACAACGGATATTCAGACTCAATGATTGGTGTTCTGAGTCAGTTTTCAGACACGCACAAGGATGCAATCTTATTTCAGATGAGCACGTGTTTGCCATCTTTTGCAGTGGTCCCCATCTTTTCTTCTTGTTTCGGTTGGAGTTTTCATGTGAGCCATAGGGACTCCAGAGTATAGGACCATTCCCTATGCCATGTTGGCAAGGGTTTTCATGTGGTATCTCATAAGGACACCATAGCAGTGTACCATTCTCCGAGCCAGATGGGAGAGACCCAGTTCTCCGACGAGGAGACTTTTTCAGACTTCATTCTCAGCGACCGTGGACTCCGACGAGGATTGCACAGCCACGTCCCTTTTCCAGTTCGGCCCTTTTCAGAGATGGAGCAGTTGTCCACATTATTGTGACGGGCCAGAGTACTCTGACTAGGAGACTCATTTAGTTGCAGTGACTCTGACAGGTGCAGCTCAGAGCACATGCTCTCAGACAAGGAGATTCAACAAACTCACACTCCAGCCCGTTCGTCCTCCTCACCTGCACGGCATGAGAAGCAACGTCCTCGACTGCAACAATGTGCGCATTGGGTTGATATTTTTCGTAGTGTCCTGTAGTGTTGAGTTGAGTTTCTTTCTGTTTGTCCAAGCTGAGCATTGCATGCTCCAGCTTGAGGGGGAGTGTTGTAGTATTTGATGTATGTGTCAGTTATGAGGGAGATGGGTAAATGGATCCCTCCAGGATCCATTTACCCCATCCAATAGTTTTATCCCACTTCGTCCAGTGGTGGGACTTGGAGGCTCTGGAGAGGCTATATAAGGAGCCCCAGACCTCCTGTATCCATTGAGAAAAAGCAATGTAAGATGTGCCCCTTTGAGGGATTCTCCCGTGGTTTAATCCCGCTCCTCACGGAGTAGGGTTCTACGTAAAATCATGGTGTTCCATGTCTATATTTCTTTATTATTTATGCTCTATTTTATCATTCCGCTTCCTATTTTTTAACAATGTGCAATAGATAAAGCGAAATTTAATAATGGGAGATGTATCTGTAATACCATTAGCCATCAGGTGAGGGATCATTTGTTTCAGTGTAGTCAACTTGTAAATTAGGTGGAATTCAAAAGGATCATCTCTAGTACTTATTTGTCCCTTCTTTGATTAGCATGGAATGAATGAGGTAACTTCACTGGAATCTCTTCAACATTCTCATTAAAGAAAATTGTCTTTGTAAAAAAATGTAACATTTACAAAGACAAAATAACGATGACCAACTGAAACATAGCATTTGCAACACTTTTGGGTTTTCGAGTACCCAAGAAGATGCATTTGATAACATAAGGAGAAAGCTCATCTTTGGTATGAAAATTGTGAACATAACTAGTGCAACCAAAAATATACAATGGCAAGGTTATAGAAATCAGTAGTCAATACTCAGTCAGTCGGATCACTGACTAAGGATTAATCAACAATTGGACGACTAATTGGATTTTGTCAACCTTTAGTTGGTTCTGAATTTTTTTTAATTATTTTAAATATATAAATCATTTTATGCATATATTTTTATATATTTACATAGATTTACACATTTTTATATTACCATAATGAAATAAAAGGAGTAATTAAATTTAAATAAGCATATATTGGCAAAGCCTTCTCCCACTATAAGTGGGGTCAGCTACATGGATTCTTGCTCAAACCCATGTTGAACGACTCGACTATTTTTTACGCTGGTTGTTGACTACCTAACGCAACCCCCATCAAGGGGGATTTGAACCTTGATCTTTTGGGTAGTAGGCACACTACGATACCACTGGACTATTTAAATAAACATAAACCAAAAAAATAAAAAAATCATGCAAAAGTCGACCGATTAATCAACCGACTAGGTCAACTAGTCGGTCCAATTAATCGGGTCGACCGACTAGGCCTAGTCCAGTCAGTTACATCTCGACCCGACTAGTCACCATTTTTTTACAAGCTTGCACAAGTGTAATAGACATGAGTACACCTTTCTAAGTTCTTCTGGTCTCTTGGCATCATACAACAAACCTCGTGTGCTTACACTTCTCAGCAGAATGATGTTGCTGAACCACCGCCACTAATTTGACGTGGCCAAGATACTTTAGATCCTTAATCGTGCTCCTCACTCTTTCTAGGATGATGTAGTTCTCAATGCTTGCTAGATGGTGAACCACACACCATCTTTATTTTATGAGAAAGTCACATTCTTGATTGCATTTCTCGAGGACATGTTCTCCCTTACACTCTGAGTGTTTGGCTCTGTGGCCTTTGTTCACCATCCGATGTTTGGTCGTGACAGGCTCTCCCCAGAGTTGTTAAGTATGTCTTTGTAGGCTACACTCGTACCCAGAAGGGGTACCGTTGCTTCGATCAGTTCGACGGAAGTACTATGTTAGTGATGATATCACCTTCTTTGAGTTTGTTATGTATTTCTCTCGTACAGATGACATGTTGGCTCTGTCTGACTTTAAAGAGGAGATATACATGCCTACTCCTATGGCACCACCACCTACATTGTTATCAATACCACCACCACCTGCTTCTGTGGATACTCCTCTACCACCACCCTATACTTTGGTCCAAGTGTTGCCACGTTTCTATGTTCACAATCCTTCCATGATTCCTCCTGCTCATGGACCTTTTCCATCAACCAATACACCTTATGTATGTACTGAGCACATTGTTTTTACTGATGGCACTATAGATTTGTCTATGCAAGAAGTGACTTTATAGGATGAGATGGTTCCCTCTCAAGAGGGTAGTTTACATGTTGAGTAGAAGGCATGTGATCTTGATGTGCCTATTGCTCTGTAAAAGCGGAGACGTAAGTGTGCTACTTATCCTTTTGCAATCCATGTTTCTTTAGGATGACTCTCGGAGGATTTCAGGAGGTCTGTCGTAGGACTATCAGTCGTGGAGATATCACTAACATATTGGGAGGCGATACATGACTGTCAGTGATGTGTTGCCATGGAGGAGAAGATGGCCACGTTAGTCACGTGGCACATGGGGCATTGTTACAGCTCCTACATAAGAATTTGTCGTCAGATGCAAGTGGGTGTTCACTGATAACCAGGGAAATTGAGGGTCGTACGGTTTCACACGGCGAAACTGCAGTCGGTGTATTGACCGCTCAAAAATCCCTAATTAGTCAACAATGAACCTACAATATAAATATCAAGCAATGAAAAATAAAGTGGAGTCAAATTTATTATGACTCTACAAAAATGTGTATAGTGGAAGTAGGTAGAGTGTCGAACACTGGGAGCAAGGCAGGATAGATCGGCAAAATGCAAAGTGTGATGTGATTGTGATCAATGTCTACAATATGCAAAGGTTTTTGTGGGTTTTTAATTTTTAATTTTTTTAATTTTTTTATTTTTAATTTTGTATTTTGATTTTTAATTTTCTGATTTTATATTTTCTTTTTATATTTTATATTTTTTTATTTTCTTTTTTCAATATTGGAATATATATACTATATAAGAAAAGAGGGGATAATGTATTTATAAAAATAGAGAAAAATGCTAAAAAATTATGAAATAAAATATTTTTGGTCTTTTTATAATTTTATACTGTTTTTGTGATTTTTGGGGATTTTTCAGAATATTTTTGGTATTTTTAAAAGGTAGAATAAAGAAAACAATGAATAAACTTGCTGGTTGAATCTAAAATGGGAATGAAAAATACTAGATAGTATCAAAATTTTCCCAAATTAATTAAAAATAAAGATAATAAAACAAGGAAGCTACAGAACTTGAGTTTGCATTTTTTAGATTTTTCTAAGATTTTTTAGATTTTTTTGAAGTTTTTGGGTATTTTCTAATTTTTAAGGTTTTGGTTTTGAAATTTTTAGTGAACTTTGGACTGACACTAAAAGACACTAAAATACACAATAGGAATTTTTTTTTGGAATTTTTCAAGGTGTTTTGATAATTTTTATGGATTTTCTAAGATAGACAGTACTGAAAATGCATGTTCATCAAGTTGCTTCTCATCCTTGATTGCCAACTTGTGTTTTTCCTCAAAGGAAGAGGTGACAAGTTTACATCCCAACTTTCTAGTTACCTCTAGGAGATGTAGGTTGTACTTCCTCTGCCACAGAACAAGTCATTCTTTGACCTTGTCATTTCAATGCCTAAGAAATACTTCAAGTTACCAAGATCTTTCAAGTCAAATACTGTGGCAAGTTCTCCTTTAAATTTCACAATCTCCTCTTCGTCATCCTTGGTAATAATCATGTCGTCAACATAGACGAGAATAAGAGCAACTTTATATATTATCCTCTTGACAAAGAGGGTGGGGTCCACATTTCCTTGATGAAAACCCAACTTGATCATCAAGACTCTGAGATTCTTCAACCATGTCCTGGACGATTGTTTCATGCCATATATGCCTCCTTTAGCTTGCAGCACTTTCCTGTCATATGAATGTAAACTTCTTCTTAAAAATCCCCATTCAAGAAAGCATTCTTCACGTCCATCTAATGAAGTTTTCATTCTTTAACAACAGAAAGAGCAAGCACAACACGCACAGTATTCATTTTGCTCTATGGGAAAAAGTTTTCAAGTATCAACACCATATTTTTTACTAAACCTTTTCGCTAAAAGTCTGGCTTTATATCTCTCCACTTGGCCATCTGGCTTATACTTTATGGTGTACACCCACTTTGAATCAATCATATACACCCCTTCAAGAATGACTGTAATGTCCGTATAGTTTTTCTAAGCGCTCTCATTTCTTCTTCCAAAGCATAAATCCACCGAAGAACAGAAAATGCTTCCGCAACATTCTTGGGAATCACAGATGCAGACAAAGAGGTTAAAAAGTAGTTGTAGTTTTTACTGAGTTTGGAATTATCAACATACTTATTTAGGGATTTTATCACTTGTGCCCCTCCGAGATGTCGCAATATCAGTTATACCCCTATCTTTTTGGTAATATCAGTTGTGCCCCTCACTTCTTGCTATTTTATCACTTGTGCCCCTCAGGTTAGTCACCGTCCATCTACAACGCAAACGGACATTAACTTTGAGGACATAAGCGGTATTAAGTTTAAAAAAAGGATTATATGGTCATTTTATACCCTCTTCCTCATCCTCTTCTTCTTCCTCCTCTCCCCCCATCCTCTTCCTCCTCCTCTAACCTCCTCCTCCTCCCTCTCCGCCCAAAACTCCTCCCCAGCACTCACCTCCTCCCAGCTCCGCCCCGAGCTCCCCGCACCTCCGTACCTCTGCCCCCGCGCCGCGCCTGCCCCTCCCCCGCGCCGCCCCTCCCCCGCGCCTGCCCTCCCCCGCACTGCCCCTGCCCCGCGCCGCCCCTGCCCTGTGCCTGCCTCTCCCCGCCCCTCCCCGCGCCGCCCCTGCCCCGCGCCTTCCCTCCCCCGTGCTTGCCGCTCCTCTGCCCCTGCCCCGCGCCTTCCCTCCCCCGTGCCTGCCGCTCCCCCGAGCGAACCTTGAACCTTGCACCTCCTTCCCGCTCCCCTGCCCCTGTGCCCCAGGTCGCCCATAGCCATGTGCCCCAGTTCGCCACATGTGCCAACCCGCGCGCGCGAACCTTTCACCTCCTGCCTGGCCTCCCCCCGCACCCCCAAGCCCCGCCGCCCCCTGCCTGCCTGCCTCCCCGCGACCCCTGCGCCCCCTAGCCCCGTCGCCCCAAGTCGCCCCCTGCCAGCCTCCTCCATGTGCTAGTTCGCCCATAGCCCGCCACCCCAGGTTAGCCCCAGGGCTTTCAGCAATTAGAAAAATTTCTGATTAATTGATTCATGAAAAGTCACCGAAAAATTCAATAAAATTCACCATTTGATCTGTAATGAGTGATATATCCGTGAAAATACAAAAATTTTAAAGATTCGATGTATGCATGAAGGTGCAACTAAGAGAGAGAAATTATGAAGAGAGGAAGAAGAACAAATGGAGGAGGAAGAAGATGAAAAAGATGTGTGGACAATAATACCCCTCTTAACTGCACCAAGGTTTGAAAAAACCATGGTTAAGTCAACTCATTGATGGTCAATCTGACGGAAGGGCACAAGTGATGACGGAGCAAGAAGTGAGGGGCATAACTGATATTACCAAAAAGATAGGGGCATAACTGATATTGCGATATCTCGGAGGGACACAAGTGATAAAATCCCATTTATTTATCGGGTATCTGGTCCAATCTGTGTATCTTGATGGGAGCTTTATTTCCCTATGTCCACACCTCTGTGCTACATAATCCCCTTCACCTATGACCAAGTCGTCAATCTTCTCATCTTTGTCACTGCCATCGACCTCCTTTTCTGGATCACTTTCCATGTCGCGGCTACAATTACCAAAGGTAGAAGAGGAACTTGGGTCATCTAGGGATTGCATATGATCAGGATTGGTTTCTTTTCCCTGAGCTTGTAGTAAAGTCCCTTGTTGATCTTTCTTACTATTATATTTTTCATGCTAATGAGGAGAACATAACTTCCACTCTATTTTTGTGCCAGTCTGAATGAAATTATCCAAAGAAACTAAAGAATCATTACAAGTTTGCAAGAAAAGAATATCCTGGATATTTCCTTCATCATTACTTCCATTCTAGCCCTAAAGGAAATGTTCAAGGAAATAAGACTCGTGCTCTATAAATGTAATATCTTTAGTCATATGCATTTTCCATCTTTAGGGTTGAAGCACTTATAACCATTTTTAGTAGGGGAATATCCTAAGAAAATACTAATCCCACGAGCATCAAGTGCATCCTGTGCATAGTTCTGAAAATAACAAATGCACCCAAAAGTCTTCGACGGAAGAGCAAACAACTTACTCTCAGGTTGAACAAAAGCAAAAGGAGTCGCATGTTCAACTGTCTAGAGGTCGTCATGTTTATGAGGAAGGCACTAGTGAGAATCGTCTCTCCCTATAATCGTTTAGGGAGGTTTCTTTGAAATAAGATCGCTCTGCTAAGTTCAAGAAGATGTTTGTTCTTCTGTTCTGCTACACAATTCTGTTGAGGGGTATAACTGTAAGATGTCTCATAAATAGTTCCTTTAGCACCAAACAGTTCTTGCAATTCCTTAGACAAATATTTATGAGCATTACCAGACCTAAAACGATTGATCACTTTCCCGTATTGTGTCTCAATAATATTGAAGAACTGTTTCACAGTGTCGATAACCTCCCCATGACCACAAAGTAAATAGACAAACGTGCTTCTAGAGTAGTCATCAATAAAAATAATGAAGTACTTTTACCTGTTATGAGTGGAAATGTTAGAGAGGTCCCAAACATCGGAGTGAACTAGCTCAAACAACTTACTTATCTTGCTCTCAGAAATAGGATAAGTTGCACGGGTGTGCTTTGCCTTCAAACAAATGTGACGCACTAAGTCCGTAAAGCTCACGTCTTCAAATAATAAAGGGAAACAACTCTTTAAAGATAGTCAAATGGAAGATGACCAAGACATCACACCATTGTATGAGTTGGCACTTACACTCATTCTTATTCTTTCTTCCATGAATCACAGTCTTTAAGGCAGCTACTACTTTAATAGGTAGACGATACAAACCTTCAGAAACTACACAAATCCCAATTCTCTTCCATGTCACCAAATCTTGCAATAAGCATCAATCATGAGAAAACACCGCTTCATAGTTCAATTCTTTTGTTATTGTGTTAACAGACATGTGGTTTAAAGGCATGTCAGGAACATGAAGTGCGTTGTGGAGAGGAAATTTACCAAGAAGAGAAACGCTTCCTTTCCCAGCCACAGTGACATGCGACCCATCAGCAAGAGCGACATAGTCCTTTCCAGCGGCCAATTTGTAGGCTCTAAAGAGTTTTGGGCCACCGACCATATGGTTAATGGCCCCACTGTCAATTATCCATTCGAGTTTTGGATCACCCATCACGTGGGAGAGAAGAGACCCACACAATCTTGTGAATACAACATAACCAATATCTGATTATAGCAGCCGAGTGAATACAAACTGAATAACCAACACGTTGTGGTCCTAGTCCAATCCAATGTGAGCAAACGTGAGAGCTGTAACCTTGAGAGCTAGGACTCAACACTAATCACAGTAGAATCGAGAAGGCAAAGGAGGCCTAGCTGGAGATCCGAGGTGATGGAGAAGGCTTCAAGAAGTTCAAACAATTGATCATTAACCTTAATTGTATCTCTTATTCTACGGTTACAATTCTAAGCAGCCTTCTGTCGAACACCTTGTGATCGCAACTGTAGCAGTAGCAACAAGGCAACACAACAATACCAATCTTTGATCACAAATGCAAAGCAACCAAGGAACTTGCATGCACTGAACACCACTAAGAGGCGCCACAAAGAGCAGCAAAAAACCCGCAACGGCAAATGGCAGTAACAAACCAAAATAGCAAGTGCATTCTTTCTTGCAAGGTACTTTCTGTCGAAAACCTGACAAAAGTTGACATTTCAGTCGAAAACTTGATATTACTGGTGTAACATATTTTCAAAATGACTGACCTCCAAGGTACTTTCTTGCATGTTGACGGGCTGAGAAAATATGCCACTGAAAATTGATGAAAGAAATTGGAACTTCTCCCTCGAGCTGCAGAAACAAAAAAGGTGTTACCGGAAAGTCTACCAGAAAACGATTAAGGATAAGATTGGCCAATCTCCCAAAACTATCTGCTCATGAATCTGTTCAGCAGCTTTTCAAGCGGCTCGAAACTGCATTTATTACAGAAAATAAAGTGTCCATGAGAGGACGGCATACTCAAGTTAACATCTATGCAACACAAATCCGGAGCATTACTTCATCCCCAAATGGTCGTCTCGTGCCAGCGGAAATTTTTGAAGAAAAAGCAGCCAAGAGTAAAAGCAATGCAAGAGCACCTATACTTGAAGCGGACAGAGTACAATTATCAATAAATTCCGATAACAGTGGTTAAGCAGAGACAGGTGGAAAGTAACTGAAATACGTGGGACCAAATAATGGTATACAGCCTCATGCATAGCATATTTAGATAATATAGGGAACACAAATTACAAAACTGTCACTTTCTTACATTAGAAGTCGTAAAATATACAAAATCAAGCGCACAAAGATAGTCCACTCAATCACGTTTTGTGATTTTTTTATCTCATTTACATAATTCAAAGAAGCCCCGGAACTTTAAAGCAGTATGGCTATAACAAAACCATGAAAAAACGTCAGGATTCATGCAAACTAGATGGTAAATGTTTCAGTAACTCATTTATGTGTAGGCATTCCTTTTTGTGCAAGATGTTCCCAATGTCCAGCAGAAAGTAATCGTCTGGAAGTGCCTGGCTGCCGTCACTGGAGTCGATGAGCTTTGAGGGGGCAGACACTGGTGGACCCATAACTGTGTCCAGGAGGGACTAGAGGGCTTAGAGTGCAATAATGGGGAAGCGGCTTTGCAGCAGCCCTCTGGGAACCCATGGATGTTGAGGCGGTGGATGACGTCCGTATGTGGACAGAAGTGGCTGAGAAGATGATGGTTTGTTCTGAATGGAAGCATGATGGTTTGCCCAAAAGATGTTCCTTACATTGAAGGTCTGGGCCTACAGGACCCAGATAATCATGGCGTTGTTTGCGGGTTCATCTCACAAAAGTCGCCTGAGATTATGTTTCTACAAAGAACTGAATAGGAAGAATGTGATGAATGGACTTGGAGGAGCATGGGGGATTACTAGGTTGATTTTTTTGGGGTCGACATTGTTGGTAAAGTATGTCAAATTCTAGTTAGCTGGAATAGCAAAGTATTGAACCAGAGATGACAAACCTAAGGAGTAGTGTCTAATTGGTGGTGGTGAGAAGAGGATAAGATGACTTCAGGCTGGCGATTTCAGCAGTTTATGGTCTTATGGATGCATCTACATGCGAAGAGTTTTGGTTGGAGTTGTGAGGTTCAAGAGTGAGGTCCCTACAGCTACTTTGTATTACCGGGAGGGTGGCTTCAACTGTGCTCTGTTGGGAGCCGATTGGTCTGGCAAGGTTGGGGTCGTTATCCTCTATTTCTGATGAATTCTGGGCACTTAATGGTGAGCTGTAGCTACAGATAGTTGATGCAGCGAACTCCTTATTTACCTCGAGAAACTCTACTGCTCGTGGTTGGACAGATTCCTTGTGTCCGAAGAGCTATTAAAGAGGCTGATGAGGACCAAATTTGTCACACACCTTTGTTGGTGGATTCGAGAAAGGGGCTACAACACTCATCATGATTCAATTTTGATAATATTGCTTGTTGGAGCAAGGATTCAGTGAGTGTGGTAGCATAGAGCTTGAGGTCTCAAACATGTGTGGGTTTGGCGATATTAAGTTATAAACCAAGCTAGCCTCATTGAAAAAGAAGATAAGTGATCATACAAGTCTGACCTAGTAGTAGCAGTACTACAAAAGAAAACTAGGTAGGAGGAGGTCGACAGGATGGAATATTCTAAATCTCTTTCAGCACTGGAGGTGAAAGAGAGGGTAGAGCAACAAAACGTGATGATGAAGAAAGAAAAGAAACATGAGGTTGAATGGAGGAAGCTTACAAGTTAGAAAAGAATTGGGAAGAGGATGCTAACATGACATTCTTCCATTCGATGGCTAGCGTCCGTGTGACATCTAGAAGGTGACGGTGTTTGCGTTCAGCTACACCATTCTGCTGTGACGTATGAACACAAGAGGTCTGATGAATAAAACCAATAGATCTGAGAAATGCAGATAATTGTAAGGTAGAGAATTCCAAGGCATTATCCGTATGAATAATTTTAACATTAGCGGAGAAAATGTTTTTGACCTCAATAAGGAAAGACTTGATTAGAGCACCAGCTTCAGACTTATGTTTTAACAAAAACACCCAAGATAGTCTAGAGTAATCATCAACAACAACCAAATGGAAACGATGTCCCTGATGATCAGGAACACGACTAGGACCCCAAATATCAAAATGAAATAACTCAAACAACTGACTACTGTCACGACTCTGACGAGACGGAAATGAAGAGCGATGGTGCTTTCCAAGCTGACAGGCTTCACAATCCAAGGTAGTACGAGTAGATAATTGAGGTAGAACATGACACATCTTCTGAAGAGGAAGATGTCCAAAGCGTAGATGCCACATGAACGGTGAAACAGATCCAGAAGGAATAGTAGCGATCCCAACATGAGATGGAATGGTAAGCTTGTAAAATCCTCACTGCTTACGGCCACCACATCCAATCATCCTGTCCGTTAGTATGTCCTGAAACACAAGGGAAGATGGATCAAATATGGCACGACAATGTAAATCTTTTGTAATTTGACTAATAGACGAAAGATTCATCTGAAAGGCTGGAGCATGTAAAACGTTCTGCAAATGAAAAGAATGAGCTAGAACAATCTCCCCCTGACCAACAATAGGTAGTCAAACTCCATTAGCAATCACCACGAATCGACCAGAGGCAATCGGGCTGTAGGAAGTAAACTGTGCTCGATCTCCACACATATGATGAGATGCTCCCGAATCCACAATCCAATCAGTCAAATCAGAGCTGCCACATGTCTTAAGTGAAATTTTTGCAGCCGTCCAATCCGCAAGGCCTTGGGTATTTTGCAGTTATAGCCCAAGCCATTTTGTGTATTTATTATTAAACCTACAAACTTTCATTTGCCGCTTTATAACTTTGAAACATTTGCTAAAGACCCCCCATAGTTTCCAATTTTACAATTTTGTCCTGGCCAGCTCACCTCACGTGGGCGACCACGTGAGGCGTGACATTTTGCGGGCAGGTCCCTTGGGAACTCGGTATTTGTATTAAGTCCAGACGATTGTTTAATAAGTTATTAAGATTTTGTATAATTTGCATTCGAGCCCCTATTGTTCTGTTAATTACTAAAAGATCCTCGCCAGCCACGTGGTAGTCACGTGGTCTTTTGGCATTTTTGTAGCAAAGCCCCTGGGGGTTCCTTTATTTCACTTCGGTCTATAAAGAATTTTATTGCATTATATATTTTCTAGACAAATTGCTTTCGTGCACCTGAACTTTGCCATTTTTACACAAATACCCTTGCCAGCATGATTTTTCTTTTTGTTTCTTTTATTTTTTTCATGCATCTCTAAATACCTAAAAAATCCACAAAAATCATGTAAGTCCCTGTTGCATTGCACATTCACGACCTATTTTTATTTTGCATAATTATTGCATTTTATTATTTATAAAAATTCAAAAACTCTCATTTTCAGCATTGTTTGCATTATAAAATCTCTAGAAAAATATAAAAACACCTCAGAAAATTTCCAAAATATATATATTTCTTATTTTGGTGTGTTTTAACTTCAGTCCAAAAATCATTAAAAAAATACAAAAGAAAACCCATAAAAATATAAAAACTCTAAAAACCTTCATAAAAAATTATAAAATTCTTAAAAATCTAAAAATTGTGTTTTCTTTTCGTGAATTTTCTTTATTTTGTTATCTTTAATTTAAAATTAATTCAGGAAAGTTTTGTCACTGTTTACTATTTTTCATTCCCATTTTAGTTTCAAACTTTTATTGTATTCACTGTTTTCTAGTATTTTTACCTTTTAAAATACGAAAAAAATCAGAAAAATATAGAAAAATCACAAAAACATTAGAAAAATATAAAAAACCTAAAAACATTTTATTTCATGATTTTTCCTTATTTTTTACCTATTTTATCAATCCATTATCTATCTCTTTCTTACTTTGTGTATATCTTCTATTTAAAGAAAAAGAAAATATAAAATATAAAATATAAAAAGAAAATACAAAATCAGAAAATTAAAAATCAAAATAAAAAATATATAATTAAAAATAAAAAAAATATAAAATTAAAACCCACAAAAAAATAGCATAGATAGACAAATACATCACATCTACATTTTGTGCATTCATTTGCCTTGTTCTACTTGTCTGCTCCCTGTGTTCGACCTCTACACATACTTTCACTATACACATCTTTGTTATAGAGTTATAATAAATTTTAATTCCGCACCACTTTTCATTGCTTGATTTTTGTTGTGGGTTAATTGTTGATTGATTGAGGTTTCGTGAGCGGTCGCTCAGCGACATCGTGGTCCTGTCTTGTGTGGACTACTTTAGACCCTCGCCAAACCTCGATTATCAGGTGCATAGGGCTGCAACATGATGGATTTAACTTATTAAGTTTTTATTTTGACCAGTCATTCTCACTCATGTACTGAGGTCGACAAATTTTCTAGAAATAATAAAAAGTTGAAAGTATGAACCCCTTGGTGGAGCAAGTAGGGGCATCCAAAGCAAGAACATCGCCTTTAGATAAAAGGCCATCACAACAATCGGCCGAAGCTTTGGGGGCACTAGAGCACCATCACTTGGAGCACTTCTATTGATGAAGATAGAGCTGGTAATTGCCTTAAATTTTGAGGTAGTTGATTGCTTTCATCTCCGCTCAGGATGAACTTGATGTCAATTTGCAGGCTGGCATATTGTGAAGCATTCATTTATGATTGAATTACATGGCCTAGATATAGATCATCATCTACTTCTTATATCATCGAGCAAACATGGAGCCGATCAACGTTCGATGGAGCAACTCTTACCACCAATAGAATACCTGCAGAATCCGTGAAAGAAGCATTACCTGGAGACATATCGTATTGGGGAAGAACATGCTCGAGTCCCAAATGCTATAGTAGTCATACGATTGAAGAGCTTCATTAACATTAGATCGATCCACAATCACAGTCGTTGGATATGCATCTATACTCTGATGCATTACATCACGTCACATGCTCGAAGGCGAACCTCCAGATGTAATCCGTCGCCTAATTAGAGCCGACCACTATTTAAGGCACATTGCGTGCCATGTATATGCAATATAAGGACTTTTGTTGACGATGTCCTTAAAGATTTTGACATTTACATATAGGTCCGATTATGCTTGAATCACGTCATTGTTCACGTTATTAGTGGACAATTCACATGCTTTCCATTGAAACTTTTTGATACTACGTACATGTCCAGGTCAGAGAAATTCGCATGTCCTGTAACATGGTTGCTGGAACTTTTACATGTGCATCCCGTTGCTTTCACATTATTACTCACGTAAACTTATAGTTTTGTATAATTTCATTGATTCCCATATACAATACTATAAATAAATTCCAGATAAATTTGATATTAAATAAATTGCCATATAAAATACAAAACTTAAATAGGGTTTTTATCAGTTGTGCCTTTCTGAGATATTGCAATTTCAGCTATGCCCCTCCCTTTTTTGGAATATCAGTTATGCCCCTACCTTCTTGCAAAATTCACAGTTCTGCCCTTCTGTTAAGGTAAAGTAGGGGCATAACTGGTATTATAAAAGGGCAGAACTCTAAATTTTGCAAAAAGGTAGGGGCACAATTGATATTTCAAAAAAGGTAGGGGTATAACTGAAATTGCAATATCTCAGAGGGGCACAACTGATAAAAACCCTTAAATAAAATACATATACCAGCAACAGATAAAACTATATATAATACTTAATAATCTACCTTATATTATATTAAATCATTTTTGAAAAATTAAAAGTTTCTCTATTTTTAATAATTCAAAATAATTAATAAAATTAGCTTTTACTTTACGAATTCATGAATATCAAATTAATACGTAGAAGTTCGTAAGGTAGTTAATATTTTTCCCTGGTCCACACGTACAAATCTCTCTTTATCTCTCTCTCTCATCAATAGCAACGACAACCCTCTCCTATCCCATATAAATCCATTCCTTCCCCTCCCTCCTCTTACAATAGCCTCCTATCTATGGTCTTACAAATTTGAATGGGCAATTGGAGTTTGTTGTTCTATTGTGGCATTAAAAACATGGTTGCTAGACGGAGCTCCTACACGTGGCGATGAAGAGGAGTGAATGGGTGAAAGGTCATCAAGAGGAAGAACTTGACAAAATACATTCCTCCAATCTTCACATACGCAAAGTAATAAAAATGTAATAAGCCTTCTCCCACTATAAGTAAGGTCGGCTACATGGATTCTTGCTCAAATCCATGATGTTGACAGATTCCACTACAAGTACGTCATCAATGAAGTGAAGAAAAAATTATCTTTGTGTTGATGACTTATAACTATCAATAGAATGGCGAAGTCACCACCACAAGGAACCGTACGCAATCTCCAATGCCAAGGAGTCCATTGAAGAGTAGCGATCTTGCAGTTGTCGAGACCCCATCTACTTGAGCCATCCATACCTCCTTCCTTTGAGAGGCTTTACCCTCCTTTTGGGATCAAAGCCTCCCATATTGTCACCTCAAATCTAGATCAAACCAGTACCGTAATAACTCAACCGCATTGTGGGATGTGCAACCATGTGCACACCATCGATCTTTATTGAGTTGAAGCAGACAAAAAGAGGCGAGGACCTCTACCACTCATCATAGGTAACAAAAACCCTTGAGCTCAACACCTATTCTCTGGAAGCTTCGTAGCCAGATCCTCTGTTATATTTGTATTTTTATGCTCTATATACAATTTATTAATAGATTGAATATTAGGGCACTAATCCTTAGCGTGTATGTAGAAATAAAATGCTCAGACAAGGAGGGGGTTGCTCTCCCCAATATAAGGAATCCACTACATTTTATTTTAAGTCCAATGGAGTTAGCAGTCCCAATTTTATTTTTGATTTTCACTTTTTTTGGTTATTTTTTCAATGCACGTGCCTAACGGGGTTTCCAATTCCATCTAGCGTCCTAGGTGAGAAAAATCAGAGGGAAAAGATTGAAAAAGCCATGCAAGTCAGAAATCGATGATGCATGCAAAGTAAGAGGACTTATAGTGCTTCCCAGCTCTCTCCATGCGGGAAGCAAGATAGAATTGAAAGCCTATGTTATATGCAAATGCAATCCGATGAAATCACCCTAGGATAGTAACTGCAATTATCGTGAAGCACACAATGCTAAATATTCAGAAGCGAGATCCAAAAGTCTGGTCTCTGAAGTGCATCAGTGTCCACCACAACTGATCCTGCAAGCATTGTATAGCACTTCTCTCGGCGCTCGATCTCAAATCCAAATAAATAGCAATTATTATTTGACTAAGTCCAAGCATGGTTCTATAGGTACATGCAGATATATTAGGGTGTTTGTACCTTAATCTATCGTCAGGCAGTCCCTAGGCTAAGGCTCATTCACACAAAATAATAAAAATAAAAGAAAAGGCGAAAAAAAAATGAAAAAAAAATCAAAACTGTCGAGGCCTCCAAGGGAACAATAACTCGGGCAATGGACCTCAGGAAGTCGGAGTGTCTCAGAGTCATGTATTATTACAATTATAGAGCCACTCTCTCACATAAATTTACAAATTTTTTAAAAAAAGAAAAATGCATAATCTGAAACTGGATACTGCCTCAAAAATTCCTCCAAGTCTAAATTTGCTGCTCTCTCCTTCCGATCCAGTTAGAATGCTGGCTCTGCATTGCTTGGGGGCGTAGGGTCTCCTAGGAGATCCACCGTCGCGCCGTGGTCCCTCGCAACAAATTCAAACAAGAAGGAATGTTAGATAGTTCACAATAATATCAAATAATAGAGATAAAATAAATAAATAATGCAAGAGATAAATAAAATGAATTTATCAAGAGATAATAGACAGAAATCAAAATAATCTCCAACTATGTGAAGTTGCTCCCTGGCAACGACACCATTTGGTAATCGAGATTCGGCAAGGGTCGTATTAATCCACAAGGCGGATCATAGTCGATGCGTTGACTGCTCAACAAATCCTAATTAGTCAATAGATAACACACAATAATTAATCAAGCAATGTAGTACCAAAAATGTGGACTTAACATTTATTATAACTCTACAAGCAAATGTTTATAGGTGTAAGCATGTGTAGAGTTCGAACACTAGGAGCAAACGGGAGGAGGAGGCATGAGAAATGCACAAAAATTCTATCTCTTGGCTTTTGTCCATTTTATTATTTTTTGTGGGTTTATTATTATATACATATTTGGTTTTATAATTTTTATTTGATTTTTATTTTTTTGATTTTATATTTTCTTTTTATATTTTTATCTTTTTATATTTCTTCCTGATTTAAATATAATATATATATGTATATGAAAATATACAAGATGAGATATATATAGATACAATATAAATAAAAATATGTAAAAATAGTCAAAATATTGTAAATAATATATTTTTCCTATTTTTATTTTTTTCTAATTTTTTGTTTATTTTTCTGGAATTTTTGTTAATTTTTATGTATTTTTAAAGTAAAAATTATCCCAAATATAGGATTAATAAATAAATCGAAATTGATTTGGATTTTAAAAATAATAAATAAGTCTCAAAATTATATAAATTAATTCTAATATATAAATAATAATAATAGATAATTATAAAATAGAAAAACATATTTTTGGTATTTTTTAGAATTTTTATATTTTTTTGTTGAATTTTGGTATTTTCTGATTTTTTTGTTTTCTTTTTCTTATTTTTAGGGTTTTTTGTTTTTTAGACTCAATAAATATCAAAATATAGCATATATAATTTTTTGGAAAATTTTCAAAAAGTTTTTATAATTTTTTGGTTTTTTAAAATTTAGATAGGGATTATTTAGGCTCCTTTTTAATTTTAATAAATATATTAAATGCAAAAAATATAAAGTGGATATGTGGCGTGTAAGTACAATGCATGGAGCATCTAATCCTCTTTTGTGGATTTTTAGGAGCAAGTTAGATATTTTTAATAAATAGATAAAAGTCACAAAAATAGAAATCCTAGCAGGGGCAAAACTGCAATTAAAATAAAATTCAGGGGCCTAGATGAAATTTACCCACCATAATAAAACATTTATTTAATTTTTAAAGATCAATTTAAAATATACAAAAATGTCAGGGTTTTCTATGCAAAATTTCCACCGTCACGTGGGGTCTGCACGTGACGTTGGAAGGGACCAAAATACATAAAATACAGGAGCTTAAATGCAAAATGTCCAAATTATTTAACACTTTAACTTTTATTTATAGGACTAAATAATAAATACAAAAAGGCAAGGGTTGGATATGCAATTTACCCCTTAACAAGCACAAGCGGATGACTGGATGATCTTTGCTAATACATGTGTCGTCCATCTGATGGCTGGTGAGGTTCATAGATCGACGCTCTAGTTTAGATCGCTAGGCAGCGATCAACGGCTAGAACCAAGTGTGATCCAACGGCTCTGATGGAATTTGGGCGTCAAGTTCTTCATCTGGCAACTGCTGCTATTCATGAAGAACAAGGAAGAACAGTGGCTCCCCCGACCTTCGATCGATGATTTCTCCTAACCCCGAAGGTCTTTGTCTATGGCAATGGTCTCTACATGTATGGGAGGTCTTCCGCAGCGTCTGAGGGCCGAAAGAGGCTCGAGGACCCCATGACAGAGTCAAGCGAGCTCTGGGAAAATAGACTCTCCAGGTACACACAGATTGGGTTAATCCGAGCCCATATGAGCTCCAAAGGGCGCGTGACCTGCATAGGATGAAAGCATGGCTCGAGGAGAAGCTCCTCGAATAAAAAACAAAGTTGTTAGCACAAAAAAATGAAGGGGGCGGAGACACATCCAGTAAAGTGGCAGAGGGGAGCGTCGATTCGCGGAATCGGGACAATTCTGGTTGGTACAAGGTGGCTGGGAGGTGGAGACACGTAGAGGGGAGAAGATGAGGCGATTAGCGAGGCGGAACACTGGCGGAACACGATGGGAGGGGTTCGCTCCGGCGAACTACGATTTTGGGTTTTAAAGCTAAAATACCACGCTAACACTAAACTAAATGCATAATTAAAATGCTAGAATTAAAATCTACCTAAAATAAGAAGAATGCGCAACTCATACCTGGTTGGACGGCAAGAAGCAGTGCCACGCTGGAGCGGCGGCCTTGGGCGCACCCCCTCCTCCTCGAGCTACCATCCATCTCAGAGGACCTCCATCTATCACCTAGATGCACTCTAGGCCGAAATGGCGGAGCTTTAGGACTCAGAAAGTGGCCAAAAATTAATGGAGGAAGGAGGAGGTTTATTTATGTTCATTAACGGGCACACTTATTGACCAGGAGTTGTCCTTTATCAAACCTTTTATCCTAAAGTTAAGTTATGTTTTAAAAAGAGCAAAAGATAAGTATGTTAGCTGATAATAAAAAATGGGTATTGATAGAAGTAAAGGAAAATCAAAGGAAGTAGAAGAATAAAAGTTCGTATATTGAGTGCATTCATTGTTGTAAACTTGTCATTATTATTAATTTGTAAATTTAATAGAAAATTAATAAAGAATTAATATGCATGCATAACATGAGTAAGGGTTCGTTTGGTTGCAGGGTTGGGTAGGGTTGGTTGGCCCAACCTGGGGTACCCCTCCTTCCAACCCTCCCAATCCTCCTCACAGTTAACTATTCACAGGGGTACCCCAACCCAACCCAACCCTGTCCAACCCTGCAACCAAACGAACCCTAAGGGTGCGTTTGGTTCGTGGGTTATCTGGGAGAGGATAACCCATTTTTGTGTTTGTGTGTTTGGTTGGTGGGTTTAGAGTTAAGAGGGTTTGTGTGATGTGATTGTATTGAAATTTGAAAAAAGTAAGTAGTTATTATGATATGATTGTATTGAAATTTGAAAAAGTGGGCAGTTGTTGTGATGTGATTGTATTGAAGTTTGAAATAGTGAGTAGAAGTTGAGTATTTTATAATTTCTAGATGATATGATGGTATATATAGGGAAAAATGTGTATGCCCCCAGGGGGAGCTAACTTAGCTCCCCCCGCCCCATTTTCCACATGTTTTTTTATTTTTTTAAAAATCTAAAACCGTGTAAATTCATTATTAAATCCTTATATTACATTATTAAAATTTCATGTGAAACAGAGACTCCTACGACCTCCATCCAGACGGGGTCAATTTAAAAAATCTCGTGACCATTAAAAAATGACTGTCTGGATGGAGGCCGTAGGAGTCTCTGTTTCGCATGAAATTTTAATAGCATAATATAGGGATATAGTGATGAATATTCACGAAAGAAATTTTTCAAAAAAGTTAAAAAATAGGGAAAATGGGGCGGGGGAGCTAAGTTAGCTCCCCCTAGGAGGCAGTCCCATTTATCCCATATATATTTGATGAAAAGATGGTGGGCCCTACTAGTGGGTTAGGAATACAGGTTTTGAGGAGTAACCTACCCAAAGTGGGGGGTTAACCCTCCAACCGAACACACACCCTAAATGATTTTATATCATAAAGAAACAAATGAGAATTTGTATTTTTTCCATCAAAAGTATACTTGAAATCGAGTTTAACTAAAAAGCTTAATACTTTAGATTATCAGAGAAATAATCAAAATATTATTGTTCAACATACGGCAAAATAATTATTAGATAAATGATTGACATTTTTATAAAATCCCTAAATAATTGGATGCTCATGAAATTTCGATACTTTTTAATATTGAATAGAACAAACATATAGATTATACATGCGCCACATGTATATAAATAAATCATCAAGAATTTCCATTAATAAACTATACACTTTAATATTTACTCTTAATCATAACTTGTTGTAATAAAATTTTATCACAATCAAATTTAAGAATGATAGGATGTATTATCTTTTAAAATGAATTGAATTTTTTTGATAGATTTGATGCTATGATGTCTTAATGCTAACTCGATCGTCTTAATATGCATAAAGGATAACAACATATATCATCTTCTTATTTTGCGGATTTCATTATTTTGGTATTTGTTGTGTATATAGGATTCAGCGTAGGAAAATATCGTAGAAAATATACATGATGATTTTTATATAAGTTTTATTTTGATTTTTGTTTTGCATATTGGGTTAAACTTAATAAATATCACCGAAAATATATATAGGTTACACTATTATATTATTAAGATTGTGATGACAAATCTTAAATCATAATGAAAGTCAAATTGAGTTTTATTTTTCCTTTAGCATCAAGTTAAGTTCAGGATTAGTTTTTTCTCAAAATTTATTTATTAATTTTGATGTCATTTAATCACAACATTGGAAAAGATTCAGAGAAAAGAATTAGAAATAATATAGAACTGCCATAACCTCGATATAATATTACATTAGTAATATATAATAAATAAATGAGAATACACATACACGATTATAACTTATTAAAAAATGAAATTTGCATGAAAAAAAGGCCTTTGTGGAGAGAAGTAGTGGAGAGAGAGAATAGGGGGTTAACGTGCGGTGCATGAGAACGAACGAGGGATTGAGGGAGTGCGGTGAATAGTGAGGATGCATGAACTGAGAAAAAGAGCGCATGAGAGAGAGGCGCCTCGCGGGAGAGAGAGAGAGAGCACACCGGAATTGGGGAAAGATGAAGACCATGCCACGTGTCCGTCAAAAGGATGAAGAATGAAAAAACCCAATAATAGTATGTGTTATAGATTTGGGGTACTACATTCTCTGTAGAAATGAATGGCCATGCAAAAACACAACTAAGTAACATGTGATGGCTGCTAACGTGAATCTGTATAATTACATAGGTAGCTATAACTAAATGGGAATACCAAATTTGGATAACTAGGGTTTTTGTCATCTCTGAGGTTCTTGTTAGTGACTATTATGTAATTGGGTAGGAGGGCCATTAGACCACCGGCTAGCTAATTGGAAGATGCACTCAATGCCAGGAGGTCCAACAATGTCAGGGCTAGAAAGTGATACAATGATGCACATGCTTTTCCTTTTTCTTAAATAATGTGAAAAGATGACCGTTAGAAAATAGGAATGCGAAAGCGTATCAGATAAAAAGAATAAATAAATATTGAACATCGGGATTTTGCGTGGAACCTTATTCCCTAAGGAGCGGGATGAAACCACGGGAGAACGCCTCATAGGGCCGATAGTCCATTGCTTCTCTCATCTGGATACAATGGGGGTGAGGGGTATTGATGAGCCGAAAATCCTAATGATCCAGATCAGGTAAAAATATCACTCGGGTCGTTGCGACCCGGATCGATAAGAATCTCAGCTCAATCAAGAAAATAAAGTACAGACCACCAAAATCAGATAAAAATCAAAGAAATACGATAGCGGTCCTGGCTATTGGATTAGCCTGGTATAGCGACCAGGGTCGGACTCAGGGAGCACGTGATGGCCTTGCGGCCTACGAAGTAGTCTAAAAAAAGAAATAAAAGAAAATAAAAGTCTTTTTGGTGGATTTTAAATGTTCTTATATTTTTTTGGATTTTTTTAGTAAAGGAAATAAAGAGAAACAAGTAAACAAGCCAATTCAACAAATTATTTACCTACTCAAAAATCACCCAAAAATTCAAATAAAAAATATTTTTATGTTTTTTTATATTTTTTTACTGTTTTTGGTTAATTTTTGGTATTTTTCTAATTTTTATTGAATTTTATAAAAATCAAACAAGGCAGAAAACAAAGGAAACTGTCCAGTTAGGTGTCAAGGGCCAAATTAAAATACAAAATGGCCCTATTAACACCTGAAGGTAATTTTCCTGTATAGAAGAAAAGACAAGGAAACTTTAGGCACCAAAATTATTATTTTTGAGTTTTTCAATTAATTATTAGAATTTTTATAGGTTTTTAGGGGTTTTATAATTTTTATAAGTATTATAAATCCAAAAATGACCAAAATTGGTGAGAAACTCAAACAAGGCAAAACAAACACTACCTAATTTTTTGTAATTTTTAGAGGTGTTTTAATATTTTTTTTGTGAATTTTAAAGTTAGACAGTAAAGAAAATGCTTGTTTTTGAATTTTTAAAAATAGTAAATGAAGTCAAAAATGTTTCCAAAAATTGGAGAAAATTTTACACTATGGCAGGAGCCATGTATCCAATTTTCATCACATTTGGAGTTGATTTGCTATTTTATTAAAAATAAAAACCAAGCCACAGTGCACAGGGACCTGTATGCAAATAGTGAAAAGTCCGGGGGGTCCGGTGTAATTTTTCCAATGTTGCACGTGCGAGGCGCGTGACCTAGGCACTCAGGGACCTACTTGCAAGAAAACTTAGGTCCCTAGACTATTTAGTAACTCGTACTAAAAGTCCAGGGGCCTCAGTGTAAAATACCCACTAAATAACGCGCATGCACATTAAAACCATTCACAGGGGTATATCTGCAATTAATAAAAACTTTAATTCATTCAGTAACACCCTACAACAATAGGTCTATACATGCAATTAACCCAAACAAACACGTGTCGATGCTCGTGATCCACTACAGGCAGGGGTATAAAAGCAATTACCAAACACTACAGGGTCCACTATGCAAATTACCAAACTAAATAAAATATCTAAAATATTTACAGGACTACAGCAGAACCACTAGAAAAGTAAGGGACTAAAATGAAATTTACCCTTTATTAAGTCGATCGTCGGATGAACGCCACGTGGAGATCTGACGGCTACGGAGCGGCGTGGCTAACCCTCAACGATTCGACGGTCACGATCAAGCCTCCCAATGATCGGACGGTCAGGGCTTCTCCTGGCGTGAACGACTAGGATCTGAACTGGAGCTGGAGGTCAATCGGACGGCTGCGGAGGATGGTGGACGAACTGGATGCCGGCGAGCTTCGCCGGGCACGTGTGTGCATTGAAGTCCTCCTCACGCGCTGCTGAAGATCGGGGAAGAATCGCCGTGGGCTCCCGCGTCGAATGGTGTCATCCTATGACTCGACGGAGCTCCTGGGAACTCAGGCGAGGCCGGCGGAGGTCGAGCTGCTGCACCTGGATGTCGAAGCCCTCAGATGGGTCCTTGGGACCTGCAAAGATGCGCAACGGACTCGCGGGTCGAGGGCAAAGTGCCTCGACCCTGTAAGCGGGGTGAAGGTGGTCGGTGCGGCGGGGCGTGCGAGCTCCGACGGAGCGACGGCGAAGGAACTCGAGTCCCATCTCCTGTGCGAGCTGGGTTGGATGAAGGGGTGGAGAAGGTGCTTGGGGAGAAGGCGATCGTGATGGGGTGCTCCGATGATCGAATAGGTGGCTAGGGTGAATGGAATCGAAGCGGAACAGCGATGGGTCGATTTGGGGCAAAATGGAAATTCGGGAAAAAAAGGAGAAGGGCTACCTGATGGATGCAATCGACTGTGGAGGAGCAGGGGGTGCTCCAGGTCCTTGCCTCGAGGACCGTCGGTGTCCGAGGCTCTGACGTCACCTCCAGGCGGCGCACGGCGGCACAATGTCGCCGGATCGATGGTCGAGACGTCCCCTCCTCGCTGCAACAATGCCTGGAGCGAGCTGTCACTCTTGCGGAGGCGATGGAGGTCCTTGGGTGGAAAACGAATGAGCCAAAGATGCAGAAATGGGAGGCGGAGCTCAGCTTATATGCGAGTGCAGGTCCGAGAAGAATGGATCGGGCAGGGTTCTGCGAAGCGCGGATCCCCACGCAGATATGGTGGCAAGGGTCTCGGATGCACGGGGAAGAAGACGAGCCCGGTGTTTGCGGGTATGGGCGTCGGATCGAGTCGGGATAATTTTGAGAAGTCGGGTTGCGGGCTCGGATCCGGGGCTCAGTGGTCCTGGGGGGGGGGAGTTGACCGGGGGGTCAACGTCCCCGTGGACCAATGGGGACAGGCCACGTGGAAATGATTTAGAAATTCATTTAAAAATAACAAATGGCCGAATTAAAGAAAACTTAAAACATGAAAAATGTTTGTTTTAATTATTTCTGTTTTTTTGTTTTTTAATTAATTTTCAAAATAAAAATAAGGTATTTACACTATAGTGTTATACATTGGTATTTACACAATGTTAATTTTTGATTTTTGATTTTTATTTACTTATTTTTGTACATTCTTATCCCCATTTTATATTTTATTTGTTTATAGCATAAAATTAGAAATAAAAGGGTATTTTCATTTTATTTTTATTATTTATATACAAGGGTGAAATAAATAGATATATACATCTATGTACATGGTATATGTACAAGGTTCTTTTTGGTTTTTAATTTTGTTCTTTTTATTTTATATTTGTTTTTATGGTTTTTATTTTATTTATTTACAACATAGAAGATGGAATATATACAAATTTTTAGGGATTATAATTTATTTATTTATAAGGCTAAATAAATATAAGAGTGGGTGTATGTACATGGTGAATATGTACAAGTAAAGGTATTTTTGTTTTCTTTTTTCTTTTTCTATTTTTATCTTGATTTTGTATTTACAAATATATATAAATATATACAAGCCCATTTTATTCTATTTTTGGAGGAAAATATTTTAATTCTATTTACAGGTATATTTACACATATGAGCTCCCTATCTCTCTCTATTTTGGCTTTTATGCGGTCAGGCCCATGCTGAGCCCTCCCTTGGGATTAGGTTGCTCAATATTTATTCTAAATATTTCCTCTTTTTCTTTTTAATCTTTATTCTTTTATTTTTGCACAAAACATGCTAATTATTACTTTTTACACAATGCATGCTTTTGGTAATTATTTGTATTTACACATATCTACATGCTTTTGCAAAGGTTTTTGTAGCTAAAATATAAGAATAAAGAGTGATGAATGAGTATTCATCACCCCCCTATACTTAACTTTGCTAGTCCCTTAGCAAACACTTATTTGAAAAAGAAGTGCAAAAGAAAGAAAGAAAAAGAAAAAGAGGAGAATGCACATGGATCAAGGTTGAATATTAAACTTGCCTTCATTAAATTGATGTATGGAGTTTGATCAAATCTTTGGATTATTAATGTGTCGGAACCTTATTTGGACTTAAGCTTAAAACTCAACAGCCTCTAAGTTCCACTAATCTCTAATCAAGACTCCTCAACAATCCAGATCAGAACTAGTCACCAAACACAAACCCTGAAGACCATGAATCTTTCTTTGTACTGTGAATGTGAGGTATAAGCTCTCCACCTCAGAAATGGCAACTTGACAACCCTCCCCAACAAGGTAACTCTATGACCCCAATCTGGCCACTCTTTCCTCGAGGAGCGGGGTATTCCCTTCTAAGTTCAAGTCAACCGGCTCAAGAAGAGGGGGAAGAAGAGAATGGACCATGGCCAGTGTAGCCATGTATCCTTGGGAGCTCAACCAGTGTAGCCAAGTCTCCCTGCTGCAAGCTACATAAGGTGGATCATGAATCTCAAGCTTTGCTTATTGCACTATATACATACTCTGGTGGGATTATCATCAGACCCACCACTTTTTTGGAGTTATTTTCTTTTTGCATTTTTTTCAAGTGCATCTGTACAACATATACATGTGCAGCATATATACAAGGAGTTTTTCCTCTTGAGCCAGTAGACTATCCCTCTTTTAAAGCATTATTACAACCCACAACTCCCGTCGTTAGACCTCATGGCAACCAGACCAAGTTGAGACGCACTTCCTTCACTAAAAGAAGAAGAGAGGTTCCGCCTAGAAATACTACCCTCATATGCTACCCCAAGTCAAGGAAGACTGCCTCCTCACCACCTCATCCGTAGAGAGCTCGGTGCTAAGTGCTGTGTCCAAGTAAAGCCATTGTGTCATGTGTGTGTTGTTAAATGCTCTAATTAGGCTCATTGAGATGACATGTGATCATAGCCTAGTGGACTCAAAGAATTAAGTCACCATGGACATGAAAAGCCTTAACCCTAAGCCCTATAAGGTTCCTCTTAGAAATTAGGTGGATTAAGATCTTAATCAAGCTCCATTTCCCAATTTGATTCCAGGCAAGTTTAAATGTCAACTATCATCCAGAAAAACTATATACATATATACAAAGATGCTATTTACACAATATTTACAAACATGCAAAATTTTTGAAAAATGTTTTGAAATCATGAATGGATGAATGCATGAAGTGCAAGTTTTGCAAAAGTATTTACACACATTTACACAAGATTTTTGCAAACTTTTGATTTTCAAAACATTTTGGAAAAATTTTGTACTATATACATAATTTTGATAAGAAAATATTTACACAAGCTTTACACAAAAGATTTTTGAAAACATTTTTACAAAAATAATATGTACACTAGCTATGTATGTGCAATAAAAGAATGTTTATTTACAGGAAAAATTTTTAATTTTTGTGGTTTTTAGGGTTTTTAGCCAATTTATTTATTAACACACTCACACAAAGTACGAGTTATGGCTAAAGTATATATGAAATATATACACCCCCCCTATACTTAGCTCGAACGATGTCCTCAGAGTCAAGAGCGATGAAGAAGACATAACTTGTGCTTAGTATAGGGAAGTGAAAAGGAAGGCTATATACAAAGATGAATGAAATAGAAAGTCAAGAAGACCCTCAGCTTTTCCCCCTATACTTAGGATCAAGTAATCCTAAGTATAGCAGGCTGTTCACAAAGGGAAAACCGAGTAGAGAATGTACAGGGTCTACCCCCCCCCCCCATACTTAGGGTAAAATATCCCTAAGTATAGGCAGCAAAACAGGGATAGAAAGAATCAAAAGAAAAACTCAAAGGTCCTACATCCCCCCTATACTTAGGGTAAATTACACCCTAAGTATAGCATAATCAAAAGATGAAGAAAGGGATGTGGGACTAAAGAATGTGATGATATGGACATCTGGATCTATACAGGTCGGAAGAACAATGAAAATCAGGCGTGAGATGCAATAGATGTGAGTCAAAAGACCACATCTCACGCAAAATGAATAGGGACAACATCAACGACCCGCGGCTCATGATCTAGAAATGGCTTGAGCCGCTGGCCGTTCACTCGAAAGGTACTCTCAGAAGATAACTCGGATATGTCAATGCTACCTTTGTCGTGTACCTTTCTCACCAGATAAGGTCCCTTCCATTTGCTCTGTAGCTTTCCTGGAAATAGATGAAGCCTAGCATCAAACAACCATACTCTCTGTCCAGGCTCAAAATGCTTGTGGCTGATGTGAGAATCATGCCACTCCTTCATTCTCTCCTTATACTGTAGGCTGTTTGAGAAGGCGGTATCTCTAAGCTCCTCCAAGGCTGCTAACTCTGCCCTCCTCTGGTCTCCTACACTATCTGGATCAATAAGAATATCAGTGACTGCCCAAAGTGACCTGTGTCTCAGCTCAACAGGTAAATGGCACGGCTTGCTATATATGAGGTGAAAGGGAGATGTGCCCAAAGGTGTCTTGAAAGACGTCCTATACGCCCACAAGACCGAGTCCAAAAGCTGTGACCAATCCTTTCGGTCAGGGCGGACGACTTTCTGCAATATAGTCTTGATCTCCCTGTTTGACACCTCGGCGAGACCATTCGTCTGTGGATGGTATGGAGTGGCAACTCGATGGTCTATGCCGAACTCGCTAGCAAGTGCCTTCACCTGGTCGTTGATGAAATGAGACCCCCATCTGAAATCAATACTCGAGGTACCCCGAACCACGTGATGATGTGCTTCCTCAAAAATCTGCAAACTGTCCTGGCATCAGCGGCTCGGGCAGGGATAGCCTCAACCCAACGACTCACATAGTCTACGGCCAACAGAATGTACTCAAATCCCTGACTCTTAGGGAATGGACCCATGAAATCGATGCCCCATGCGTCAAAAACCTCACAGAAGTGAATGGGCTGCATCAGCATCATATCACGCTGTCCACAAGTGCCCATCCTCTGACAGTCAGTACACCTCTTCACGAACTCATCAGAGTCCTTGAAGAGGGTAGGCCACCACAAGCCGGATTGGATCACTTTCTGTGCCGTTCTCCTCCCAGAATGATGTCCTCCTGCCTCAAGCTTGTGGTAGTAAGTGAGGACGCTATGGTGCTCCTCCTGAGGAATGCACCTACGCCAGACGTTATCCCCTCCTTCGTGGTAAAGGATGGGATCCTCCCAGTGGTAGGACTTGGCCTTCGCAAGGAAGGTCTCAAGCCTCTGCCTGGGCCAACCTTGTGGGACTTTCCCAGTAACGAGAAAGTTCACAATATCAGCATACCACGGGAGTGAGGCGATAGCAAGGATCTCCTCATCTGGGAAGGTCTCACAAATGGGATCAATATGCTCAGAATCCTCAGGCTGCTCTAATCAGGAGAGATGATCCGCCACCACATTCTTGACTCCAGGCTTATCCTCGATCTCAATGTCAAACTCCTGGAGTAGAAGGATCCATCTAGTCAGTCTGGCCTTGGCATCCTTCTTTGCCATGAGGTATCGGATGGCGGTGTGATCAGTATACAAGGTCACTCTAGATCCAATGATGTAAGATCTGAACTTATCTAGGGCGAATACTACGGCTAGCATCTCCTTCTCTGTGACTGTATAATTCCACTGCGCGAAGTCCAATGTGCGGCTAGCGTAGTGGATAACAAAGGGGACTCCATCCCTCCTCTGTCCCAGCACGGCCCCCACGGCAAAATCGGAGGCATCCGTCATGATCTCGAATGGGAGAGACCAATCAGGCGGCTGGAGAACAGGAGCCTCTATAACACACTGCTTGAGAGTCTAAAAGGACGAAAGACACTTGTCATCGACAAGGAACTCGGTGTCTTTCGTCAGCAGGTCAGTCAGCGGCCGGGCAATCCGACTGAAATCATGAATGAATCATCGATAGAAACCGACGTGCCCCAGGAATGACCGTAACTGCCTCAAATTGGACGGCGGTGCGAGTTTTCTAATGACATCTACCTTGGATGGATCAACCTCCATGCCCCTGTTGGAGATGATATGGCCAAGCACCGTCCCTTGAGTCACCATGAAGTGACTCTTCTCCCATGATAGCACCAAGTGAACCTCTATACATCGCTGGAGTACTCGGTCTAGGCTGTCAAGACAGGAGTTGAATCCGTCACCGTAAACTGAGAAATCATCCATGAAGACCTCCAAGCACTCCCCTACCATGTCCAAAAAGATCGACAGCATGCATCTCTGAAATGTCGCAGGGGCATTGCATAGCCCAAATGGCATGCATCAGAAGGCGTATGTGCCGAAGGGACAGGTAAAGGTGGTCTTCTCCTGATCCTCAGGAGCGATGGCCACCTGGTTGTAGCCCGAGTACCCATCCAGAAAATAATAGTGGCTCTTCCCTGCCAGTCTCTCAATAATCTGATCAACAAAAGGCAGGAGGAAATGATCCTTCTTGGTGGCCTGGTTGAGTCTCCTGTAGTCAACACAGACCCGCCAAGAAGTGGGTACTCGTGTAGCAATATCCTCTCCAGACTCGCTAATCACTGTAGTGATGCCCGTCTTTTTGGGCATCACATGCAAAGGGCTGACCCACTTGGAGACGGAGATGGGGTAGATAAAATCGGCGCTCCACCATTTCGAAATTTCCTTCATGACAACCTCTCTCAGATTAGGGTTCAGCCACCGCTGGAACTCACGCGACGGCTTCGCCTCATCCTCGAGATAAATATGGTGGGAGCACAGGGCCGGACTTATCCCCTGGAGATCTGCTACGCTCCATCCAATTGCCTTGCGGTTCTTTTCAAGAACCCCCATCAGACGGGATTCTTGCTCTCCGGTCAGATCAGCGGAGATGATGACTGGGTACATCTCAGGCTCATCCGCAAGGAATCGACACTTCAGCGAAGTAGGGAGCGGCTTCAGCTCTAGACAGCTGGGTGCTGGTGGATCTGGCCTCTGGAAAGTCTGCGTGAACGCTGCCAAATCTGCATGAGAGAACTGAAACTCTCTCTCAATCTCAGAAACTGGAGAAGGCTGCCCTGATGGACTGTCTCTGCTCTGCTCGGCATCTACCTCCTCCTCAGCTGTAGGCTAAGTGGAAATCAGGTCTGGCATGTAATCCTCACAATCTGCCCAATCAGACTCTGACTCCGAGGGATCTGCATCATCCAAGGTGGCATCAACACCACCATCATCACAAGAATCTGTCTCGCGGTCGAGAACCGGCTCTGCTGCCTCTGAAGTATCCTGGACCAGGAATGTGCTCTCCAAGCTCTCCTCTACTGTCATCTCTGCATCAGCTGCATCTGAAAATGAGAGGATGGCTTGTGCTGCTGGGTCTGCCCAAACTGCCTCATCGTCTGTGATCACAAAGTCACAGTCTTGGTGGATGTCTAGCCCGACATCTATCATCTGCTCTGTGTCTGAAGTGGTCTCTGAGCATGATCTGTCTCTGGCTCTGCTGTCCTCAACCGTCTCTATTTGTACACTTTCGCCCTCGACGCGAAAGTATACCTTCCCGCTATCATGGTTAGTCACCGCCTTGGCTGTGGCCAAGAACGGACGACCGAGAATGATGGGGGTATCGGTCACTGAATCAAGGATCTCCATGTCCAACACTACGAAGTCCACGGGGAATTGCATGCCCTGAATAGTGACGACAACGTCTCACAACAACCCATTCGGCCTCTTGACAGATCGATCAGCAAACTGAAGGACTGTCCTACTCTGTCTAAGAGTGCCCAACTCGAAGCGGTCGAGAAGGGATGCCGAAAGGAGGTTGATCGACGATCCACTATCTAATAGAGTACGGTCGAACCTCTGCTCTCTAATGTGACATCTGACATAAGGGGCTCCTGAATCTGGCCTCTTGGCCGGTAGACGGTTCTGGATCGCGAAACACGTGGCTTTCGTCAGCACATGGATCTCGGAGTGGTGGTTCCTCCTCTTCCTCCTGACTGTGGTCCTATCTCTCAATGAACGCTGAAGAAGGGGGATGTGCTGCAAAGCCTCTTGAAGAGTCAGCTGTATGTGAAATCGGTCTATCATCTGCTGTCTGAACTCTTCCTGGTCTCTCTTTTTTGGGTTTTCTTTTTTCTTCTCCTTCCCCATCTGAAGGGCTCTAGGGAAGGGGATCACTGGGTCCTTCTCAGATGAAGGACTAGGAAAAGGTCTAGACGGCTCGACGGTCGGATCCGCACATACATCACGCACCACAGTGGAACCAGAAAAAACCAAACCTTTTCCTTTATTCACAATAGAGTTTCGAGATACATCAGAAGTAGGAAAAACAACAGGTCTCTCAACAAAAGCATGGGTGGCCTCAGCACCACCATCGGCTGGATCAACTGGAAGACTCGCAGCCTCAGTACCGCGCTCTGGCTCGGCATCCTGGGTGGCCTCAGTACCACCTCCTCGAACTGGTGAAACGGCGGCCTCAGCACCGCCTGTGGAATCAGCATCCTTGGTGGCATCAGTACCACCGTCATCGTCTCTAGCGGCCTCAGTACCGCTCTCCTCCTCGCTTGGCGCTCTGGGTGGATCCTCATGGTGTCGCTCAGATGAGGCGCCGCCTGCTGGCATCCTACCGCTCCTAAGTGTGACAAAATCAATATCAAAAAGATATCCAGTCATATCACCAAATGCATCACTAGGAGTGGTATACTCAGTACAAGCTACCTGCTCAGATTTCCACTTCAGGCTGTTGGGGTTTGGCTCAATCTGGGCAGGGATGGCGGCCTTCCCTCTCACAATGTCCCGCATCTCCTGGCGAACTCGTCCATCTCCCGTCGAAAAGTAGCCTCCTGATCTGTGAGAAGGCAGGCTATGTCATCCAAGACGGGGCTCTCGTGGGAGCCTGACGGATAGCCTCTCTGGTAGTGAGGCTGTTGGAACTGGTGATGTGGCTGAGAGGGGTATGGGTGATGCTGCTGCTGCTGCTGGTGAGGCTGATCTCGCCTCCAAGACTGTCCCTGCTGGTAGGGATGAGGACCATATGACGACTGCTGTTGCTGCTGTGGTGGGTACACTGGGGGCTGCTGCTGCTGCGGCTGGTGATCCCTCTGATGGCCGTACTGGCCTCCCTGACCTGATGGCTGCTGCTGGGGTTGGGTACCTCCGGTCCCCCAACGTAATCCGGGATGGTCTCGTCGGATACCGGGTTGAGGGCGGTCATACCAAATCCCGTTGACATCCATCAACGGCTCTGCATCGTACTGGGGTGGCGGGAGTACTGCCAGAGGCTGATCAGGCTGGTATACCACCATCTGCAAGTCTGGAGACGGTGGTGATTGGTAGGTGGGCTGCGACTGCTGGTACGGCTCCGCGTGTATGAGGTGAACCTGTCTAGGCTGCTGGTGTGAGCTCTGGGACGAGCTGCTGCTGCTGCCGTGATCGCCTCGCGACTAAAGACGGGGCTGGGAAGCTGTCTGTGCCTCCTAGAGACACATGAGTCGGGTCTTCATGTCGCTCAGAGTCTGTGCCATCTGCTCCATCTGAGTGATGCCCTGGCACTGCTTCTTCTCAATCAGCTCCATCCGGTCCAGCTTCTCGCTGATGATCCCCATGTCCGCGGCTGTTGACTCTGCCTGTGCTGCTGCTACTGCGGACGAACTGGAAGGACCGGCGTCGACCTGTGCTATCCTCTGGTACTGCACAGTCTGTGGTTGCTGGGGTCTGCCCTGAGTGTATAACCGGGTCTGGGACATCACCATGTAGTTCTCGGCCATCTCCTCATAGATGGCCCAGACCTGGTCGTGATCCTTGGCAAAGTAAGACCCGCCACAAGAAGCGTTCACCAAGCCCTGAAGCTCTGGTGTCAGCTCGCTGGAAAAAGCTCTGCACGAGGTTCGGCTTGGAAATGTCGTGGTGCAGGCATCTATCGGTCAACTCTCTGAACCTCTCCCATGCCTCATGGAACTGCTCGTTGGGGAGCATGGAGAAGTTGCTGATCAGGGCTCTCGCGGCATTGGTCCTCCTGAGTGGATAGTACTTATGCAAGTACTCGGTACGGAGCTGCTCCCAAGTGTAGACAAATTTCCTTAGATGTTTCAGCCAGGTGGCTGCTCTGTCTGCCAAAGAGAAGGGGAAGGCAATCATCCTGATGGTATCCTGGTCCACCTGACGATCGTGGACAGTACTGCAAATCATCAAAAACTCCTGGAGGTGGAGATGGGGCTCCTCGGTGGCGAGCCCGTGGAAGCGGGGGAGAAGCTGCAAGGTATTCAGGGGGAACTTGAAGTCCCCCACGATGGCTGGTAACACAACCCAGTGATGCGTCGGGGTCGATCCGGGGTTGTGCAACTCCTGCATCGGTCTCGGTGGGTCTCCTGCTCCTGCCGCGGCGGCTGCCGCTGCGGCGGCGACCGCTGCGGCTGCTGCTGCTGCATCATCTGGGACTCTCGGTCCGTCTCTACGCCGCTCTCGCTCTGCTCTCATCTGCTCCATCTCTCTCCTCATATCTAACATGAAAGCTCCCTGATCCCTCAACTACTGCTGTACCGTCTCGAGGGAGGCGATCAGGGTGGAGTTGATCGCACCCTGGTCCAGAACAAAATGCTCGGGCTGTGGACCTCTAGAGCGATCATCAGAACTGCCGGCCATGGTCTCTGCAAAATCAAATGATCCAAACTCAGGTACCGATAAATCTGCTAATCTCTCCTCTGGCACTGGTCTCTCGGAACCAAAAGAAAGGGGGGCGAGGGGGAACAAGGTGGAATCATACTCGGGTTCGGAGAGCGGGTCTCGACTCTCGCGAACCAACCTAGATGAATGGGTAGACGCACTCGAAAGCGATGCAGCCAGAGGCTGCCTAAGAGATCGTCTGCCCATCATCTTGATGTGGCGAGTAAGGCGGATGAGATCTGGAGAAACTATGATCACAAGCAAACCCCAAGTTCACCAACGCAATGCGAGCTGATGATCGTAAAGGCTCAGTCAAATTATCTTGTCAAATTTTATTTTGGTGAACAATCAAGATATCAGAGCGATTACGTGACCTGCTGGGATACCCGATACTTTCCCAACCGACTGTCCCGCACAGAAGAGTCGGTAATCAGTCGAGAAGAGTACCAGAGGGCTCTACCTAGTGTTCGGGTCACTCTCTCGCACAATCAAACCAAGCAATGAGGGGGTTGCTCTCTCCAAGACAGATTTTTAAGTCAAGTGTCTTTTAGTGATCAATAGTTTTAGCAATCCCAATTTTATGGTTTTTCTTTTTAGGTCTTTTTCAATAAAAACAAAGAGGCCTAACGAATTTTTCGGTTCTCCTAGTTATTAAGTCAAAAACTGGGAGAGAAGACGAAAAAGCCGATGCGCGATGAAATCAATGATGCATGCAAAGTAAGAAAGGCGTACCTGACTCCAGCACTCTACATGCAATATGATCCGCGCAGAATTGAAAAACAGAAAGTAAACTACCTATATGGTGCAGCGGGAAAAGTCGAGTCCTAAGCAAGCAACTTCTACTCGATAGAACCGTCTAGCTGGTCACCAGCCTTCGATCCAGAGAGTCCGGTCTCGGTCTACCCCTCCTCCTCCTGACAAATCGGGTTCAGGAGCAGCGCTTGGCAGGGCAGGCTGCGTCACGTAGGCTCAAAGGAAATGATTCAGCTATTTTTATTAACTTTTTATTAGTAGGTCCAATTAACGATCTATAGGCACAAGCAATCTATTAGGTCTGTGGATCCTACTCAGTACGACACAGTCAAGCAGAAAGTCCTAAATCTAGGGGCTCGAGAAAAACCGCGTAAAACCGTAAAGGCAGCGAAAAACTAAAACTGCGAAAAAGCCGCGAAAAAGCTAAGGGTCCCCCGAGCACATCGGTGCTCGGAGAAACAAACCCGAGAAACGTCTAAGTCCTGCTGAGTGTCCCTGTATTATTACAACAAATAAAATGACAGATATAAAGTCTAGTCTACTCCTCGCCCACTCAGCTTACTCTCTCGCTCTCTCCTGCGGCTTCGTGTAGAAGGGAGCCGCCTCCGAATCCCGCGGTTGCGTCGGCTTCTCGAAAGTCGCCGCCTCGGTCCTCGGGCCCTCGCAAGAAAGAAGACAAGTGTCACAGGCCAAAATAAAATAAAATAATAAAGGCAGGAAACTAAACAGGTGTATATATGCAAAAATGGCAAATAAAATAAACAAGCAAAAATAAAAATAAAAGAAAAGAAAAGAAAAAGAAAATAAAACAAAAATAAATGAAAAATAAAAACCTGCGAAAAGCCGCGGGCTCAGAAAGAGCCGCAGAAAGCCGCGAAAAAGAAAACAAAAAGAAAATGAAAAATAAAAAGAAAGACTACTAAGCCGTGGCTCCCCGGCAACGGCGCCATTCTGATGAGCCGAAAATCCTAATGATCCAGATCAGGTAAAAATATCACTCGGGTCGTTGCGACGCGGATCGATAAGAATCTCAGCTCAATCAAGAAAATAAAGTACAGACCACCAAAATCAGATAAAAATCAAAGAAATACGATAGCGGTCCTGGCTATTGGATTAGCATGGTATAGCGACCAGGGTCGGACTCAGGGAGCACGTGATGGCCTTGTGGCCTACGAAGTAGTCTAAAAAAAGAAATAAAAGAAAATAAAAGTCTTTTTGGTGGATTTTAAATGTTTATATATTTTTTTTGGATTTTTTTAGTAAAGGAAATAAAGAAAAACAAGTAAACAAGCCAATTCAACCAATTATTTACCTACTCAAAAATCACCCAAAAATTCAAATAAAAATATTTTTATGTTTTTAAGGTTTTTACTGTTTTTGGTTAATTTTTGGTATTTTTCTAATTTTTATTGAATTTTATAAAAATCAAACAAGGTAGAAAACAAAGGGTACTGTCCAGTCAGGAGTCAAGGGCCAAATTAAAATACAAAATAGCCCTATTAACACCTGAAGGTAATTTTCCTGTATAGAAGAAAAGATGGAAAATTTAGGCACCAGAATTATTATTTTTGGGTTTTTCAATTAATTATTAGAATTTTTATAGGGTTTTAAGGGTTTTATAATTTTTATGAGTTTTATATATCCAAAAATGACCAAAATTGGTCAGAAACTCAAACAAGACAAAACAAACATTACCTATTTGTTTTGTAATTTTTAGAGGTGTTTTAATATTTTTTTGTGAATTTTAAAGTTAGACAGTAAATAAAATGCTTGTTTTTGAATTTTTAAAAATAGTATATGAAATAAAAAATGTTTCCAAAAATTGGAGAAAATTTTACACTATGGCAGGAGCCATGTTTCTAATTTTCATCACATTTGGAGTTGATTTGCTATTTTATTTAAAATAAAAACCAAGCCATAGTGCACAGGGACCTGTACGCAAATAGTGAAAAGTCCAGGGGGTCCGGTGCAATTTTTCCAAGGTTGCACGCGCGAGGCGCGTGACCTAGGCACTCAGGGACCTACTTGCAAGAAAACTTAGGTCCCTGGACTATTTAGTAACTCGTACTAAAAGTCCAGGGGCCTCAGTGTAAAATACCCACTAAATAACGCACATGCACATTAAACCCATTCACAGGGGTATATCTACAATTAATAAAAACTTTAATTCATTCAGTAACACCCTAGAACAATAGGTCTATACATGTAATTAACCCAAACAAACACGTGTCGATGCACGTGATCCACTACAGGCAGGGGTATAAAAGCAATTACCAAACACTACAGGGTCCACTTTGCAAATTACCAAACTAAATAAAATATCTAAAATATTTACAGGACTACAGCAGAACCACTAGAAAACTAAGGGCCTAAAGTGAAATTTACCCCTTATTAAGTCGATCGTCGGATGAACGCCACGTGGAGATCTGACGGCTACGGAGCGACGTGGCTAACCCTCAACGATTCGACGGTCACGATCAAGCCTCCCAATGATCGGACGGTCAGGGCTGCTCCTGGCATGAACGGCTAGGATCTGAACTGGAGCTGGAGGTCAATCGGACGATTGCGGGGGATGGTGGACGAACTGGATGCCGGCGAGCATCGCTGGGCGCGTGTGTGTGAAGTCCTCCCCGCGGGCTGCTGAAGATCGGGGAAGAATCGTCGTGGGCTCCCGCGTCGAATGGTGTCCTCCGATGACTCGACGGAGCTCCTGGGAACTCAGGCGAGGCCGACGGAGGTCGAGCTGCTGCGCTTGGATATCGAAGCCCTCAGATGGGCTCCTTGGGACCTACAAAGATGCGCAACGGACTCGCGGGTCGAGGGCAAAGTGCCTCGACCCTGTAAGCGGGGGTGAAGGTGGTCGGTGCGGCGGGGTGTGTGAGCTCCGACGGAGCGATGGTGAAGGAACTCGAGTCCCAGCTCCTGTGTGAGCTCGGTTGGATGAAGGGGTGGAGAAGGTGCTCGGGGAGAAGGCGATCGTGATGGGGTGCTCCGATGATCAAATAGGTTGCTAGGGTGAATGGAATCGAAGCGGAACGACGATGGGTTAATTTGGGGCAAAATGGAAATTCGGGAAAAAGAAGAAGGGGAAGGGCTACCTGATGGATGCAATCGACTGTGGAGGAGCAGGGGGTGCTCCAGGTCCTTGCCTCGAGGACCGTCGGTGTTCGAGGCTCTGGCGTCACCTCCAGGCGGCGCACGGTGGCGCAATGTCGCCGGATCGATGGTCGAGACGTCCCCTCCTCACTGCAACAACGCCTGGAGCGAGCTGTAACTCTCGCGGAGGCGATGGAGGTCCTTGGGTGGAAAACGAATGAGCCAAAGATGCAGAAATGGGAGGCGGAGCTCGGCTTATATGCGAGTGCAAGTCCGAGAAGAATGGATCGGGCAGGGTTCCGCGAAGCGCGGATCCCCACGCGGATATGGTGGCGAGGGTCTCGGATGCACGTGGAAGAAGACGAGCCCGGGATTTGCGGGTACGGGCGTCGAATCGAGTCGGGATAATTTTGAGAAGTCGGGTCGCAGGCTTGGATCCGGGGCTCAGTGGTCCTGGGGGGGAGTTGACCGGGGGGTCAACGTCCCCGTGGACCAATGGGGACAGGCCACGTGGAAATGATTTAGAAATTCATTTAAAAATAGCAAATGGCCGAATTAAAGAAAACTTAAAACATGAAAAATGTTTGTTTTAATTTTTAATTTTTTTGTGATTTTTAATTAATTTGTCAAAATAAAAATAAGGTATTTACACTATAGTGCTATACATAGGTATTTATACAATGTTAATTTTTGATTTTTGATTTTTAATTAGTTATTTTTGTACATTTTTATCCCCATTTTATATTTTATTTGTTTATAGGATAAAATTAGGAATAAAAGGGTATTATTATTTTATTTTTATTATTTATATACAAGGGTGAAATAAATAGATATATACATCTATATACATGGTATATGTACAAGGTTCTTTTTGGTTTTTAATTTTGTTCTTTTTATTTTATTTTTGTTTTTATGGTTTTTATTTTATTTATTTACAACATAGAAGATGGAATATATACAAATTTTTAGGGATTTTAATTAATTTATTTATAAGGCTAAATAAATATAAGAGTGGGTGTATGTACATGGTGAATATGTACAAGGTATTTTTGTTTTCTTTTTGATTTTTCTATTTTTATCTTGATTTTGTATTTACAAATATATATAAATATATACAAGACCATTTTATTCTATTTTTGGAGGGAAAATATTTTAATTCTATTTACAGGTATATTTACACACATGAGCTCCCTATCTCTCTCTACTTTGGCTTTTATGCGGTCAGGCCCATGCTGAGCCCTCCCTTGGGGATTAGGTTGCTCAATATTTATTCTAAATATTTCCCTCTTTTTCTTTTTAATCTTTATTCTTTTATTTTTGTACAAAAACATGCTAATTATTACTTTTTACACAATGCATGCTTTTGGTAATTATTTGTATTTACACATATCTACATGCTTTTGCAAAGGTTTTTGTAGCTAAAATATAAGAATAAAGAGTGATGAATGAGTATTCATCAGGTATATATATAACCCCCACCGAGTCTCCACATCTCCAAACTGGTAGTTGTGGGACTAAACTCTGGATGGGGTAAATGGATTCTGCAGAGATCCATTTACCCATCTCACACATAAGAGACGCATAACCAAATACTCCAACACTCTCCCTCAAGCTGGAGCATGCAATGCTCAGCTTGGACAAACAGAAAGAAAACTCAACTTACAATACATGACACTACAAATAATATCAACTCAACGCGCACAGCTATCAGCTGTTGTTGATGACGTTGCTTCTCATGCCGTGCAGGTGAGGAGGATGAACGGACTGGAGTGTGAGTCAATTGAATCTCCTCGTCGGAGAGCATGTGCTCTGTATTGCGTCTGTCAGAACCACTGCAACTGAAATGAGTCTCCTCGTCGGAGTACTCTGGTCCACCACAATATGTGGACAACTGCTCCATCTTTGAAAAAGGTCGAAAAAGAGCATCGTTAACGATCCATACGTAGATATCTGAAAAATGGGTCTCTCTCACAGGGACCTCGAAATGGGTTCTCTCTCAAAGGAACTTCGGAAGGATCTCGTATTGGAGTTCACGATCGCTGGAGAATGGAGTCTGAAGAAGTCTCCTCGTCGGAGAACTAGGTCTCTCTCATATGACACAGAGAATGGTACTCTACTCTAGAGCCCCTATGAAACTACATGAAAACCCTTGCCCATAAGGCACAGGGAATGGTCCTCTACTCTGGAGTCCCTATAGCTCACATGAAAACTCTAGCCGAAACATAAAAGATGGGGACCAAACAAAAGATGGCAAACACGTGCACATCTGAAAAAGACCGCATACATGTGCGTGACTGAAGCTGAGGACTCAGAACCAATCTGTCATCGAGTTTGAACATCTGAAGAACTGTAGAGTTTAGAAATTCTGGCTGACCTGGAATATGGCATCTGATCTGCAAATGGCCTGTGACTCTACACAATACTCCCCCTTTCTAATATACTAGTCGGCATATATTTCATTGACTATGTTGGAGAAGACAAGGTAATGGAGAGAACAAAATATCAATAAACCATTATTTTTTACGGCTTTTCTTCTCGCATTTTTTTGAAACAATTTTTTAAGTCGTGTTTCTTTTTCTTTTTTCGGCTTTTCCTTCTCATTTTTTAATAGATGTTTTTCTTTTTTTTTAAGCCGGGTTCCACGCATTTTTTTACATATTTTCATTTTTTTAATATTTTTCCTTTGCATACGGCATTTCTTTTGTATGCGTCTTTTTTTTTCAAAACATATTTCTTTTCCACATGCTTTCTATTTAGGGTTCTCATGTGAACCCGTTTCAAAGAATGCCGCCCAGAGTTCCTTACCTGGGAACCCTCGACTCCAAAAAACCCATCGCTCCAAACTTGGGCTGTTGCAATTAATGCCGTCGCTGGAGGTGTGTATCGCCTGCAGGAGGCTGATATCGTTCTGCATGGGGGCTCTGCGATCAGGTGTTGAGTAGTGTCCACACCGAGCACTGCCACCCATAGAGCATGGATGCGTGCCGCTTGCGAGGAGAGGCGCATCAGGTTCCGTCAGGAGGCGCAAGCTGTTGTTGATGATGATCGGTGTTGTTGCCGAGCACCGCCTGCGAAGGCATATCGTCGTCGTCGTTGATTCTTCTTGGAGGAGGAGGTGCATTTGGTACTTCTTCCTCGGAATAGCGCCGCCATGGATCTGGTTGAGCGGACTGCAATCGCTCGGAGAGAAGGATTGGCACGCACGCCCCTTGGGAACGAAGGGGGAGCTGTGGGAGCCACCACCGCAGGAGAGAGCCGCCTGAAGGAAACGCGGTGAGATGGAATAGATGGCCATGCGATCATTCGTTGGAGCACCCTAAGGGCCGCCAGGAGCGTGAGAGAATATGCCGCCTCATGCGGCTATTACGCCTGGAGGTCATCTCATGCGAGGGCCAGATCTTCACGAACAAAGTGCAGAACATATCCCTTTTGACGATCTTCAAGAACACGCATGATTGCGGTTTCCAACGAAACCTTAGAAAACAAATTGTAGAACCTCTTTGATGAATCACAACTCTCGAATATTGAAATAATCTTTACAAACAATTTTCCAAATCGAATCTCTAATAATGACATAAGAACTTGAAATTCTCGAGAATCGGCCTGCTCCGATACCATGTTAGAAAATTGAAATGCGGAAGCGTATCAGATAAAAAGAATAAATAAATATTGAACACCGGGAATTTACGTGGAACCCTACTCCCTAAAGAGCGGGATGAAACCACGAGAGAACGCCTCATAGGGCTGATAGTCTATTGCTTTTCTCATCGGGATACAATAGGTGTGGGGGTCTATATATAGCCCACACTGAGTCTCCACATCTCCAAACTGGTAGATGTAGGACTAAACTCTGGATGGAGTAAATGGATCCTGGAGAGATCCATTTACCCATCTCTCACATGAGAGATGCATAAGCATAACCAAATACTCCAACAATGACCACTCAAGATTAGTACAATACAAAATTTTGAATCGAAATCTATGTAGATATCTACTAGTCAATTGTATTTGCAAAAGCTTAAGTAAACATTCCCCGTATCGAAATCAATGTAGACATCTACTAGTCAATTGTATTTGCAAAAGCTTAAGTAAACACTCCCCATATTTGGCTTTAGCATATACCCCACCAAAGACCACCTCAATGTTTTCATACGACAAAGCCCCACTAACTGTAACCTAGGGAATTCTTTCCAAAGCACTCCTATTCGACGTAATCCTTAGTAAAACTGTCCTAAAAATCTCCCAGGAACAACGAAAATCCTAACCATATTACACCAGCAGAATATAAGGAACAAGAACATATAAGGAACAAGAAAATCCTAACCTAGGGAATTCTTTTCTTTTTTTTACTTCATCATCTCTATATGTCCTTAATAAGTTAATATCACTCACCAAACTAATCCACTCACTATGATTGTTGCATAAAAGTTTAAGTTTGTAGCTAGCCTTTTGTTACCACTGCTATATTATGTGAACAGAACCCAATTTTAACCGGTTTAAAATGGAACAGAAAAAATCAGCTCCGGCATATAATCGGTTCGGTTTAGTTTCACAATTTCAATGTAACTAAAAAATCCGGATTGGTTTGTGAAAGGGTGTTAAAACCAAACCGAGCCGGTTTTGCACAAGTAGTGTGTACCAACTATTTATTAATTACTATTTAACTATTAAGATAAATTAGCAATTATTTATTACTAAATATGTGGGGAAGACGGTAGTCAGTTCTAGTATATTCTTTTGTATTAAGCATGAGATATAGCTTCACATCACTTATTGATACGAGGACATAGCACAAGCTAAGTATAAGGGGTATATCGTATATATTTCACATATACTTTAGTCATATCTCATATTTTCAAAAAATTTCAAGCTTTTTGGGGCTAGAGTAAAGTATCTTTTAAATTGATTTGTGAAAAAATACTTTTAAAATGCTTTGAAAAAAAATCTAACTATGTGACATTGTCTTTGAAAAATGTTTTACGATGTTTTGAAAAATGAGGATTTGACTTGTTTTGGAAAACATTTGTAAAATATTTTGAAAATTTATATTATATGACATGATTTGTAAAATGATTTCAAAACTCTTTTAAAAAATGAGGGCGTAAATGAGACTAACATGTGCTTTGTAAATAAGTCTAACCTTGTCCAAAAAAAGAAAGAAAAAAAACATAAAATGGAAAAAAAGTAAAAATCACAAAAACACTACCAAATAAGTTGGATATATCCCTCCACTTCACCATCACTCAGGACTAGAGGAATAAAGAAATTTTAGTTTATGAGGTCTTAGGATTTCGAGTTAATCGGCCTTAGTCACTAGGATTTGAGACTTAATTATCCGCACTTTCCTACTTTGAAAGATATGTGCGTTATATTGCATACTTAATCTCTACCTTAAAAAATATGATCTCTACCTTAAAAAATATGGCGCACACCTCACATGGACAATTGCATTCATGATGAGATGAGGTGAGGTTTCACTTGAGGAACTGGGATAAGGCATTTGAGTTCAAACCCGATTTAATGATGCTCGAGGATGGGATAAAATCAATGAAGGCTTCATGAAACTTAAGTATCAATACCTTAAGCCGGTATGAGAATAAGGTTCTTGTACACTACCAATCTCTTGATATTGGCCTAAGTGTCAAAGTATGGTGAAATCTAAAAATTGTTGATCAATGTGCGCCAAATCGGTAAAAGTAGTGGAGCTAGCCAAAAAGATAAAGTAAAAAAAGAGAAAGAAAAGCTCTTACACTTCAAAGACAAATACAAAGAGCTTCCACCAAAGGCAAGTGCTCCCAATCTTTCAAAATTTCAACTTTTTTTTGAATGGAAGTTCGGGTGGCCTCCCAGGGAGGTCAAAGTTTCAACTTGGACCAACTATTTAAGCATTTGTGAGTTGGGCTAGCATCCAAAAAAAGGCTTTGCATCGTATAGTGATACAAGTACGGGTGTCGAAGGCATATTAGATACTCAAAAAAGGCATATCCAGTGATACGACTCAGCACTCTCTTGACATACACATTGATCAACACCAAAAATATACATGTGTTGAGTTAATAAGGCACTTGATGTAGCGTGGAACAGAAATATAGGGCTGCATATTTATTTAATTTTACCCGTCAATTTTATTTACGTTTATTTGAGTCGTCGTATTTTTAATAAAATAAACGGGATCGCATGTGATCTCAGTTAGTTAGAAATTTGAATTACAAATTAGTCGGTTAGTCGGTTAGTCGGTTAGAGTCAATTTAGGATAATTAGTTTGAATTTGAATTAGAGTTCTATTTTTGTAACCTCATCCCTCCTATATAAAGGGATGATAGGCTAGTGTTTAAAAAAGTTCAGTCATTATTAAAATTTAAGATTTTATCTCTCTCCACTCCCTTCTCCTTCTCCCTAGCTGTGGTCTACACGTCTCCTCCCCTAATCCCTCGTGTTCCCGACGAGTTCTCTTCTCAACCCCTCTATTTCTTCTATCACCGAAAATCCACCCTCAAAATATTTATTTTTGTCGCCTAACAAAAGACTCATTTGCATCAATCTCAATCCGCATCAATTGGTATCAGAGCATGGCCTACAGATCGTCCTCACGATTTGACGATCCGTCCAAACGTTCACACCGACATGCATCGAAGGACTATCATTCGTCCGAATGAAAACGGCGAGCCAACGACGCCTACAACAAGGAGACGATGAGCATGCTACTTGATTTACAATCCCAATTCCAATCCAAGTTTCGAGATATTATGGTTAACTTCGAGGCCCTATGCGCCGCCAAATCAAAGGCTCCAACAACACCAATCACCGAAACCGATTTTGATGAAGGTAAGATCGCCATCGGCAACCAAATGCTTGCAGTCCAGGATGCTTCAGATCAAACACCACATATGGCATCACCCCCAACCACGGCTTCAGCCCCGCTGCCGCTCGGTCTCGCCCTCACCCCCCCCATGGTGAGCCCCCCAACGCCTCCATCGTTGCCATCCCCTACTGCCGCAACCCCCACACCCACAGCCCCCATCCCCTGCCCCGACAGCCCAGACCCTCGTACCCGCTGCCACCCCCTCGGGCCCCCTTCTCGCAGCACCTGCGGCCCCAGCCCAGCCCCCAGCCCCGCCGACGCCTACCGAGGCCTCTCCGACCCTCGCCGCACCGTCCCAGCCCGCCGCCACCCGCACCTCCTCGGCGACCCCCCCCCCCCCGCGCCGCCCCCTTCCCATCCTCCACCTCCCCATCGCTGCTACCCTCCTCGCCTTCGCCCACCTAGTCCCGCATACACCTCCCCCTCGTTGCTACGCCCGCCTACCTCCCTCCCAACCCCCCTTTCCCGCCGCTTCTGCGACCACCAGCCGCCTCAGCCACTACCGCCACCAACACCCCAGCCCGACTACCCTTTCTCACCGCCTCTACGACCCCCAGCAGCCCTAGCCTAGCCGCCATCGTAGCCCCCACTGTCCGCATAACCTGCGCGAGAAGAAAGGGAGAACCCTAACGAGAGGTCCGATCTCTAAGGGGTTCGAATCCCATGAATTGTGGGATTGGGAGTTAAGTGGGAAAATTTACATGAAAGGCCCCCTATGCAGAGGTTTTTATTCACAAGGAAAAGCCAAGGGCCCCTCTCACAAGATTTTTTTAATTGAAGGGGTACGAAAATTGCAACCAAAACCCATGTTGCAGAAATATTTAAAGAATAGTGCTGAAAAAAAGAAAGCTGGGAACCCTCCTTATCCAAATAGGACTAGGACCATGGGTTTCACCTATTTAAAGGTCCCATGGCTTAATTCCCTGGACATATCTCCTCCTCTACTCTCCTTGTGCTATTGCTTTGCTATGGACTCTCCACGGGCCGAATTGATCGTCATGAAGATGCCCCATCAGTTCTTCGAACACCACGTCAACGGGATGAAAGCCGGATGGATGCCCGCCCATGCGCCACACCTGCTCTTTCACCACGAAGCCCACGTCACCAACGCCCGCGTCGCGCATGTGTGGATTCCACCATTCGCTCCACACCAATTCTTCCAGGGGACGACCGAGAATGCGGATTCGAAATTATCAACCTCCAAGCCTGCATATCCAACAATTCGTCGGGAGACGAATTTTTAAAAGCGGAGGAGAATTGATGCAGCGTGGAACAGAAATATAGGGCCGCATTTTTTTTAATTTTACCCGTCAATTTTATTTACGTTTATTTGAGTCATCGTATTTTTAATTAAATAAACAGGATCGCCTGTGATCTCAGTTAGTTAGAAATTTGAATTTCAAATTAGTCGGTTAATCAGTTAGAGTCAATTTAGGATAATTAGTTTGAATTTGAATTAGAGTTCTATTTTTGTAACCTCATCCCTCCTATATAAAGGGATGATAGGCTAGTGTTTTTAAAAAAGTTCAGTCATTATTAAAATTTGAGATTTTATCTCTCTCCACTCCCTTCTCCTTCTCCCTAGCCGTGGTCTACACGTCTCCTCCTCTAATCCCACGTGTTTCCGATGAGTTCTCTTCTCAACCCCTCTATTTCTTCTATCACCGAAAATCCACCCTCAAAATATTTATTTTTCATCGCCTAATAAAAGACTCATTTGCACCAATCTCAATCCGCATCAGCACTCAAGAGGATCCTTGTTCCAATGAAAAGGAGAGAAGAAACGACACCAATATATGCCCTCCATCATCGGACCTTTCACCTTCACTTTCAAGTCTAACAACTAAAGAGGCGGTAAATTGAACGCGATAAATGATTTATTCCCTAGTGTTGAGAATTGGGTCTTCAAGTGAGTCTCTTCGACTAAGACTTTGAGTGACGTTTCAACTAGACTCTCATAAATAAAATCCACACTAAATGTCATATCCTTATTATATATGTATACATAGAGAGTCTGATAATTAGAGAAATTGGATTCTTTTTTATTAGAGCTTGGTTCAACTTGGGATTTTAGGATCTCTAAAACCAAGGGTTCTTAATTAATCAAGTCTTGAATTCTCACATGCACGGTCAGGTATTAATCCGACGCATTCATTCTTTATTTGCACGAGGACGAGCATGGTTTAAGTATAGGGGGGTGTTAAATCTGTGATTTATCATATTATTTATTATTTATTATTCTCCTTGCTTAAACTATTCAATAAAATTTAACTCTAATTAACAATAATTATCGATTCATCCTTTGTTTATAATTGTTGGAGGAAATAATAGAGATGTTTATTCAAGGAACCCTAGGCTCTTTTATATAGAGGAGAGACCTATGGGTAAATTACATAAGATAGACATAAGAAAATAAAATAACCGAAAAGGTACATAGAAATATCTCTACACTCCCCCTCAAGATGGAGCATAGATGTCAATCATGCTCAACTTGGACGAACACTTCTGAAATGCCCCCCCTGAGTAGTGCCTTGGTAAAGATATCTGTTGTTTTCTCTTCTGAACTAACATGATAAGTAGAAATCAAGCCCTTCTGGATCATATCTCTCGTATAATGGCAGTCTACCTTAATATGTTTAGTTCTCTCATGGAATGCAGGGTTGTTTGCAATGAATAAGGCAGCTTGATCATCGCATTATAACTGCATGGGTAGAGGAACATCTACATGTAAATCTACTAACACTGCTCGAACTCACATCATTTCTCTACTTGCTTGCGCCATGCCCCTATACTCAGATTCAACACTTGAACTGTCAACAAATACTGCAAAGCCTGAAGTGGACTTCTTATTCTTAACATACCCTACATAGTCAGTGTTAGCATATGCATATACAGAGAGAGTTGCTCCCTTCTTGAAAAACAATCCTGCACCTGGAGAAGATTTTAGATATCTCAATATCATGTATATCACGTCCATATGTACTTGCCGAGGTTGCTCCATAAACTGACTCACTCGACTCACTGCAAAAGAGATATCCGGTCTGGTAATAGTAACATACAAGAGCTTTCCCACCATCTCTCTATATCTCCTCTTATCCACTTCATATGTATCATCATCGTATAATTTCATGCTACGATCCATAGGAGTAGCAGAGGGTCGACAACCAATCATACACGTCTCAACAAGCATGTCTGTAACAAATTTTCTTTGGGTCGTCACAAGACACTACTCATTCCTAGCAAATTCCAACCCTAAAAAATATCTTAGAGTGCCCAGATCTTTAGTAACAAACTGACAGCCTAGAAACTCTTTTGACATCTTTATCCATGCATATCATTTCCTGTATCAAGAATATCATCAACATAGACCATTATGACGACAGTACCTTTAGGTGTCCTCTGTACAAAAAGTGAATGGTCTGCATTAGACCTCTTGAACCATGTTTCTCAATCAAATCTGAGATCTTTTGAAATCACGCCCTTGGTCTTTGCTTAAGGCCATATATCGCTTTGTGGAGTCTACAGACCCACTGACACCCCCCCTCAGGAGCAAACCCCGAAGGTTGCTGCATGTAAACTTCTTCCTGTACATACAGAAAAACATTTTTAACATCCAACTGAAATAAAGGCCAATCACGTACCACTACTACTGAAAGTAGGATGTGTAATATAGAGTGACAAGCCACTGGCGAAAAAGTATCCAAGTAATCGATGCCGTAGGTCTGACTAAATCCATGTGCCACTAACCTTGCCTTATAATGATCAAGGCTACCATATGCATGATGTTTAACAGTAAAAACCCATTTGCAACTAACTACAGACGCCTCAGGAGGAGCAGACATCAAACTCCATGTACCACGGGACTGCAATGCAGCCATCTCTTCCTCCATAGTCAAGCGCCAGCAACTTCAATGCCTCATGATAACTCCGTAGAATTTCCAAAGCAGATAGAGCTATAGCAAATCTCTGTATGTCCCATGTTAGATGATGAAAGGAAACCTGAGAAGCAAGGGGATAAGAAGCAAGGCCGCTTCTGCTTGTGAACTGCAATAGGAATATCCATGTCATTGCGCATCTCCTCCATTTGTTGGTCATTCTCCTGCAAAGGTTCATGTACATATATATCTCCAGATCCATCATTAGAAATCATATTATCAAAACAAACATGGGGCATACTGGATGATGGGCGATGACCATGAGCAGAAGCAGTCTGGAGGGTATAGAATTTAGGTAATGGTGGAACAATTGGCACGTTCGATTGGGTAGGAGGAGGAGGAGGAGGTGGTGGTGGTGGTACCACTGGCACAGGAGGAGGTGGTGAATAGCCCGTAGGAGGTGGCAGCATGTAAACCTCATCATCAGAGTCTGATGAAGAAAACCTATCACCTGTAGGAGAGAAATACATTACAGACTCAAAAAATGTGGCATCAGCACTGATATAGTATTTCCTCCGCAAAGGATCATAACAACGGTATGCCTTCTGGGTCCTGGAGTACCCAATGAACACACATTTGACAGCTCTAAGAGAGAGCTTGTCAAGACCCAAAATCAACATGTGAACAAACGCAACAAAGCCAAACACACGAGGAGTGAGTGAGAATAACTCCTTCTCAGGGAAAGCTATAGAGAAAGGAATTTTCTCCCACAAGATGGACAATGGCATATGATTCACCAAAAACATGTTGTAAGAACTGCATCACCCCAAAACGAATGTGGGGCACAACTCTGAATGAGAAGAATACGAGTAACATCAAGAAGATGACGATGCTTTCTCTCAACCACACCATTTTGCTGAGAAGTGTAAGCACAAGATGTTTGATGAATAATCCCACGAGATGAAAAAATGGGAAAGAATACGAGTACAGAATTCTAAAGCGTTGTCAGTCACAAACTTCACGGAGGTAGAAAAAACATTTTGCACTTCATTAATAAAAGTTTTGATCACATCTCCTGCTTTAGACTTATTTTTCAAAAGAAACACCTATGACAACCGAGAAAAATCATCCACAACCACAAGATAAAACATGTGTCCCTGGTGATCAGGAATACGACTCGGATCCCAAATGTCTATATGAATAACTCAAAAAGGGATTTACTGCTCGGACTCTGATGACTAGGAAAAGCATATCGACGATGCTTTCCCAACTGACATGCCTTGCACTAGAAGGAAGAACCAGGTGAAATCTGTGGCAACATGTGACACATCTTATGAAGAGGTAGATGACCAACCGAAGGTGCCAAGTGATTAGAAAGACTGATCCAGACGAATGAGAAGATACGCTTGCATAGGAAGTCCGAACCAGGCGATAAAGGCCACCCTGCTCATGGCCACACCCAATCACTCTACCCGTAAGAATATCCTGTAAAACAAGAGACGATGGGCCAAAAATAACTCGGTAGTGCAAATCCTTTGTAATCTGACTAATAATGTAAGTTCATAGAGAAGTCAGGAGCATTAGAACATTCTGTAAACGTATACATGGCGTCAAATTGATCTCCCCTTATCCTATGATTGGGGAATGAGTCCCATCATCTATCACAATTGTTCTCCATGGACGAACATGTCTATATGAGGCAAGTTGTTGTCTGATTCTGCATAAGTGATGTGTCGCACTGGAGTCCATAATCCACTCTGTAATCTCAGATCCATGACAAGATGTAAAAGCATAAGTACCTGATGTACTAGTTGTAGTAGAGGTACTAGCAGAAGCAGAAGCTGCAACATCTGAATGGCCTCCAGGAGATGGTGAAGTAGAAGGAGGCTTGATATTCCTCAATCTGGCCACGAGGTTATCAAACCGTCGATCTGAAGTAGGAACTGCATGAGATTCAACATGTTCCGCTACCCTGACCGATGAAGGAAACCCATGCTTGGAATAGCATGTATCCTCTGAATGGCTGGGACGATGACAAAACGTGCATGGCTGACAGATTCGACCCCCTCTGCCACAGGGACCACGTCCACGAAAAGTAGACAAGGCTCCTCTACCTTGTGAGGTTGCCATTGCCAAGGAAGTATGACCACTAGTAATAAACGGAATAATAATCCTGCTAAGCCTGCAAAAGGTTTCCTCCATGGGAGGAATTGTAGCATCTGTGAGGATCTGGAAGCGGGCAACATCATATTCAAGATCAAGAGCAGCTAGGAATACACCAACCACGGTAGCATTCCTATATGTCTTCTACTGCTCAGGGGTGGCAGTAAGAGGCATGAAATTGTGTAGCTTCTCAAACATCCCTCTCAAGAATGTATACAACGAATGCAGGGGCCGTCCATTCTGCTTGATAGTGAATATATCATGTTGGAGTTGGAGGATCTTCATCTCATTCCTTGCCTAAGAATATGTTAATGCGAGGATGTCCCACATTGCCTTAGCAGAAGGTTGATGTAACACTTCATTTGTGATCTCAATCGTCAATGTACCAGATAGACACACTTTGGCATAAGCGTCGTCTGCCTCCTATGAGGCGTTTACTCCAATCTTCTCCACCGGCTCCTCCTCGGTAAGAATATGTTTCTTACCATTTGACTTCATAAGTCTCACGAACTGCATAGCCCAGAGCTCATAGTTTATCCCGTCCATCTTGACAATAGGCGATGGACCTCTGAAAGCACTTGTGGCAGGTACATCTACTTTGTTCTCAGACATGATGCCGGAGGTAGAAGACTATGGCTTGTAAAGACAAAAAAGTGAATGTCTACACAGACATATGTGGGTTTGATTGCATATGTAGATGTATGTACTCAAACACATCAAATAGATGAGAGAACCGACGTCGGTGTATAGGAAACTACGCACGGAGACTACACGGGTGAGCGGCGCGCATGTGGCACAGTGAGTGTGAGTCTGCGCTGGGGCTGTGCGCTGGACACCACACGCGAGTGCTGTGCGAGAGCCCGCAAGGACGGACGAGGGTGATGCAGGGGGCATGCGAGGTCATGCGAGGGCGCGCAAGGGCAGCGCATGCGATTGTTATGCGCATCATGGGAGCTCACAGAGGCGCAGGGGCGACGCGAGGGCGCAGGGGTTGCGCTCGGAGGTGATGTGTGTAACTAGTTGGTGAGGACTAGGGTTTTGGATACCCGAGCTCTGGTCTAGGACCACCACTCCAATACCATGTTGGAGGAAATAATAGAGATGTTTATTCCAAGAACCCTAGGCTCTCTTATATAGAGGAGAGACCTATGGTAAATTACATAAGATAAACATAAGGAAATGAAATTACCAAAAAGGTACATAGAAATATAGAAATATCTCTACAATAACTAACTCTAATTATTGTATATATTTGACTCTATTATTGTTCTTTATTTTTTGTGTTTTCTAATTATTATAAATCCCAAAAAAGATAAATATTGTATATACCCGAGCTCTGGTCTAGGACCGCCACTCCAATACCATGTTGGAGGAAATAATAGAGATGCTTATTCCAAGAACCCTAGGCTCTCTTATATAGAGGAGAGACCTATGGTAAATTACATAAGATAAACATAAGGAAATGAAATTACCAAAAAGGCACATAGAAATATAGAAATATCTCTACAATAACTAAATCTTTTATTATATATATTTAACTCTATTATTGTTCTTTATGTTTTGCCTTTTCCCACTTTTCTCCACACACCAGACCACCTCCCTACGATCTAACCAAGCCCCAACGTCGACATCACACTCCTCTCACAGGTCCTAACCCTAAACCTAATGCCCCATCAACTATCGGGTCTCCATTACGATTACAATTCTCGCAACTTCATCTCATATAACCGACGACTCCATCTTCAAAACCATCGCATCTTTCTCCAGTCGTCGTCATCCACCATTTCACGCGTGAAGGTCTAGCCATCCTCCTCCTCAATGGACAGGGTAGGAGGGAGTTGATGTGCGAAGATGACCCTCATCACCGATGTTGACCCATGGTCGGTCGGCCATGCCACAACCACTCCATGGCAGTTCGAACTCTCTAGTCCGACTGACCAAATCGAGTGAAGACCGCAGCTTCACTCGAAACTCAGTCCAAGACTCATCCCACCCCCGACGATTTCTTCAATCCTGTGTAAGCTTTTCTTGTTGCTTTCTACTTGTTTTCTCTGAATTAATTCGACCCATGCAAGCACCCTCACCTCCGATCTATCACCCCTACACTTTCTCGCACATCCCTTTGATTACTCTCTCCCTTCTTCCATACCTCTTACCGCTCCGCTCCCTTTCTTCCTCCTTCACCGAGAAGAACACTCAGGACCTTCGCCATCTTGCCATCTTTTCTTCTGTTGAATTCAATTTCATTTGGATGCATCATTTATTATGTATCTAGTGGCATCTTAATTACTGATTAAACAATCTAAACAGGAAGATTTTATTTGCTACACCATGTGTTACATCAAGATGCCATTTGCCTTAATTTGATGCACCAAATGACTACTCTAGGTTTATTGCTCAATTGTTTAATAATTTCAGGGGGCATATTTTTGTACATTTATTTGTATGCGTTGTTATACATTATGTTGCATTTTGTTCACTTAATTAACATGAATAAAATCAAAATGAAAATGCATTATGTTAACATGTTTAGTCATGTATCATTTCACGTGTGCATCGTTTGCTGACCTGGATGGATAAATTGATCACTTCAATTAGGTATTAAGATCCAGTCATTAAGGTAGCTTGTGTCCCTGAGTTTGATCCTAGACTTCCCAGGTTAAAAATTAATTTATTTAAACCAAGCCCCTCCTCACAAGGATACTTCGGTCTCGATCTCTGATGTAATGCATATTTGGTCGTGCTACAACTCGATCGAATCAATTTAGCCAAATACGCGTTCATCACCGACCAACTAAGAAAGAAATTAGAATCGTCGAAAGCAACATCATGAGAAGAACAAGTTGGCCCCCACTCAAGAGACAAGATGACCTCCACAATATTAACCTATTTTCAAGCTTCTCCACTGATGGCAACCGCTTCACCCACTCCAGTCACCTGAAAAATAGCCAAAGCCAAAGATAGGTAATTGGGAGGCTTGCCCTTCGTGAACAAAGAGCCCCACAACATAACCCATTTCCCCGAAGAAAGGCTAAAGGATACGGACAAACTATGATTTAATGATAAATTATGCTCTTATTTCCTACTCTAGTCAAATAAATGGGGTTGCATTCCTATTTGAGATGATGCAGTGCGAGACAAATAAATAGGGCTTTATTTTTAGTTCATTAATTAAATGTATGTCGTGTAATTTTATTTAGTCTGCTGCAATTTTAATTTAAAATAAGTAGATCGTGTGTGATCTCGATTTAATTAATTAATCAGTTATATTTAGTAGTTAATCGATTAGGGATATTTAGAGTCAAAATTAGGAATTAGGATTTGAATTTTGATTTTCTTTCTATTTTTATAATCCCACCCTTCTTATATAAAGGGGATGGTATTCCTTTGTTTAAGACGATTCAAGTTGAAAACAAATTGAGATTTATCTCATCCCTCTCCCTATCTCCCCTCTCTCTACGCGATCTCCACGATTCTCTTCCCTGAATCCCGGCAACAGGTGCGCCCTCTCTTCTCCCTCCCTCCAAATTCTTCCACCAAAAATACTTCCACTGTAAATTTATTTAATCTTCTATCGTCGTGAATTTCCAATTTGCATCAATTTGATGCAGCGCGAGACAAATAAATATGGTTTTATTTTCAGACCGTTAATTAAATTTAGGTCGAGTAATTTTATTTAGTCCGTTGCAATTTTATTTTAAAATAAATAGATCACATGTGATCTCGATATAATTAATTAGTTGGTTATATTTAGTAGTTAATCGGTTAGAGATATTTAGAGTCCAAATTAGGATAAGTTAGTATTTGAATTTTGATTTTCTTCATGTTTTGTAATCCCATCCCTTTTATATAAAGGGTATGGTAGTCCTTTGTTTAGGACGGTTCAAGTTGAAATCAAATTGAGATTTATCTCATCTCTCTTCCTACCTCCTCTCTCTCTCCACACGATCTCCCCAATTCTCTTCTTCAAATTCCGTGCAACCGGCGTGCCCTCTCTTCTCCCTCCTTCCAAATTCTTCCACCAAAAATATTTCACCACAAATCTATTTAATTTTCTACCGTTGCGAATTTCTGATTTGCATCAATTGTTATCAAAAGATGGCTCACAGATCATCCTCACGATCTGGCGATCCGTATAGATGTTTGTGCAAGCACACAATGAACGCCTATCATTCGTTGGAACGAAAACGGCAAGCCGACGAAGCCTACAACAAAGAATTGATGTCCATAATGCATGAATTTCAATCGAAGCTACGTGATTTGGTTGCTGATTTTCAAACCCTAAACGTCGCCGGATCAAAATCTCCCACGTCAAAGCTGTTATCCTGATTTCTGAAGAAGAAAAACAAGGAAAAAGCATCCTCAACGACTTCCTGCTTGTTGTTCAGCCTGCTTCAGATTAACCGTCATCGACGAAATCGACTCCAACAATGTCTCCAGCACAACAACAGCTCTTCGACGACTTCCGCGCACCCCAAGCGAACCCCCATGCCCTTTGCAAACCCTCCTCGTCTCCCCCGCACCTTCAGCATCCATGCCGACCACTGCCCCCACTTGGATTGATGTCCCTGGATCCTCCTTTCATGTTGTTGCCACTGTATATGCGCCTCCACCTCACCCCCACGCCATGGCCACAACCCCCTGACATTGTCGCCGCGTACTCCCTTACCCCTCGACATCTCCTTCCCCTCCTTCCCCAACCTCTGTTGCTCCGACCAGCACCACCCTAGCCTCATGCCAATGCTCCTCCTTGCTTGTGTCGTCGCCACCCTGCTCCAACTCAGTCGCACCACCGCCCACACATCGCCCGCCGTCCATGGATTTCCCTTCCGCGTTGCTGCTTTTTTACCCGCCGACAACGTTGCCACCGACCAGGTTTGTACCAATGTTTCCTTGAGGTCGTCGTTGTCGATGTTGCCCTTGTGTTACCGTGTGTCACTGTGCGTCGCTGCCGTTGGGGGACCACACGTCACCGCACCTGCTTGATCGAGCGCTACCGCCCTTACGTGGTCGAGTGTTGCCACCTTTGTGTGATCATGCATTGCCGATGTTGCTAGACCCCTAGCCTTAGGGTTCGGTGTCGTGAAGACGATGGAAGAGAGGAGTCCCACGTTGGGCTCCTGCTTTATTTCCAACGAAGGGCCAATCCCATAAAATTAGGGATTTCGAGTGGTTTTGGGAAAATTGTAGCGGCATCCCTCCTCCTACAACCTTTTCTATAAAGGTTAAAGATGACGGGAACTTGAGAAGAGATATCTTAAGTGAAGGGGTAGAACCTTTGTACTCCACCTCGTGGTGTGTGAACATGTTAAAAGAAGTGTTGAAAGAAAGAAGTTGGGGTGGCTACATTATCCAATTAGGATTAGGACCCTATGGTCTAGTTCAATACACACATCTCCTCCCCTCCTAAATTTGTGCCATCCATTTGCTATGGGTTCTCCAAAGGCCACGTGCTCGATATGAAGATGCCCCATCAATTTTTCGAGTGCCATATTGAGGGAGCAAAATACGTATGGGCATCAACATTTGCGCCACATATGCTCTTCTAGATGACATTGACGGCTCCAACCACCGCACCAAGTACACCTGGATTCCATCGTTTTGTCCACATCAGTTCTTCCAAAATGTGATCGAGAACACTAAAGTTAAATCGTCAAACTTCAAGCTAGAAGATGAAGCAATTCGTCGGGAGACGAATTTTTCAAGCGGATGAGAGTTGATGCAGCACAAGACAAATAAATAGGGCTTTATTTTTACTCTGTTAATTAAATTTAGGTCAGGTAGTTTTATGTAGTCCATTGCAATTTTATTTTAAAATAAAGAGATCACATGTGATCTCGATTTAGTTAAATAGTCAGTTATATGTAGTAGTTAATCGATTAGAGATATTTAGAGTCCAAATTAGGATAAGTTAGGATTTGAATTTTGATTTTCTTGCTATTTTGTAATCTCACCTCTCTTATATAAAGGGGATGTTAGTCCTTTTTTTTGAGACGATTCAAGTTGAAATTAAATTGAGATTCATCTCATCTCTCTCCCTATCTCCTCTCTCTCTCCACACGATCTTCGCAATTCTCTTCCCGAATCTCGAATAATCAGCGCGCCCTCTGTTCTCCCTTCCTCCAAAGTCTTCCATCAAAAATATTTCTACTACAAATTTATTTAATTTTCAACCGTTTTGAATTTCCAATTTGCATCAAAGCATTGTTCTAGAGAGGACCTTATACCGGATCTTATGCAGCATGTCGCAACTATCTAGGCAATTTAGTTATCTAGAAATGGTGCATTGATTTCTTTACAACGTTTTTACTGCAAAAATGTAATTTTCTATTCTAAGACTCTTCTCGAGTATTAGCTATCGTAAGTCTTCTTATAACTTCTTTTAGTCTTCTAATATATTTGGGGCAGACGCCATAGCATGTTCCCCCTTTTTCACTCAAAAATAGGATGAATATATATATATATATATTATTAGTTAATTTTTTCGATTTTATTGTAGTTTAAACATGCTTTGAACTTTTTCGGAATCCAATTGTTTGGTATCATTACTTTACTAGGAAAATATTTATTCCACTAATTTCTTATGGTAATTGTTTAGCATTGGTACTTTATTAGGGAAAGTATTTATTCCACTAATTTTTATAGCATTTCTATTTTACATTCTACTTAAATCAATATAGTGATATTAAACTTCCAATTCAAGTGTCTTTTAATTATTAATGTCTAAAGGATAAAAAGGAATTGAATTTTCAACCATTAATGAGTTGACTATATACAAAAATGTGATATTGGTAATGGTTTTCTATATCTTTATACACATGTATTAATGTACATATAATAATTCTTTAAAAAATCCAAGGCTCGTGCCTCGCTTCATTTAGAGAAAAATGTCTCGATCTACCTTTCATTTTTTAAATTTGGTATGTGATATGATGAAGAAATTGATGGAGATTTAACTCATAGAATAAATGTAGGTTGGTTAAAGTGGAGAGGAGCTTCTACTATTCTTTGCGATAAAAGAATTCCTTTGAAAATAAAAGGAGAATATTACAAAGTAGCTGTGAGACAATCTATGCTTTATGGCTCTTAATGTTGGCCTGTGAACCATAGACATGTGCAACAAATGACGGTAGCATAAACAAAAATGCTATAATGGATGTGTGGTCATACATGGAAAGATCATATTCAGAACAATGTGATCGAAAGGAGGTTGGAGTATCTCCAACTGAATATAAGATGAGAGAGAATGGCTTAAGGTGTTTTGGCTATTTACAAAGGATATCATGTGATGCACCAGTTAGAAGATGCGAGATTTGGTATGTTGAGTATGTTAAAAGAGGGCGAGGAAGGCATAAGAACTATTGGAAGGATACTATTCGAAGGGATCTTAGTTAGTTGGATCTAAGCCTAAGAATGACCCAAAAATAGGTTCAAACGGAGGCAAAGAATCCTTGTAGCCGACCCTACTTAATGTGGGACAAGTCTTTGTTGTCGTTGGTATATAATATGACTCTTTGGTAAAAACACTCTATTTCCACACTACAGAAATTTGAAATGTGGAAGCGAATCAAAGCAAGAACAAGATAAAAAGAACACTTTGATTTTGCGTGGAACCATACTCGTTAAGGAGCGTGATGAAGCCACGAAAGACCCGTCTCAAAGGGCTGATATTCTATTCATCTTTCTCTCAATTGTTACAATGGGTGCAAGGCTTCTTATATAGCCCAACAGTGAAATCGAGTCCCACTCATAGAAGATGTGGTCATTAGACCCTGGAGGGATCCAATTACCCACTTATACATGTGACACGTACTCCAACACTCTCCCTCAAGCAGGAGCATGCAATGCTCCAGTCAGGATTTAAAAAATGTATTCTCACCATTTCCCCATGCATCTCTTTCTCCCTTTCCCACTCGTATTTATCATTCTCTTTGATTTGTTGAGAAAAAGGAGTGTTAGTACAAACGGTATTTTATTTTGTGATTTTGTTTTTTATATTGTCACTATTTGAATTTATGCTCCATGTTTAAATTTAGATGTTTGTGTAGAATAAGTTCCCATAGTTCTTTTAGATTCTTTTTATATGGAAAAGTTTCAAATTCTTATTGCAATATATGGTTTGTCCAAATTTATAATGGATATGTATGTATCCAATGTTCAATCTTACAATTTTATAGATTTTAACAAAATTGAGGTATTTTTCAAAAAATGGAAACAAAAGTTCCTAACACATGTCACGCTCGCAAAAGGTTAAAAAATTTAATCAAATGAACATTTTTATCTTGCATTATAATTTCTCCACATTATACTTGATAATATTACAATCAATATATAAATAAATATTTTATTGTGTGCCCCCTCGACAAAAAATTTCTGGCTCCGTCCCTGATGTCAGTCCAATCTTTTGATCCATTATAGTCGGAAAAAGTTGGATGAGCAAGAGAAAAAAGCTTAGATTGTCAGGTTGAAATCAAAAGGTTAGCAACGACGCAGATAACATATTTATTCCCATATTTTTGGATAATTCATACCCCATTTACATCTATTTGGTAATCGTGGATATCCATTCAGATCATTCACGAGTTCTGGATTGGCTTGGATCGAGTACACAAATCGAACCGTATAATTTAAATGGGTAACCAAAAGTTAAAGGTCGTTTTCTGGATCTTCAATATTTAAACCAAGCACACCCCTATCACTTACTTGGATTAAACGTGCAACGGTGTAAGCAAGCGAATCTCCTCAACAAGTCATGGCTTCTATCGTAATTTTCGTCCAATCCTCCCTCTCTTTCTCTTGTAATTTCTCTTTCTCTCCTCCCATTTCCTTTATTCTATCTTATATTAAACAATAGTTATGATAGATCCCTACCATTCTAACTTTTTGTCCACAAATCAGATATATTTGTACACGTATATACGACTGTTGAAATAATCTCTACCATTAATAATAAAGCCATATACCATTATATAGAATTGCATTAGTTGACTGACTTTTCTGGAATATCATTATAATCCAAATCAATGAAGTACTAATGATGTATATAAATAATTAATCAAAAATCAAAATAATCTCAGTACCATTCCAACTTTACGGAAATGCTTAATCAATATGCAATAAAGGTCATGAAAAATATTGTAAATTAAAAAAAGGACTCTCGACTATGCCTTGCTTTTCAATTAGGTATCTCATTTTTGAAATGTAATACAGAGGGATTTGATCTTATTTTTCTACCTCAAATATATGCATCCGTAAGTTTTTGTGATCTTTTTATGTGACGTTAGATTACAGTTTAAAGTTTAGTACCTCTTTTGTTACATCTCAATAATGAGGTCTATAATTGAGAATTGAAGTATAGTTGGGACCATATATGTAATTCACCCTAAAACTTATGATGTATCATGGTATATATAATGTTGGTTTTAATAATTACAATCATAACTTATTTGGTTGCTGGGTTGGACTGGGTTGTCCCAACCCTGGTTACTATTCACAAGGGAACTTCCTCCTCACAGATTACTATTCACCCACCCCAACCCACCCCAACCCAACCCAGTCCAACCCAGCAACCAAACAGGCCCATATTGTCTTATATGCAATTCAAGGAGCCATTGATTAAGCCGAAGGTGACACTTGAGTTGAATTTTCTATTTCTTTTTTTGGTAAGTCTTCTTTCCTTTTCTCCTTTCTATTCTTTCATGGTAAAATTTACTACTACATAAAAATAAATCATATATCAACATTAAACCCTCGCTGTCATAATGCATGATATTCTCTCTTTTATATTCTTTCATACATAATAAAAGGACATATGTAAATCTTATACTTTGATCAATACCTCTTTTCAAACAAACACAAAACAAAAAAGGACACCCTTTGAGCATTTTGGGTAGTTGCCAACGGGTCCAATTGGGCTCGAACCTGATAAGTTGTCAGGGTCAGTTTTCCTCGATAACGGACCGGGGACCTAAGCCCGGGACGTTACAAATGGTATCAGAGCCGTGTTCCCTCTGATAGTGGAAATGACTACCCGAGAGGTGGAGCTGCCCCTACAAAGAGGTTGGAGGAAATGGCTACCCAGAGCGTGCAACCACCACTATCACTGAGAATAAGTGATGGGCCATGTCGCAACGAGGACGTTGCGAATATAAGTGGGGGAGGTTGTAACACCCCAACCCCAAACATAGTACCATACCTAAAACTCACGAAGTGTGGGTGTGGTTTATAAGTGGTGGGTATTACTACTTGGCAACTTGGGCTTAAGCATTTTGGGTGGTTGCCAATGGGTCCATTTGGGCTCAAACCCAACAAGTTGTCAGGGCCAATATTCCTCGATAACAGACCGGGGACCTAAGCTCGGGACGTTACAAATGGTATCTGAGCCAAATTCTCTCTGATAGTGGAAAAGGCTACCCGAGAGGTGGAGCCGCACCTACAAAAGAGGTTGGAAGAAATGGCTACCCGGAGCGTGCAGTTGTCACTATCACTGGGAATAAGTGATGTGCCATGTCGCAACGAGGACGTTACGAATATAAGTGGGGAGGTTGTAACACCCCAACCCAAACATAGTACCACATGGAAAACTCACAAAGTGTGGGTGTGGTTTATAAGTGGTGGGGATTACTACTTGTCAACTTGGGATTAAGCATTTTGGGTGGTTGTCAACGGGTCCATCTGGGCCCGAACCCAACAAGTTGTCAGGGTCAGTTTTCCTTGATAATGGATCGAGGACCTAAGCCCGGGACGTTACAAATGGTATCAGAGCTGGTTTTCCTCTGATAGTGGAAAGGGCTATCCGAAGGGAACTAAGCCGGGAGCGTGCAACCGCCGCTGTCACTGGGAATAAGTGATGGACCATGTCGCAACGAGGACGTTGCGAATATAAGTGGGGGAGGTTGTAACACCCCAACCCAAACATAGTACCACATGGAAAACTCACAAAGTGTGGGTGTGATTTATAAGTGGTAGGGATTACTACTTGTCAACTTGGGCTTAAGCATTTTGGGTGGTTGTCAACGGGTCCATCTGGGCCCGAATCCAACAAGTTGTCAGGGTCAGTTTTCCTCGATAACGGACCGGGGACCTAAGCCCGGGATGTTACAAATGGTATCAGAGCCGATTTCCCTCTGATAGTGGAAAGGGCTACCCGAGAGGTGGAGCCACCCCTATAAAGCGATAGAAGAAAATGGCTACCCGGAGCGTGCAGCCGCCATTGTCACTGGGAATAAGTGGCGGGCCATGTCGCAACGAGAACGTTGCGAATATAAGTGGGGGAGGTTGTAATACCTATACCCCCAAACATAGTCCCACATCTAAAACTCACAAAGTGTGAGAGTGTGTTATAAGTGGTGGGGACTACTACTTGACAACTTGGGCTTAAGCATTTTGGGTGGTTGCCAACGGGTCCATTTGGGCTCATACGCAACAAGTTGTCGAGGTCAATTTTCCTCGATGACGGACCGGGGACCTAAGCCCGGGACATTACAAGTGATATCAGAGCCGATTTCCCTATGATAGTGGAAAGGGCTACCCGAGAGGTGGAGCCACCCCTATAAAGAGATAGGAGGAAATGGCTACCCGGAGCGTGCAGCCGCCACAGTCACTGAGAAAAAGTGACGGGCCATGTCGCAACGAGGACGTTGCGAATATAAGTGGGGAAGGTTGTAATACCCATACCCCCAAACATAGTCCCACATCTAAAACTCATAAAGTGTGAGAGTGTGTTATAAGTGGTGGGGACTACTACTTGAGAACTTGAGCTTAAGCATTTTGGGTGGTTGCCAACGGGTCCATTTGGGCCCATACCCAACAAGTTGTCGGGGTCAGTTTTCCTCGATAACAGACCGGGGACCTAAGCCCGGGACGTTACAAATGGTATCAAAGCCAAATTCTCTCTGATAGTGGAAAGAGCTACCCGAGAGGTGGAGCCGCCCCTACAAAAGAGGTTGGAGGAAATGACTACCCGGAACGTGCAGCCGTCACTATCACTGGGAATAAGTGATGTGCCATGTCGCAACGAGGACATTGCGAATATAAGTAGGGGAGGTTGTAACACCCCAACCCAAACATAGTACCACATGGAAAACTCACAAAGTGTGGGCGTGGTTTATAAGTTGTTGGGATTACTACTTGTCAACTTGGGCTTAAGCATTTTGGGTGGTTGTTAACGGGTCCATTTGGGCCCGTACCCAACAGATTGTCAGGTCCAGTTTTCCTCGTTAACGGACGAGGACCTAAGCCCGGGACGTTACAAATGATATCAAAGCCGATTTCCCTCTAATAGTGGAAAGGGCTACCCGAGAGGTGGAGCCACCCCTACAAAGAGATAGTAGGAAATGGCTACCCCGAGCGTGCAGCCGCCACTGTCACTGAGAATAAGTGACGGGCCATGTCGCAACGAGGACATTGCGAATATAAGTGGGGGAGGTTGTAATACCCATACCCCCAAACATAGTCCCACATCTAAAACTCACAAAGTGTGAGAGTGTGTTATAAGTGGTGGGGACTACTACTTGACAACTTGGACTTAAGCATTTTGGGTGGTTGCCAACGGGTCCATTTGGGCCCATACCCAACAAGTTGTCGGGGTCAGTTTTCCTCGATAACGGACCGTAGACCTAAGCCCGAGACGTTACAAATGGTATCATAGCCAAATTCTCTCTGATAGTGGAAAGGGCTACCCGAGAGGTGGAGCCGTCCTTACAAAAGAGGATGGAGGAAATGGCTATCCGGAGCGTGCAGCCGTCACTATCACTGGGAATAAGTGATGTGCCATGTTGCAAAGAGAACGTTGTGAATATAAGTGGAGGAGGTTGTAACTCCCCAACCCAAACATAGTACCACATGGAAAACTCACAAAGCGTGGGTGTATTTTATAAGTGGTGGGGATTACTACTTGTCAACTTGGGCTTAAGCATTTTGGGTGGTTGTCAACGGGTCCATCTGGGCTCAAACTCAACAAGTTGTCAGGGTCAGTTTTCCTCGATAACGGAACGGGGACCTAAGCCCCGGACGTTACAATATCACCCATTTGAATTCAATACAGTTATGACATGTACTTAAGTATAACTCCTTCCAGTATCCATGTGGAGAAAGAAATGTATAATTACTTGAAAAGCTTCATGATTATTTTGTTGATAAGCGGATCTGGCACGATATGCTAATTGGAACATCATATAAAATCCAGCCATAGAAAATTCAACATAAATGTGTGGAGAATTTCTAACATGAAAAATCCATAACATAAGGGGAAAATCATGGGGTTGATCACAACACAAAACCAAACATATAATTAAATATTGTAACCTTTGAGGGGCTTATACATAGTCTTTCATCTCTTAAATGCCACAGATTAGTTGTCTTTCATCTGTAAAATGCCACAAATTATCAAAAATCGTGGTAGTTTAAGGACAACTTGTCACCGAGATCACCAAGGAAATGACACCTTGAAACCCTAGAAGTCCCCAAATCTTGAGATATGGATGTGCTTCAATCTCTGATCACATACCAAGATAGGTCAATGAGTACCTTCTTCTCCTCTTTCTCTCTTTCTTTTTCATTTTTTCTCTTGTTTTGGATGTCTCTGATAGGGAGACAAGGGTCATTTATATATGCAATGATATCAGAGTAGGTTGAGTGAATGAAGTCCTAAATCTTGTACAATTGGAATTATTGCACTCCTTTTCTGAAACGATAATTGATTTAATTCTCTAATTAAGACCCATTGCATCTAGGACTACTTATTATCTTATTTAAAGGTCGAGTTTCCGCAAGAAGGGAAACTCACCCAATAAATCTCTTTCCACTGATGATGTGGCAACTGCTCCGAACATGAGACAAAACAACATCTTTTAAACCTCCCAAGAAGAAAAGTCTTCGCAATTATTATCATTTGTGCGGATCTTATCGAGCACAAGATGTTTTGATGTATTCTAGAATATTATGTATATGATTACACATGGTATTGATGTATTTTGACCTTGCTTGAAAAGTAGAGTTCTTCCTATGGTGAATAGTACTCTAACCATCACAATAATATATATACTTGCCTTGAATAAAATTAAGTTATATGAACTTCATCTATATGAGTTCTTTATTGGCTTCTATAGCGGTAAATAATTCTTCCTAATAGATAATTTTACATACTCTTGAAACATTGATTGTCAAGAAACATCACCATATACATATGTCATCAAGTTAGATTGTATATTATCAATATCGCATGACATATCAGAGTTTGTGTAACCGAGAAGATATACATTTTCTGCTCCAAAACATAGACAAGTGTTGCTATTGCCATAAAGATATCTCAATATCCATTTAACTTGTTTTGATGCTCTGTTTCTGGATTTAAGATAAACATGCAAACAACTCTAATAGAATGATCAATATCAAGTTAGTATACACCATACCATACATTAGTCTGCCTATGGTTGAGGCATAAAGATTCACATCCATATCTTTTTTTAATCTTTTGTCCATGTGCTCGGTGTTAAATCTGAAGTACACTCCAAGAGGGAGAGCTCATGTGATTGGCATTGTCTATGTTGAATCTCTAAATTATTTTCTCAACATACTTCTCTTGAAATAATCGAAATCTCTTGGACTTTCTATCACATGTAATTTTCATACCCAAAATTTGATTTGTAGATCCCAACTCATTCCTAACAATGGACTTGCTCAATCCCCCTCCACAGACAACATTCTCGAGGTATTACTACCAACAATGAGCATATCATCAACATAAATTAACAAAATATTGAAATCATCACTTGAGAATTTATTGACAAAGATACATTGATCTAAAGTGGTTTTTATGTATTTGTTCTCTCCTTTATAAACAATTTAATTTTTTTTTATACTGACTAGGAATCTACTTTAACCCATACATATTTTCCCTCAATCTACATGCATAATATTCTTTTACTTTGATCATAGATCCAAATGATTGTACCATGCATATTTTCTCCTCTTGATTACCATATCAAAAGGTAAACATCGCATCCATCTACTCAATCTCCAAGTCTTGACTGACTAGCAAACTAAGAATAGTTCTGAAGGATGACATCTTCACTATGGGAGAGAATATCTCACCAAAGTCCACACATCTCTTCTGGATGAAGCCTTTCATAACTAATCTAGCTTTGTAACTTGAATTTAAAGAGTTTTCACCATGCTTCAGTCTAAAACCCCGCGTATTTCTCAAAGCTCTTTCTCTCTCGATCAATTTCACAAGCTCGAAGGGATGATTGCCATACAACGATTACATTTCAAACTGCATGATCACAATCCACTTCTCTTTTAGTACATCCTATATAGCCTCTTCATAATATCATAACTTGCCTTCATCAATCATGTATTGAGTATCTTGAAGAGAGACACCTCTCACTTGTGGATTTGCAGGGTAGATTTGCAATAGAAGGAAGGTCTTCGTCTTGAATGTTAATAGGAACATCTGCCATGTCAACATTATTTTCCTTAAAAATAGGAGCTTCGTCATGAACTACATCTAAAATGATATTTGGAAGATGTCGCACAGAAATGATCGACATCAACTACCTTGTATGTTAAATGGAGCATTTGGTGCCTTCTAGATGTCTTCATACATTTGGTCTCCTCACAACATTCTTCTCTACAATATCATATAACATGTAGCCAACTCATTCACATCCCATAAAATATGTCTTGTCTAGTCTTTGATTCCAACTTGAATCTCTTTGTTGGAACATGCACAAAGGCTCTGCAACCAAAAACATGTAATTCAAAAGAAACATCTTTTCTATAGATGTACATACCGCTAGTGTGTGGCATCTGACTATATCTCCATGAGGGCCATGCTTATCCTATCAACAATGTTATTAAACTAAGGACGATAAAAATAGTGTGACTTCAACCTACATTGCCAAAACATTACCATAGGTCAAAGTTGCAAGATAGACGCCATAGTAAAATACCATGACTTAAAACCATGGGCCACAATCATATATCATGGCCAAAAACTATAAGCCATACTACACTATCTTGGCCTTACATAATAAGCTACGGTAATTTATTATGGTCTGAAATTATATGTCATGTAAACTTTTCCCATAAATGCACTTACAATGATAAGGCACCTTGACCGAAAACTATAAACCACAATAATTTGGTGTGGCATACATCTATTGGCCATGACGAATTACCATGTCTTAAACTATATGCCATAATACATTGTTGAGGCTAGACATTATTAACCACGATAACTTTTCGTGGTAAAAAAGAAGAGAGAAGTAAAAAATAACTTTCACAGATTTGTCGACCTTTTCGATCCATGCATGAATACTACATCATTCAAATATAGGCAATGACATTTACACTTTCTATAGAAAATACATATCACTATTTAAATATCTACATCAACATAAATATATTACACATTCATGATAGCAAACATTAATATGATTGATCATTCACTATAAATGTAAAACTTAATAAAAGATCAATAAATCCTATTATTCAACAACCATCATATAGAAAACTACAAATGTTAAAACTAAATACGATCTAAAAAAAAGAGACCACAACTTCATTAATACAAATTCATCCAACTCCATATTAACATCTTCCATATTATTAGTTCCATCTTCTCTTCCAGTCCTTACTCACGACGAAGAGAACTCTCTTAGTGATCTACTTATTGCTCCATATGAGGAAGTCTCATGTGCCAGACTCAATCTCTCCCTTGCTTTAACCATTTGAGGCATCGTTTGTGACTGCATCTCTATCGCTTTAATCCACTTTGCTAGCTTGGCCTCTAAATTGTTCACTTGATCATGTAACTCACAAGCAAATTGACTTGCACATCCATAAAACTTGGTGGGGGGTTAACATTTTCTGCCAACTCATGTCATATATTTAGGATGTTTAGATTTAGTTGTGTCCATATAAGCGACATCTGTGGAGATTCTGAGAGAACCATCAGGAGGGTGTTAAAATCATAAGAATATAAATTAAATATTTTGTTTAACGAAAAGAAAAAGCTCACATGTTGCTTCCAAAGCTCCTTATCAATCCATACAATGTGACTATCTTTTCCTTCTCAAGTCTTGGAGTACTTAAAAAATATTGCATCAGTCAATATCCATCACATTCTCCGCCTGAAATAAACGGTATACATATATATACATACATGTAAGATAAGAATTTAAAATTGTTTATATTTAAAAAGCATTTAATTACTACTAGCACATGTCCTATTTGTCATATAGATTTTAGTCCCTTGCAATGAGAGGTTTCCTATAATTTCATTCGATTATTCTTATTCTAGAGCTACATGGCCTACAATAATTCAAAATTCACAATAGAACAAATAAATGAATCATAAAATTTTCACATTATTCTTGAGCTAATGGCCTCTTTTCTTTACTTGTACCATCATGGGAATTATATATATTATGGATGCATAAAACTAACCTATACATAATTATTATTTTGACTAAATTTTATTTTCATGGAAACATCAATCACAACCTGCTCGAAGAACAATCGTGCTAATTCACAGACTTTAGGAGAAAGAAGGGACCCAGATTATGAATTATCTCTAAGGTTGTAAATAATTCTTTTTATAGTTTCTTTCATATTTCTTTGTTATTCTAACAAAAAAACAAAAAAAATGCTCACTATGGTTTGCAAGTAAATAAACAACTCTATTGCTTTTAGCTTTTCAAATATTATGCACTAGTTTTTGATCAAAAAAATAATATCTTCATGGTACCATTAAAAATTTGATTATCATTTGCATATCATTATGCTGAATTGTGGTGATAAAAAGCATCTGTGCTTAGAGCTAAACATCTCTAATTCTAAAAATAATTAGAGTGATTGCTTTGTGAAAACAAATCCAAATATTATATAAAAGAACAAGCCATCACTGTTCAATACATCATGTCCAAATTTTAACATAGCAAATATTGATTTCTCTTTATTGAGATTTATATATTACATCTTGCTTATATTATTATCACTTAAATGAAAAATGCATAAAAGAAGTCACTTAATGGAGCATTACTCTAATTTCTAATTCATGAAATAATGTGTCCACACATAACTACCAATAAAAAAAGAACTCATTGTGGAATACTGTCATATGGTTATAAGAATTGCCTTGACATCTAATTTCTACTTGAGGGAGAAATGTGTTCTTCGATGGGAAGGAAAACAAATGGAAACACAAGTATATGAAAAGAAATCCAATGCAAGCTCCTCTTGCAAGTGGATGGAGACTCATACACATGGTGAACAGATGATGGTCAGCCTTCGGCTAGGGACTATAAATACGAGGGGGGGGGGCGATGATAGAAAAGGGGACATGTTAGGTGTGACAGAGGAGTAAAGGGAAGAAGATGTTGGATGAAGGGGAAGGGCTAGGGATTTGGGAGGAAACTTAGGGGATTATATATTTGGTTGTTTAATTGGAGAAGTAGTGGGATTATGTTTAGGATTTGGGAGGGAATTGTTGGAATTGGAGGGAACCGAGTGTTTTTAGATTTGGGAGAGACATATTTGGAATTGAGAAAGATCAGTTTGAATTTAAGGCAAGCAAAGAAGTGAGGATCTCCACTTTGCTTTTAAAGTATGAGAAGGACGCCCGACCCACTGGGGACCAGCTTCGCCATTTCCCTAGGCACTGCTTCTTCCCTTGCTTCTGATTGTGGTTCTTCCTCTTCAAACTAAACTTTTATAACTAACCATGCTCCAACTCTTTAAGATCCTTCTTACTCCAGGTCAATATGGGGAATGAAAGCATTGATGGTCCCATAACAAATGATTTTTTGAATATTGTTCTCATCTATTAATCATTGAATTAGGAAAGGCTGGGGGATGATATTTAGAATTTAGGAAGAAGGGTTGAATTGTGTGTGTGTGGGGGGGGTGATGTAGGGATTTGGCCACCAATCTTATTTTTGTGACATAAAACTATTAATCATGGTTGATAAATGTAGCTTAAACTTATTATCCATGGTAGATTACCGCCATCTAAAATTATTGACTACCATACTTTTTTCTTAGCCTAACTTTATCAGCCAAGTTAATTAGCGATGGTATTACGTTCATGGAGGTAAGTTACCGTGGCCTGTTAGTGTGGCTAATATCTATTTTTTAGTAGAAGAGGGCCAAGTAAATATGTGCAAATGACTTTAATATACTAATAAATCTGTGGTTTATTATCCCTCTATCTTAAACTTTTTAATAAAATTGGCAGGTAATTAACATTATTTAACAAACTAACTTTTATTCATAAATAACACTAAGTAGTGTATATAATTAACATTATTTTCTTTATTTTTTTTATTACTAAAAATCCCAAAAAATAATTATTGTAGATATTTTTTGACATTAAATATAAATTAAAAATGCAAAAAATAATAAAAATGAAAATAAGTGTTTTTAATTCCTTCAAAACACATACAAAAATATGTCTGTGTACATATGACTTCTTTTGACATTTTGTTCAATGTACATCTTGTAGATCTCATTGAGATCTACAACTTTCATACTTCTAATTCTATCTCTATCTATTTTATTTTCATTTTCCTTTATTTTTCTAGTTTCTAATTTTCCTATTGAGCCACACGGCTCCCTCTGTTGAGCCGCGTGGCCCCGTCCTTTGTTGCCACCTGCACCACCCCTCTACCGTTAAATCCATATGAGGGATCTCATACCCGTTGTCCACTCTCGCCCTCGCTCTCAACCGTAGATCCATTTGATGGGTCGAATCAAGACTATTCCACCCCACCTTCTCCTTTGTTGGTGGATCGCTTGATCCAATGGTCCACCCACATCATCTACCTCCAGTAACTGTCACACCCATACGTTACACCTCTCCGCCCACCATTCTTCTCTCAATTCTCCCTCTTACTCCACGTCGTCGTTCCCCTCATTGACCATCCCTCAACATTGACCTAATCTCCCTCTATCTAGCACAACCGTTAATCCCCTCGATCAACTCTCTATGGTTGATGCGCGTCAGTTAAATACACCTCGACCGGCCTTCTGTAACCGATGACTTCACCTTTAAAACCATTGCCACCTGCTTTATTCCTCTGGGTCCACCAATTCACGAGACTTCCCCCAAACCTCCTTCCCCTCCCCATGACAGGGGGAGGTGGAATTGAAGTGCTACAATGATCGCAGTATGCGATGTTGTCTCATGGTTCAACCATGTCATGGTTGCTAATCGGTCGTTCGAGCAGCTCCAGTAGCTGAAGGAGTCCAGCGATGATCGGAGGTCGATTGGACCTCATCCCAAGCCCACACTCCACCCCACGTCATCTTCAATATCTCCAGGTAAGCCTTTGATTTTTTAGTTTGTTTTCTCTGAATTTTCTTGCATAGCACCGTCCCATTCACCTTGACGTGTCTGGTCCAAACCTTCACCAGAGGTCCTCAACCTTTACAATAGGGTCCAATCATTCCCTTCCTCCTTCCGTACACCTGAACACGTTGTTGAACATGCCAGCCCACGACGAGCCATTATGAAATAAATATTATTGCAAATCATTCTCTGATTTGAAATGAAGAATAACTAATTTGCATAATAGGTCCCTTGGTACAAATAGAGTTATGTACCATGGCCATCTTAATGATCATACAACTGTTAATTCAAATGGTTAATCATAGAGGCTGGTGCTTGGATGATATCTAAAGAGTTAAATTGAGGAGTTATCAGCACCATCAAGTGATTGTTAAGCGAGGATCTCTAGCCTAAGAAGAAGATGGAAATTCTTCTCTGAAGACCGATATCCAACCGACCTCTTGGTGCAGATCCTCTGTGTAGGAATAAGATTAATAGGTGTTAGATAAGTTAGGTCAAAGAGTTGACTTAACGAGATCGAGATAACCAAGATCTATGCCGTATACTGTCACGATATAGGCATGCATCCTCTAACAGGAGACATATGTGTTACTATAAGTTTGAATATGTACATTTGGCGGACCGATAGTTTGATGATCTAATCAAGGTCTATACACTGACGAGCTGGTGTGCATGCAAGAGCATATGAGTAATACAATATCTCAAAGGGATCGTAAAGTTTCATAACTTAATCGAAGACAAACTCACTCATGAGATATTGGGATCAAATTCCGTGTACAATCGTCTCGCTTTGGAAGCTTGACTGAATTTTTTGATTTGATATATGCTTTTGGAAAATATATGATCAATACCTAGGTATGATATATGCTTTTGGAAAGTATATGATCGATACCAACTCCCAATGATCAAATGAGAAACATAATGATAAAACCTTGAAAAAGACAATCTAAGTACGATCTAAAAATTCGGGTTTATTCTACGTCTTCCAGTATGCAGTATGTACTTTTATTACGAATACTCGAGGGTGATATGATCATAAATGATTGTATAAAAATGATGCTTCCATTCCAAGGGAGTGATAAAACATGTTTGGATTTTAGTGACTTCTCTCAGTAGAGAAGTAATCTAATCTTAGTCCAAATGTTGGACATTAATCTGAATGTGATTCAGATATAATGAAAATATTAGATTTATAGCTTTGATTTAATCAAGCATCTATGAGAGGTCCCTGAGATATGGATTTGAGATATTATCTCAATATCCAAGTCACTATGCATGGAACATACAATCGCCATGTCCTTATCTCCAAGTGTCTGCGGAGAAAGTTCATTATTCTTGAAAGAGTTCAAGAATAATTCCATTGGTGAATTATGTATCAAAGCATTAAGAAATTGATAATTGAATATGATTTAATTACCATGAATAATGTGGATATGATTCGTATTATTTAGATGCATGAGAATGATGATCCCATATAATTAAATGTGTTTTTATTTATCATGGATATGAATAATGTGGGTAGTACTATCTACATTAATCATATATATTATAAATGTGATTTATATTATATAAGAGAGAGCTATTTACAAATTGCATTTACAGTTTAAATGTTGATGTGAGTTAGATTCACATTGGTTAATTAGTTGAAAATGTAATTTACATTTTATTTTAGATGTGTGAATATGATTCACAAATTTCAATGGCAAGAATGCAATATTTACAAAATATTATGGATTATTTGTGTGAATAATTTTGCAATAAATGGTGCTGCAATTTTTGAAGAAATTCATGGGATTTATGATCGCATGAAATAGGACAAGCGGATCTCCCTTCCATAAAGGGAGGGTGGACGACCACCATAGTCCTACTTCATGTAGGTCGTCCACCTCCCTTATTGGAAGGAGGCTTGCCTCCTTCCTATTTCTTTTAGGATAATTGATTTAATTGAGTTAGAATATATTGATGATTATTCAATACATTTAAATTAATTTAAATTAATTATTGTTGCAAATTTATGCAACAAAATCATGGCCATTGAAAGGAACACAAATCAATCTCATCCATTGATTTTGTGTTGTTGATGGATCGAGATCCACGGACTCCCAAAATATTATAAAAGAAGAGGTAACTCTAGCTCTTTTTTAGACAATAGAATTCACAACTTCTCTCTCGCTCTCATCATCATTTACACCCCCTCTCTATCTCTCTAAAGTGGCCATCCACTTTGTGACCTACTGAGGATCGCCGTCGTACTACCGCTTCGACCGCCCGTGGATCTTCGTCTTCCTCAATGCTTCTAATACACGAAGAAGACCTCATATTTTGTGTGATGAAGTCAGGAGATCTGTCGCTTTGATCTATATCTTGGATTGTACGAAGGACACATCTCATCAACGAGCTCTGAAGCATCTCCTTTGTCGGGTCGAACTTGAGATAGATGGTTCTTCATTTAGAGGATTCGATCACAACCACACTTCAAGAAGTATTCCGATATCTACTTTATGGTTTAAATGAAATGATATGAGAAGTGTTCTAGGATCATGTGATTTCATCGTGTAAACTTTTTAAATTCCGCTGACCCGAGTAACTAGTATGACTAGTTGCTTCCGATTGCATATGATGTGATTTTCACACTTTCGTGATGTGCTTAAGGTTTTTTACATAACCTTCAAATGCTATCAAAGCCAGGTTAAGGTCTTGGATATGATCCATAACCCTAGGTGAACAAGGTTTTATGTTTTGGATGCGCGAGACTCGTTATTTTTGCATTGGATGTAAGATTCAAATTAGTTTTTCACTAATTGTGCACTTTTTGGACGTATTTTTTTGTTACTAAAATGTGTTTACAATGTCTAAATATGTCTCAAAAATATTAACCTATTATTGGTACCAAAAGTGCATGAATATGATTCGAAGAGTCCCCACCATGAAAATTATTTTTGCATGTATTCGAGGATCTATAAGAATTTTTCTGCTTATCATTTTCCCATCAGGAAACATGAAATGAACACTTTTATTAAGTATATAATCGAATCAACAAATCACTCGAATTATTTCGCATGATTTTGACTATGTTTGCTCTGGATATTCCATATCTAGTGGTGATGGGTCGGATGATGATTGGATCATCAAATCTTCTTACTTAGTGCTTATCATTCAATGGAAATCATGTAAATTATGAATTTACCTTGATTAATTTGATGCTTAATATTTATGAAAATAATTGATTAAACATCATTGGCCATTGAATGTATGTTTCATGAAAACCCTAGTTTATATGACAATAGTTGTGGGATAACTTTTACATGCAAAATCAAGAATATGTTTGCTTGGTATGACTAAAAATTTAGGATCCTTAAAAATGTTTTAAAGATTCCTAAATCTCTGAGTGATTACTATATATAGTATAATGCTGATCATCAAAGTTAATTGATAGAACCACAATTACATTAGCATTATTTTTTATTGTTTTCAATTGGAATGGTGAATGTGTCTAGTCCAGGCATGTTGGTCCATTTTTAAGAAAAAAATAATTTGAGTAAGTCAAGTTGTACTCTAATTATTAAAATACAAAATAATACGTACTTGGGAGGATGTATACTATATAGTAATATCAAGCAAACCCCAAATATAAATTGGTTGATTAATTGGTTTGATAATTGATTAATATAATTAAATCAATTAGATCCAATCAAAATAAATACTCTACTATGAATAGAGGTGTAATTCCCTTGGAAGAATTGATTATGTGAATATGATTCACAATCATTAATTAAAATTTGAATGAGATATGGATGATCATATAAATGACATCCATGGTCTTGCGTCAAGGCAAAGGCTTCCATCACCATGGATTGTATGTAGGAGACACATGTCCGAAGTGATAGCTTCTACATACAAGCGCACATGGATCGAACTCTTTGCTTTTCAATATTGGAATAGACCTATCATAAGGAGTTATGATAGATATATTTCAGATAGTAATCTAACATCTAAAGGACTCTACTAAATTAGAAAACTAATGAATAGTTCATTGACATTTCTAAATACTAAAAAATTAAACCTTAGAGGATCAAAAGGAGGATAAAGATCATTTGTCAATAATCTAGCATCAAACCTTGGGCATAAGTTTATTGATAAGATCAATATACTAGTAAGAGATTGAACTTTAGATTGTCTAAAGGTTCAAAACTTACATACTTGTGAATACTATATTCAAAGTGAAATGTCCAACGCACCATTCCCAGGGAATTGTGTAAGATGCCAAGGTATTCAAGATCGCATACATGTTGATGTATGCGGATCATCTATATCATAATAAACATTATTGATATGTGATAGCATTTGATTAGGGGTGCTAATCGAATTGAGTACACTCGAATCCACATGGATTCGGATTCAATTCATTATATTTTTTAATTCGAACTCGAATCAAATTTTAACCGAATTCACTAATTCGAATTCCAATCCATTCATTATGAGTTTCAAAAATTCAAATTTGATTCATTTTATATCAAATCTGAAATTTTAATTAATAATATTTTTTTAGGAAAAAAGAGAGTATGATGTTGAGAAGACACCTATCTTATAACTTATATATAGGGTAACATGAATGCTAATTAATGAGTTAAAGCATGCATTAATATTTCTAGGACCAATATTATCTAAAAATTTTCAGTAATAAAATTTTTAATTCTATTTTGCAATAAAAACAACTTGGATAAATTTAAAAAAATTAAGAAAAAGGGTGGTGTTCAACATATGAAATAAATAAAATTACATAGTTTGTTGCAATCCCAATTTTCTCTCATTATCTGTAATGAATTAAATATATTAAGTATAAATAATAAGAGCACAGAGAGATTGGATATAATTGAAGCAAATGAACAGATTGTGAAAATTGTGATTACCTTTGATTCTTGTTGTTGCACGAAAAGATGAGCAATATAAACGAAAATGCAAAAAAAATGAGGTTATTTGAAAACAATAACGACAACAAATTGTGTAGCATGAGACATATAAAAAATAATCTAAGCTGGATGATATAGTCAAACTTCATTTAAAAGTACTGCATATTACCAAGCATATGATGTTCCATAATATGATAAAATTTAGAACACATTCTTCCTTAAAAAAAGGAAAGTAATCTTGTAATTTATTCCTGATTCATGGCATTAATGTCGATAGGACTGTATAGAGACCACCATCACTTCAACATCCTTCACATAAAGAAAATTCACCAGAATAAACCAAAAATTATTGAGTATGACTTATTGTATATTTGAGTTGATAGTGATAACTAACCTTCACGAAGAGAAGTTTGAATCTATTCTGGAATATGAACCTTCAAGCTTTCATCTTGGCAAACAACATACTGTAAATTATATAAAAATAGCTTCGCAATTAACTATGATAAGCTCAAAGTAAGCTCTATAAATACTTAGTATTCTTACATTTGGATATTGAACAATGTCTTGAGTGACTAGTGCCTCAGTGCTGAAAGCCAACTCTGAAGCAATAAAGCTAATAGCAATTGACAATACATCGCAAACTATAATAGAGAGCACGTGACATATCAAAGCATTGGTTTTCCACCAATCTATGGCATCAAAAGAGGGATCTCCTTTTCTTGATCTCAATGTTGGATCTTCCAAGTATTTCTCTAAGTCATACTTTTACAGAGGCTCGTTTTCAGCATTATCTAAATAATCGTCTAGTTCTGCTTTACTTGTCTTTTCACTGGAGTATGCATTCGAAAACTCGGTATTTTCTCTGAAGTTTTTGCTTTCATCATTTTGTTTTCCCACTCTTTGCAGGTAAAAAAATAGATGCATGATAATTCTTTTTTCATTTTCATCAATTGCTCTTGATACTCGATAAAAGTGTAAACCTTATAAAAAATAAATTCAATGGACTTCAATTTATATCTTGGATCAAGGAGACATACAATATACACCAAAAGGTTGTAATCCTTCCAATATTTATCAAACTTCAATTTCATTGCAATGGCCATTTCCTTAATGAAATCATCCTTTGAAAATATTTTATCTTTCAAAATTTATGCTACTTTCCAAATTTTTGAAAGAAATAAATTTAATGTTGAAAACTTCATACCAGAAAAGACATGTTTCGCTTCAAAAACTTGCTTCAAGAGTGAGCAGATTTTTCAGCTTTCTCACACTCTTCTTGTGATGGCAACCACTTGTAACTATCGTATCTTCTTGCATAATTTTGAAAAATGACTTTATAGCATAATGCAGATTCAAGCATGAAGAAGGGCGAATTCCAACGAGTTGGAACATCCATGGAGAGATCCCTTGAAGTAGAGTGATTCAGTTGCTTTGCAATCTCACCAAATTTCTTTAAACGTGCACTACTTTTTTGATACTTTATGCTTTCTCTAATATTAGAGATTGCATTTTCCAATGCACGAAGATCATCTTGCACCATAAGATTCAATATGTGAGCACAACATCCGACATGAAAGAGTTTTCCCTTGAATAACAAACAACCTCTTCCAACAAATGTGTCTGTCAATGTTCTCACAACCATGTCATTAGTGATGACATTATCTAGTGTAATACTCATATTTTACCGTCAATCCTCCATTCAACAAGACAGTTCATAATAGCATATGCAATAACAACACCCGTATGTGGTGGTTCTAACTCTGAAAAATTAAGGACACATTTTTGTAACTTCTAATTTGCATCCACATAGTGTGCAGTCAAACACATGTACCCTATTGTTTGATTGGATGTCCAAGTATATGTAGTAAGATCAATCATGTCCACATTTAGAAAATTTCTTTTCAATTTTTCCTTTTCAATGGAGAAAATCTTCAAGCAATCATTTGTTATTGTTGTTATGGAAACTTGTTTAAAATTGGGATTCAAATATTTTAGTATTGCACTAAGCCGGAATTCTTCCACAATACTAAAAGCATGCTCGTGAACGATGACCCATTTAGCGATCAATTCTCTCGCTCTCATCTGATCAAACTTCGAAAATGATAATGCAAGTTTATTCAAATGACCCGACTCGGATGACGAAGGACCAAAAGACAATGTTCTTTTTTTATCTCCAGAAACTCGCATGATATAATACCTCTCTCTATGATTTTAAATGCGGAGTAGTTCCACAATTCATTACTTTGAATATTTTTTTACATTCCATACATTTCCACCTTCCAACTACCACTCCACCAACCTTCATATTCTCATTTAAAAATGATCGATAAACAATCGATCTTTTCTTTCCATCAACTTTAGTAATTACTTCATCATGCACTTTTTCTGCTTCTTCTCCTTCTCCTACATTTTTCTCCCATCAAAATCATCTTCATCTTCAATCACTTTTTCATCGACACTATTTTCCGAAGATGGCATGTTCGAACTAGTCATCTAAAGAAAAAAGTAAACACATGATCATAAATAAATTTAAATTTTCACATCAATAGTTAAACTTAAAATTTTCACAACAATTAAGAAAAAAATAAGATTTCAATATACATGTTCAAAAGCATGATCATATGACTGTGATCCATGCCAATTTTCAGAGGAATAATCTTCATCTTTTCTCTCATTATATACCTCCATGATATCTAAAGAAATTGATTTTTATAACTCAATCAATACAAACACAAAAAAAAATTATTACTTAAGTCGTAACAATTGCATGATGATAATATTTCATTGTGATAAATAAAATTTACAAAAAATATCACATAATGACACTATTTTATGAGAAACTAATATTATTGCCACCAAAGTTGATGCAACCTATGAGTGACGCAGCATGATCATTATGTTTACATCAAGTTCATTGCAACCGTGCATGGTAGATTAATAAAAGACGCAGAAATACATTACTAATATTAAAAAATAAATGAACTAGAATCCATGGATCCAAATGCAGAACAATAAATATACGATGTAGAGTGAAATATTGTACCCGAATTTAAATAAATGACGAAATTCCTACGGACTCTACAAAATCAAATGGAAACCCAGGCAACTTGCTATTGTCTAATAGAAGAAATAAAAAATGATGGAAAGGTAATGTACTGCTCATCCACGAGATTGTCCAAATCAAAACATTCAATAACATCTCTGGGATATTTATTTCATTGGCTACAGTGGGGCAGGAAGCTCCTCCAAATCAAAGATCTGATAATCATGCCTAAAGAATTGAATGACAAGAAAATAAAGGGTAGTTGGAGACCAATCATACCACAACCGACTGAGCACACGAGTGCAATCCCTGTATGACCTAGTCGTAGGTGATGTGGAGTGCCGGAGGCAGCGCTGTGGGATAGTTCGGGCAGAGGGCGGTCGCGTTGGCGACGAAGGAGGGATTGAGATGGGGCGCGGGAAGTGCGGGGGAGCCGACGCAGCGGCAACGCGAGGGCAAGAAGGGCAGCGAGAACTGGTTGGTGGAGGTGGCAGGTTGTCAATGAGGAGGCTGGCGATATGGGGTCGGGAAGTCGGGGAGGGGGGTGTCGGGGAACAAAGGAGGGAGAGGGGAGGAGGCAGCATGGTCCAAGGTGGAAGGGGGAGATGAGGAACAACGACGGTGTGCTATGGAGGCAGTGGTGACGTGGCTTGATAGATGGTGGGATGAGGCGAGGCTGAGCGAAAGTTGGGAGGGGGCTGAGGTTTGTGGCGTGGGAGAGGTATGTGGGAAGAAAGGGGTGTCATCGTGTAGGATATGGGAACGAAGGGGAGGATTTGGGTTAATTATAAAATCCACCCTAAACTAATCATATTTAATAGAAGAGGTAATATTATTTATAAATAAAAGGTGGTGTTATATGTATGCATGAATGTACATACATATATATATATATCAAATCGAATCTAATTTTTATCGAAAGAATTCAAGATAATTCAAATTCAATTCGTTTGGGAATCGAGTCCATGATCGAAATTCATATTCGATTCAATTCACTTCGAATCGAATTATTTTAGATTTATTATCGTATGAATCATAATCGAATTCGAATGATTCAATTCAATTAGCAGCCCTACATTTGATAATTATTTATGATATGAGATTTCTTCCCTTCACCTTAGAAACTATTGAAATTTTTAAAGATTTCACAATTTTGATTTAGAACCAAAGTTAGAAGGAAGATGAAATGAATTTGATCTAACCTAGGAAGCAAATACCTATTAGATGAATTCAAGGAATACCTTACTAAGAAAGGAATATCATTCCTTTCTTACTCCTCCTAATACACCTAAACTCATTAGAGTTGTAGGGAGATACAATTAGATCATGTTGGACTCTTATGATCATGAGCTCTGATGGAGACCCATGATTTCTTCGATCCAGACTCTTCAGGTGCTTCCTAGATGCTCTAGATCATTTGTCGTGTTATCTCAAAGGTGGTTGGAGCTTCAGAGCTGTCAGATATTAACAGAGGAGACAAGAGGTTGTTGTCGGAGGTCTACTTCAATGCAGTTGCACAAGGAAGAGATGAATTTCTGAAGAAGAGAAGATAACGTTCGATCGCCTAGATTGGATGGTCCATAGGTGTCACGAGCCTCCGCGTCAAGCCTTACATCTCAGTGGAATCAAGGCATGTCCCGAAGCACCTGGGTGTTCCACATGCCCCAGGACCTTGCAACCGACCCTAAGAGAAGATTCGAACCTCCACGCATGTACCTCGCACATTAGATGCCAAGCAAATTTCAGTCGAAGCCTGTGACATTTTTCACAAATTGCAAAGGTCCACCTGGCACATGCGACACTGATGAACTGCATTTTCCCCACGTTGATAGTCATGTTTTGTCACAGTACATGTGGTGAAAACAATCCATGCAAAACCACACATTCGAATATGTGGAGAATTTAACTTGGTAAGTGAACCAAGGTCAAACATAGGGACATGAGCCCTCTCATCAATTTATCGGACATTAAAGATTGAAGTTGAGTGATTGAAGTCATGGATCTAGGTCTTTATATGCAGTCATAATGCACAACAGAAAATGCACACATACACAATGTAACGACGCAAACAAAAGGGCATAGAAAAGATGCATGCATTTTTGTTTGGTTTTCATGCAATCAAAGATGAGATGAAATGTGCCATGATATGAAACAAATAAAATGCGATGTAAATAAATAACCATGCATGAAACAATGTATAAATATGCACCAAAATAATCAAATACGAGCAATCAAAGTTAGGTTAATTTCATGGACAATTTATGCATCAAAATGAATAAATGGCATGAAAGAATAAAGAGCAAGATGCACAATATATCTCAAAATTTAACAAATTCAGTTAAGTGTCAAAACAAGAAATAAATGATGCCATTAGATAGGAAATGAAAAGAGCAACAAAATGACACTGAAATCAACTTAAAGGGAGTTCGTACGCTCAGGATATTCAATAATGAGTGCAAGGGCATAACTGTAATAAAAACTATAGGAATAAAAAGATAAATATGCATAATAGCCCCATGGAGGGTTATTTATGCAATAAAGGAAAGCCGATGGGGGCAGGACCATTTTGTAATTTAAAGGAAGTTGCCAAGCAAGGATGCAAATTTCCCAGCCCGCATGCATGTTGCACACGTGCGGGCTAGGCTTGGGACGAGGCGAAGGATCGGGTAGGTGGCTCGGGCCCCGTGGGTGATCCGAGGCGCTTCAGAGGTGGCTCGGCTCCACCGAGCCTGACTGCTTTGATGTCGCGACGTGGCTTTGTCTGGGTCGTTGGATGGCCATCGAGGAAGGGCCATCCAATGGTATCTGTTCTTCATCCCCGGCCACGAGGGTGGCGATAGTGGGTCTCTGACGAGGGGCCTCTTCCTCCTGCATCGTACTCTATAACACTAGATGGTCAGGGAAGGTCCCTAGGCATCATGCGAAGAAGAAGGCGGGTTGCAGAAGCTTTGCCGGGCATCGGTGAAGCGGAATGATGTGAGATTGTCGGAGGAGGAGCTCTAGAATAGAGCTCCTCTGAGGTGTTCGGTCATTGAAGTTGGAGCTGCAAAAGTGGTTAGAGATGCATAGTTAAAACGTGATGGACGTGAATGGCGGGCCATGGGCGGAGAAGGCGAAGCCTGTATCGAGATCTTCTCCTCCTCCGGCAGAGGAGATGGCCTGGGATGGAGGGGATCATGGAGGAGGGGAGAAGGTTATCATCTAGGGACGCGTGGATCCTTGAAGTTTGATGGACCTCAGAGGAGGTCTAATTGAAGGTAGAGAGTGTGTATACATGCTGATAAAAATGAGAAATCCCAAGAAAAAGAAGGGACAAAGCTGGCTTGACTGTAGAAGAAGGTACGATGGGGGAAATGGCTTGGGTTGAGGCTCTTTGGGAGCCTCTGGTCGTCGCTCATACCTGGGCAGCCACACTACGGAACTCAACGATGACGGGACTAGACGTGACTGATGAATCCATATTTCATCATCTTTATTCTATCATTTTGGCCTCAAAAACCCTAGTAAGTACATGTATATACCCTTAATTCATGCATTTTAGAATTCATGCATATTTGTGTAAATAGTGTACAAAATACAGTGTTAAAAGCTAAAATTATAGAATAAAGAAAAGAAAAGAAAATGAATAAAATATTGTAAATATTTTATGACCCGAAACCCCGAGGCCTAGGCATCTAGATGAATAGGTCGACAAGGAATAAAGTAGGGGGAGATAAGGGTCTAAACACAATAAAAATCACTTTTATTTATTCATTTATTATTCATTTTGGGACCTATTTTTAGTTCTACTTTTTATAATTCAAATAAAAAACTTTGTATATGAAAGTTGTAGGTAATTAAATATAGAAAAATATAAAATTTATTTCACACAAAAATAATGTATAGATAAAAAGTTATGATCTGAATAAGATTCCAAAATCCCAACTTCCCAAACCTGTATCTCTCAAATAAAAACTTAAAATATATCAAAATCACCTTTAATTGTATATAATTTTTAATAAGCTATTTAATGAAGGTGGTTTCATATTTTTCTGAGTTATGGTTTGGAAGTTAGGTTTTGGACACCTATTATATACTTGTATCGATTAAAATATTCATTTCATCTATTATTCATTATTTTTATAAATTTATATTTTTACAATTTTGTAAATATTATTTATAATACATTAAAATATGAATAAAATACTAAATAAAACATAAAAATAAAATACTTATATAAAACACATAGGTATAATACCAATAAATATACCTAAAAAGAATATACTTCTATTTATGTAATTGTATAAATATATCAGAAAAATAAAATAAAAAATATTTAAGTGTATAAAAATAATTAATAAATATATAAAATAATAAACAAAATTAATAAAATAAAAAATGCAAAATAAAAATAAAATATTAAAATATATAGATAAATATACCTATATAGCTCATAAAAGGAAACTTGTGTTTTTAAACTTTGAAAAAATAAATAAAAATCACCATAAAATAATTTATAAAATAATAAACATTTTTTATTAATAACCAAAAATCAATAAATTCGTTTAATATTTTTAATTAATTTAACAAATCATTTTCCAGGCTTTTTCCTGGTTGGTCCACGTGGACCAACCAGGAGGGCCGAAGAGTTGGCTCGCGGTCAACTCTCTGACCCGCGCCTGCCAGTGTGTCAAACCTCGTTTTGCCCCCGTTTTTGCGAATCAAGGTCAAAGCTTTCATCCTTTCGTGTCGATGCCTTCTGTATTTTTGCTTCTCAATAATCCAGCATGCACGCTCTATGCTTGTCTTGGGTGGAGCATCGCTGCATTTTCTGCCCCGCCTCGATCTTTGGAGCTCATCGACCTATGTACAAAACCACCTCCCAACCTTCCTTGATCTCTCGAACCCCTTTTGACCCCTCTCTCTCTCTCTCTCGCTCCTGATGCGCGAAACGTCTAGAGTATTGTGACAGGATCCTCGCCCACCCTATGGGTTGTCGAAGAGTAGGTCCTAGGGAGGTATCCACCCATCTCCGGCGAAGCCGTCGTCGAGGTACCTTCTCTTGGTTTCCCAGCCAGTTGAGGTTGTTTTTATTTACCTTTCTTTGCTCGTTATTTAGCTGTAGGTTTAGCTTTAGTTCTACACTTTTTATTGCGAATTTTATCTACCGCTTTAGCATAGATCTTCATCAAAATACCCCTTGCCGGAGCCCTCCGCTCCGGCCACCATAGTTCACCCGCTCCATTGCCTTCCTTTCGCCAATAAAAGCCGAGTCTTGCTCCCCCTTTGCTGCTGTGTCTCTTTTCGTCATTTGCAGGACCCGAAGGAGGCTTCTGGGCCTCGAAGATCATCAAGGATAGCGCCCAGGTCCGCCAGAGTTCATAAGACCTCTTGGGACCTTCCAAGGGTCTCCGGAGCCTTTTAAAGGCACCTGGGAGCTTCACCATTGCTGCATGATCATAGAGAGACCGTCGGAGGAGATCCAGGTGCACGGAGGCTCGAGCTTCGATGGATTCAAACTCGCCAAGCTCGAGTTCTTCGTGCATTCATCCAGATCCATCAGCCACCGTCGGATCTTCCCCGATCTTCCATAGGAGCAGCTGCCGTCGGATTAGCCCGGAGTTCAGCCGTTCGATCGTTTTGGGCATCTGATCTCAGCTATTCATCGTGAAGGGGTATCACACGCCCTCCTTACGCCACGTGTTCAAGTGAGCGGCTCACAACCGTTTGATCGTGCTTTAGGCTGGGTATTTTGCATCCTCCCCCCAGCCATTTTTGTATTTATTTATTTAGACTAAAACTTTCATCGGTGTTTTATTTATTTTGTATAAATTGCATACCAGGCCCCCGTCATTCTTGTTATTACATTAAGGTCCTCGGCCACGTCACCTCACATGCATGTGCGCTTGAGGTGCTTGGCTATTTTGTAGAGAGGCCCTCGACCATTTTGGCATTTGTATTCAGTACTGAAACATTTTAATACATTGTAAACTTTTTGGATATTTTGCAAAATAGCCCTCCGTGTTTTTGACAATTGCAATTACGTCCTTGTCAATCACGTGCGAGTCACGTGAGCCTTGGCATTTTTGCAGGAAAGCCCTTGTGTTTTTGGTTATTTCCATTTAGTCCGTAAATATTTTTATTTAGTTATAATTTCGTGGGAAAATTGCACTTTGGATCCCAGATTTTTAGATAATTACAAAACTGCCACTGCCAATAGTGTAATTTCTTTTTGTTTCTAATATTTACTTCATGCATCTATAAATTCTTAAAAAATCCCCAAAAATTACCCTAGCTTCCTGTTGCATTGTGCTTCCACGCCATATTTTTATTTTTCATTTTTGCATCGGTTTAATATTTATAAAAATCAAAAACTTGCATTTTCATCCTTATTTGCATTAGAAAATATATAAAAATATAAAAACACTTTAAAAAAATTCCCCAAAAAATATATTTTGTGTGCTTTTGCATCTTTTATATTAAGACCAAAAATCACTAAAAAATATAAAAGGAAACTCCTAACAATTACAAAACCCCTAAAATCTCTATAAAAATACTAAAAAATCGTAAAAAATTCTAAAAATCTAATTTATATTTCTGAATTTCCTTTATCTTATTGTCTTTATTTTAAAATTAATTTGGAGAATTTTCATTACTATTTGCTATTTTTTATCTCCATTTTAATCTCAGCTTTTTATTTTTTCATTATTTTCAGTATTTTTTATTTTAAAAATATCAAAAAAATATTAAAAATATAAAAAAATCACAAAAACATTAGAAAAATATAAAAAGCACAAAAATATATTATTTCTTGAATTTTGCTTATTTTTACCTATTTTTATAAATACATTACCTCTCATTCCTTTATTATGTGTATATATATTATTTTATAAATAAAAAGAAAAAGAAATTATTAAAATGTAAAATGTAAAAAGGAAATATAAAATCAGAAAATTAAAAATCAAAACATAAAAACTTAAAATCAAAAATAAAATATAAAATTAAAAACCCACAAAATAGCAAATATAGATAAATTGATCGCATTTGCATTTTGAGCATTCATTTGCCCTGATCTACCTGCTTGCTCCCTATGTTCGACCTATACACTACTTGCACTATACACATCTTTTGTAGAGTTATAATAAATTTTAACTCCGCACCACTTTTCATTGTTTGATCTCTGTTATGGGTTAATTGTTGTTTGAATTCTGGATTTCGTGCGAGGTCAACTCAACGACTGTTGATTCGCCTTGTGAATCAACACGACCTCCTGATTTTTGGCCTCAACAAATGACGCCGTTACCGGGGAGCAACAACGCTTAGATTGGAATTATTTATTGATTGTGATTATTTGTCTATATTTTCGCTTCACTTATTTTCTTTATTTTTAATATATTGTTTGAGCTGTCTAACCCCTTCTCTTTGTTGACTTCGTACAAGGTACCACAGATCGAGGGAGGCGCTCTACTCCAGGCGCCTATACACCCACGTGAAGCCGGCATCTGCCAGCCTAGCACCAAGGAGACGAAGAGGGATTTTTGAAGACCAAGCTCCATCTTTAGTTGTAGCATTTATTTTATCTCTCTTTTTGTAATTTAAGTGAGAGAGAGACTCTATTGTTGTAATAATACAGGTACCCTGAACTTCGGACTTTCGGGCCCAATTTCCAAGTGGTTGTTCACTTGGGGACTCATCGCGGCTTTTACAGTTTTCATCGCTTCTTTTTATTTTGTTTTCTGCTTTTTGTTTTCTTTATTTGTGTGATTGAGCCCTTAGTGTAGGATTTGCTTGGTGATGGAGTAGGTCCAAACATCTAATCATATTTGCATGTGCCTGTAGTGACGTTTGGACTTAGTCAAATATTGAAATATGGTTCTTCACGCTAGTAGCAGCTTCTCATCCTAGGGCGATTTCATCGGTTGCATCTGCATATAGTTTAGATTTCAATTCTGCTGAGCATCTTTGCATGTAGAGTGCTAGAGGCAAGGTGAGCATTTATGCTTTAGCATTCATCATCGTTTGCCGCGTGCATTACTTTTCTGCCTCTCCCTCTGATTTTGCCAACCTAGGTGCTTAAAGGAATTGATTCCTCGTTAGGCTCGTGCATTTCTCACTATAAATCCAAAAAACAGTGATAACAAATAAAATTGGGACTGCTAATATTACTCGACCTTAAAATCAACCAAAAAGAAAAAAATTATTTTGGGGGCGAGTAATCCCTTCATTGTCTTCGTTTTACATTGCTCGCGCACATACTAAGGATTAATGCCAAAATCCCATTCAACCCCTAAGTGTTTGTGCAACTTCTTGACTTCTCACCTAGCTCTAAAACAGATAAGATAAAAAGATCGTATTTGCGATTTTCACCGAGTTGAGTAGGTGACGCGGAGGTTTGTATTGTATGAGTTTGTTTGTGTTTGCTTGTGTACATACTAGATCATCTCTGCGCATTTGCGCCTTCTTCTTCACTCTCTTGATTTGACCTTCGTGCTCTCCCGATCGTTTCCTTTTGTTTTCGAGATGGACCTCTGGAGCATATTTTATCCGGACTTTGCGGATTCCTCGTTTACTCCAGCCAGTCCACCTCCCTTTTATCAGGAGGACCCTCCTCCTATTTTTACTGATTCTTGTACATATCCACCTCAGCCACAGATTCAGACCTCAAATTTTTACCCGCCTCCATCTTCACATTCACCTCCACATCCACCCGAGACTGACCTGTTGGAGTCACCTCTCATAGAGTCCACCATTGAGTCCTTGACCCAGACGATGGATCATATGAGATAGAGGATTGACCACCTCACTAGTGCAAATAAGAGCGACCGTGATATTCCACCATTTGATGATATGGGTTCATTCAAGGATTTCCATGAGAGCTTGCAATCACCCAAAATACAAAAAATGAGAAAAATCTAAAAATACAAAAAGAGTTCGGGAGACACTTGGTTGATTCAAACTGTGAGGAGAGGGCCCACCTGCCAGATCCCTTGACCACACAACCTCTCACACCCTGTCCCAACTTTGACCCCGAGGATGTTGCTGTACAGACTGCTCTTGACATGCCTCGTGTACATGCTGATTCCGACTTCCTCCCTTGTATGGAGGAGGTCCAAAAGTTCAAAAAATGTTAACTGAACTCGAAGTGGCATGCACCATTCATGAGATCATCCGTGCCCCACTTCAATAGGCCATGACCGGTTTATCTGCTCCTCTTCCCAAGAAGAGAAAGCGGAGGAGCAGATCTGAGTGTCATATTTTGACCATGGCCACTATCCACGCTATCACACACCGTCCCATTCCTCGGAAGAGGAATACTGCCATACCTTTCTTTAGCTGCACCATCTCTGACCATACATATGATCACACTCTCATAGACAGCGGTGCTTCTATTTGTATTATACCCTTCTCGCTGGTACAGTCTCTTCACTTAGGACCTCTCAAGAAGACCAGGATGATCGTTCAGTTTGCTGATGGATCTATCAAAAGGCCGAAGTGTATCCTTGAAAACGCCGTCATTTCAATTCAGGGCACGAGCTACAATGTATATTTTGTCATTTTGCCCATGGAGACCTCCACAGGGGAGCACTCTCCAATCATCTTGGGATGACCATTCCTCGCCTCTGTGAGGGTCGTTATTGATTATGGATCAGGAGAGATTCGTTTTCATCCTGTTGACGAGAGTGAAGTGTTGATCACCGCAACCACTGTTGATCAGAGACCTGCACCTGATGTGACTACACCTATCTTGGTTGACCCTGAGGACCATGACCTTGATGAGACTATCGGAGATTTTTTTTTATTTATTGGATTCCACTGAGACCCAAGAATTCCACTCCAAGGAGGAAGACTTGGAAAGCATGGCCCTCGGAGTTCTTCCTTCTGGGACTTAGCGGTGTGTTGATGACATCCGCGAGATTTACACGATTGACACCATTGAGCGGAGGGCAGATTTAGAGGCTACACATGACGAACATGACTCGACTACTTTCACTGATGAGTCCGTGCATGTTCATTTAGATTCAGATGAGACAAAGGTCAAATTTTATTTGGTTGCTTTTATTAGGGAATTCGGGCTTTTTGATGAGAAAGATGACCCGGTTGAGATTATAGAGGACGAACATAGTTCGACTACTTCCACTGATGAGTTCGTTCCTTTTGGTTTTGACCTAGACGAGACCTCGCAGGACGACACTGACTACACTACTTTCGATGATGATGAGTTCGTCCCATTTCACTTCGATATCAGCGAGACACCCAAGGCCAGACCTAGCCGTACTTCTTCCACTCACACATATGTGCCTCTTCACTCTAGGACCATTGAGGATCTTCACCCGATCGACCTTGATCGACTTCCATCCACTGTGGACCCCGATGTCGACCTGCACCATACCAGATCCATTCCTCAGCGGTCCCACAAGAAGGTTCACTTTCTACCTTCTTGATCATGTGTACATCCATCTCTGTTGTACATCCTCTTCTGTTCATCTCTGTCCATCTCATGTATTGCTCATCCACCCATTCTCGTGTTTGCCTTGCTTAGGATGTACTTTGTCCTAAGTATAGGGGGTGGATGAGCCGAGTGTTCATCATTCCGTTTCATTACTCCTGTTGTCGCCTATACTTGGGCTTCTTTTACCCTAAGTAATGGGGGAGTGATGTGTACATCCTCATCTATCCTTATATCTTCATTTCTCTTTTCTTCTTTTCTTTTTTTATTTGTTTTTTGTACCAAAAAGGTGCCGCCCCTTGTTGTCAGTCTTCTATATTTAGGACGTACTTTGTCCTAAGTATAGGGGGTGTGCACCCCGAGTTCTTCTATTCTTTGATCCTCTCCATTATCTCCTCTTCTTGTATATACTTAGAGATATCTTGCCCTAAGTATAGGGGGAGACAATCTGAGTACGATTTGTTCATTCTCACCCTTGACCTTCCCTGCTTTGTGTACAGTCTGCTATACTTAGGATTATTTGATCCTAAGTATAGGGGGACGGTCGACTTCTCATCTGTTCATTCATTCATTCATTCATGCTTTATTCTTTAGACTTTCCTATACTCAATACGAGTTATGTCTTCGCTTTTCCTCTCTGATTTAAGAGGACATAGCTCAAGCTAAGTATAGGGGGGTCGTATATACTACGTATATACTTTAGCCATAACTCGTACTTTCATATTTTTATTAATAATTATGGCTAATAAATGATAATTAAATTCATTAAAATCACTTAATAAAAAGATGTTATTATTCCTCAAATTCTTTTTGTATTTACTGATTAATAAGTAGGGAGGAAATGTTTTTTGCAAAATGTTTGAAAAATAGTTTGAAAAATATTTTGAAAACTATTTGGAAAACATTTTGTTCAATATTTTCAACCTTTGTAAAAATATTTTATTTGTATAATTTATTTTCTTTGTGTGAAATAAAAATGATTGACAAACTATTTGCAAATGGTTTGAAAATGGTTGCAAAAAATATTTAAAAAATTTATTTACACTGTTTGAAAAACCTTTGCAAAATGATTTTTAAATATGTGAAAATATTTGTAAAATTTGTTTGTAAAAATTATTTTGGACTATAGTTTTCAAAATTGTTTGAAAAATCTTCTTCGAATAAGTTTGAGGAATATATACATCACACCAAAAATTCATTATATATACTTATAAAATTGACCATTTACCCTTGTAAATTCTTAAAATCTACTTCTTGTAAATATAAGATGCATTCCTGTGTAAATATTTTAACCTAGTTTTTAGCCATAATCTTCTCCTTTCAAAAATTCCAAAAACATTTGCAAAAACTAAAAATCCAAAAACATTTGAAAAACCTTTTGAAAATACAAAAAATGCATATGCATCATCTTTTCAAAAATCCATAAAAAGTTCAAAATCTTGAAAATTGCATCACAAAAATATTTTCTGCATTCTGCATAGCATTTGCGTAGCATGAGCATTTTTCGGATTGAGTTTGATAGTTGAACAAGTCTAAGTAAAATTCGAAGATTGGAGCTTGATTGGACCTTAAAATCTACCTAATAACATGAACCTTATAGGAGCTGGAATTGAGGTACTTCAGGTCTAGTTGACTTAATTCTTTGAGGATCATGGGACTTGGTTCAATGGATTCTTGATTGCTTAAGTAGAGTATTTCAAAGCACATGCACGACTCTTGTTGATAATGACCTAACTTGGACACCTGCACCTTTCACTTGGCTCAACTCAGTTGGAGTGGTGAGGGGGTTGGATTTGCCGGTATGAGACACACATAAGTGGAAACACTTATCCTCCTCTAGGGAGGGAAGTGCACCCCAACCCGTCCAGTGATGAGGAATTATAAAGACAGGAGAGTGTGGGTTGCAATAATGCTTCAAAAGAGGGATAGTCTACTGGCTCAAGAGGAAAAACTCCCTATGTAAATGATGTTGTAAATAGTATTTAAAAAACTCCAAAAAAGTGGACAGGCCTGTACAAAAATAAAATGCCTGCCAGAGTATGTGAATATGTTGTATAGTCAATAAGCAAGCTTGAGCATCAAAGCCTACAGTCGGATGACTTGACTACACTGGTCTTGCATCCTAGGATAGGTAGCTACACTGGATACCATCCATTCTTCTCTTCGCCCCCTCCTCTTGAGCTGGTTGCCACTTGAACTTAGAAGGGAATACCCTGCTCCTCGAAGGAGTTATTAGATTGGGGAATCATTGGGTTGTCATGCTGTAGAAGTCAGTCTCTTTGTCATTTCAGTTGGGGAGAGCCATTACCACTTACACTGTACGAGTCAGATTCATAGTCGTAAGGGTTTTGCGTATGAGTTGAAGTATTTAGACCTGGCTATTGAAGAGACTTGGGCAGAGTTTCGGGATTCTTGAAGACTCTTGGATTTCAAATCTGATTCCCATTAAGGTTCTGCCCACACTAAAATTTCAAAGGTCCGACTTGAGCTCCAAACTTTGATTTTGTGAAGACAAGTTTGATAATTAAACTAAATCCAATTTTCTTCTTTTTCTTTTCTTTGTTTTTCTTTTTCTGCACTTATTGCAAAAGTATTTGCCAGGGACTAGCAAAGGAAAGTATAGGAGAATGATAAATCCACATTTCATTATCTTTATTCTATCATTTTGGCCTCAAAAACCCTAGTAAATACATGTAAATACCCTTAATTCATTCATTTTAGCATTCATGCATATTTGTGTAAATAGTGTACAAAATACTGTTTTAAAGCCAAAATTATAAAATAAAGAAAAGAAAAGAAAAATAATAAAATATTGTAAATATTTTATGATCCGAAACCCCGAGACCTAGGCATCTAGATGAATAGGTCGAGAAGGAATAAAGTAGGGAGAGATAAGGGTCAGAACACAATAAAAATCCCTTTTATTTATTCATTTATTATTCATTTTGGGACCTATTTTTAGTTCCACTTTTTATACTTCAAATAAAGAAACTTTGTACATGAAAGTTGAAGATAATTAAATATAGAAAAATACAAAATTTATTTCACACAAAAATAATGTACAGATAAGAAGTTATGATCTAAATAAGATTCCAAAATCCCAAATTCCCAGACCTGTATCTCTCAAATAAAAACTAAAAATCTATCAAAATCACCTTTAATTGCATATAATTAGCTATTTAATGAAGGTGGTTTCATATTTTTCTGAGTTATGATTTGAAAGTTAGGTTTTGGACCCCTATTGTATACTTGTACCGATTAAAATATTAATTTTATTTATTATTATTATTTTTATAATTTTATATTTTTAATTTTGTAAATATTATTTATAATATAGGTATACATTAAAAAAGGAATAAAATACTAAATAAAACATAAAAATAAAATACTTATATAAAACACATAGGTATAATACCAATAAATATACATATAAAGAATATACTTCTATTCATTTAATTGTATAAAATGCATTAGAAAAATAAAATAAAAATATATTTAAGTGTATAAAAATAATTTATAAATATATAAAATAATAAATAAAATTAATAAAATTAAAAATACAAAATAAAAATAAAATATTAAAATATATAGATAAATATACCTATATAGCTCATAAAAGGAAACTTATGTTTTTAAACTTCGAAAAAATAAATAAAAATCACCATAAAATAATTTATAAATAATAAACATTTTTTAATAAACAAAAATTAATAAATTCGTTTAATATTTTTAATTAATTTAACAAATCATTTTCCATGCTTTTTCCTAGTTGGTCCACGTGGACCAACCAAGAGGGCCGGAGAGTTGGCCCGCTGTCAACTCTCCGACCCGCGCCTGCCAGTGTGTCAGACCTCATTTTTGCCCCAATTTTGCGGATTTTCGAGGTCAAAGCTTTCATCCTTTCGTGTCGATGCCTTCTGCATTTTTGCTTCTCAATAATCCAGCATGCACGCCCTATGCTTTTCTTGGGCAGAGCATTGCTGCATTTTCTGCCCTGCCTCGATCTTTGGAGCTCGTCGACCTATGTACAAAACAACCTCCCGACCTTCCTTGATCTCTCGAACCCCTTATGACCCCCCCCCCTCTGATGAATCTGTGATTCATCACATCAAAAGTCAAAAATAGAGCCTTGTTCCCGAGAAAATAGAAGCATATTTCCTTTTATCTTGCATAAATAACACTCATGCATGCATCCATAATTCATGCATTTTAGCAGCTCATCTGCATTTAAATAAGAAGCCAGAAATCCCCCTGTAAAATACTTCTTCATCAAATAACTTCCTCTCTATAATATATGTATATATTCCTTAATAATATAGAGAAGAATGCCAAAAACCACCCTTGTAAAATAGCCCAATTGTCCTGAGAGTCCTTGTACATTAAAACACACATAAAGCCCTCATACAAACCCCTAATTAGGTCTACTCACTCTTAGAATACTACACATTAAAAGACCTTCAAAATGAGACTGATTTCATCGAAATTGGAGCTTGTATGAGAAACTTGGGTTTTTTGGGTCATTTTATATACTACATATGTATATTTATGTATCTTTGTATTTATGTACCATATTTGACCTCATCTCCGTCTTTGGTCAACATGAAACTTGTAGATCTCATCAAGATCTACAACTTTCATGTTTTGAGTTTTTCCAAATTCGGCCTCCTCTTCTCTCCACACGTGTTTTCTCCTCCAGCCACTCACAGCAGGCCACGTGGCGCCCTCTGATTGCGCCACGCGGCCCGCTATCCTTAGCCTTATCCGCCCGCGCCCCCCACCGTTGGATCGAGCTTCAGATCCAACGGTCCCTCTGTGACCACGTGCGCGCACTCCCTCAGCCGTCTGATCATCCCACACTCGTCATCTCCACCATCCGTTAGCGCCGCGCCCACATGACGACACGTGGCGCGCTATGCGCCCTTCGATCGCGACATGAACTCTCCATCTCAACCGTAGCCGCTGCCTATCCCCTCAGCCGTTCGATCATTCCCCCACTTTTTATCCCATCCGTGGGATCGCGCTTCGACCTCGTCCCGCCACGTGGTGGCTCCACGACCCTCAGATCGCCTCCCCTCGATCTAATCACACCCGCTCACCACGATCTAATCTCCACCGTTGGATCACACGATCCAACGGAGGAGACTTCGTCTCCTACCTCCAGGCGCCCCTCTCCCCCACGTCCCTTGCCTTGTGGGAGGGGCGCCCCCTTTCCTTTTCTGGGCACACGTCAGCCTTCTCCTCCGGCCGCTGACCTCGCCACGACGCTCCCCACTCGTCCCTCTCCCTCGCCAACACCCTCAATCGCCACCATCTCCGCCACACTCGCCCCACGAA